>JAODUO010000296.1:50000-230000 GCA_025642075.2 Ridgeia piscesae
GGGCGCGCTTTCCTTCGAAACGAATGTTCATGTTTACTCTTTAGAAGACAAAACGGCAACCGCTTCGACGGGTTCACAGCGTAGAAACTGCACTCAGCTGAGAGTGATACGCCGTTCAAAGTCTCAAGTCCCCCGGTCTTACGTAACGGAGTGGCTGCGCTACAGAGCGCTGATCGAGCTACGTATAGTGTGAAAGCCGGCCGCAGCGACCCCTGGCGCACGAGAATGGAGCAATTCATCTTGTAATGTCACGAACTAGTTATCAGTCTCTTAAACTAAAATGTAATGAATTAAGTATATCATGTTATGTTGTTATGTTATTACGTTATAACGTTATAACGTTATTACGTTATAACGTTATTACGTTATTACGTTGTTACGTTATTACGCTATTATATTATTATGTTATTATTGAACTAAGTGATATTTACAAAGACGAAAGGCTCCCCCATGAAAAAGAAATACATATTTAAAACTATTTTATAGCCCTAACATTATGATTTTATGGTTGGATATAAATTTAAATTGTCAGAGAAAAACATGTTTATGTGTTTATGTACTGCTCTAAGTGAAATGCACCATACTAACCATAATATTATGCATTGAAATTAGCAATTTGCAAAGTTCACACATCTCATAAATCAACTATTAATGCTGCATAATTTCCAAACAGACTTGTTCTGTTCAATTGATGTCCTTATGTGAAGAAGATTAGTTGCCCCTTTGCAGTGCTGTTTTGTATTTTATTTTGGCTTTAATTATTTCATACTAATTCCTGAATACTTTGTTGCATATGTATTTTAGTCACACAATATTAGAAGTCTTTTTTGGGATTTGATGATAATGTCTTCAATGTTACAGGTTAACCCTTACTGCCATCACAACACTCACCCACGACATCCTGCCGAGAAGAGACGTGTTATCTACCAACCAAAGCACACTGCATGTCCAGCAGTCATGTTGATAACAGTTAAATGCATCCTTCACCATAGCAAATAACTACATAACTGAATTGCCGAGGCTAACCATGATAAATTTCATTCGATTGTGTTTTCCAAACATTTCACGCAAACCCAAAGAAGCAGCCCTTCCACACCGATGTTCCTTTGCCGTCATAGAGTGTGGAACAAAAGGACTTACAAACAGAGAAGACTGCTGACTTGTTTGAACACGTCTATCATGAACAGTCTTGTGAACATTCATCACGAAACTACAGGAAAAAGCTAGCTCTTAATGTATGATCATTAGTCCCAAAGTGAATGCTGTGGGTAGGCTACGTCAACTGTGGACATTTCAAAACGTCTAGATCATCTCGACGCAACTGTTTTCGAAATTATTTCAAAACTTGTGTCCCTGATTTTTGAAAGATGATCGCATCCATCAAATTTTTATATTATAAATTCGGCGTCCAACATGGTTGATCTCATCAACAATGTCTTAACTTTGAACTAAGTGTGTAGAATTGCTTAATGGTACGGTGCGGTACCCTATCGATCATTATTCGTCCGTGTCCGCCATGAAAGTGTTCATGACGGTCACAGCAAAGTTGAGTCAAACCGCACTGCAAACTGCATGAATATGTTTATTAGACTATTGTAAAAAACGTACATAAGTAACAAAAGCATACATTAACACAGATTCATCCACAATTTTTTGGCATACAAACTATGAAACAGTATGATAGGGGTATACAAATCCATCAGATAACTTCTTCAGTATACCCCTTTTTCTAACATGTTATACTGTCTGTTTCTGCTATGTCGGTGTTGGAAAATAAACATTGATTGATTGATAATAACTAATACAAGACTTCCGTCTACCAGATAACCACAGTTATTGGCTTTATATTTTATACCATTAGAATACGACATATCTGCGATCACAGACTTCAGAGTCTAAACAGCCGTTAAACCTCCGTCTACAAACAGTGTAATGCCGTTGACCATGTCTGCCTTGTCACTCAGTACATACAACACGGCGTGGACGACATCTTCAACTTCTGCAAAGAAACAAACACGTGTCTAGGCCATCTGCTACGGGCGTGTTCGTGCGTGCGCGCGCTTGTATGTATGTATGTATGTATGTATGTATGTATGTATGTATGTATGTATGTATGTATGTATGTATGTATGTATGTATGTATGTATGTATGTATGTATGTATGTATGTATGTATGTATGTATGTATGTATGTATGTATGTATGTATGTATGTATGATAATAATAATAATAATAATAATAATAATAATAATAATAATAATAATAATAATAACTTCTTATGCGCCAATATCCTCGAAGATCAAGTTCAGTGGCGCGACAAAACCAAGGGGTTAAGCAATTGCGTAAACGTAGAACAGTGCGTGAGTCGTTGATGGATGGACGAAGGTTCTAGGAAGCTAAGGAGAATAGGCAGCATTAAAGAGATATATTTTTAGACGTCGGCGGAAGGAAACTATATTACCTTCCGACTTGACACTGACAGGAAGCGAATTCCACAGAGTTGGTGCAGCAACCGAGAAAGCTCGGGTCCCAGCTTTCGTCTTAACCCGAGGGATGTAAAGTGGGTTACTACTGGTTGAGCGTAGCTCTCTGGAATTCCTTGCTGGAGTTATGTATGTATGTATCTATGTGTGTGTGTGTGTGTATGTATGTATGTATGTATGTATGTATGTATGTATGTATGTATGTATGTATGTATGTATGTATGTATGTATGTATGTATGTATGTATGTATGTATGTATTGTATGTATGTATGTATGTATGTATGTATGTATGTATGTATGTATGTATGTATGTATGTATGTATGTATGTATGTATGTATGTATGTATGTATGTATGTATGTATGTATGTATGTATGTATGTATGCGCGCGCTTGTATGTGTATGTGCGCATGGTATCGTCAAACTTTCTACCACAACAGGTCCGTGCAATTTAAAGTTGCATTCTGACATCAGCCATGTTTAAAGAAATTCCAGTAAACCAGCATTCCCCATGCACTATATATTGTTTTACGCAACTACCTATCAACTGTTTTCACATAATATGCCATTTTCAGATTAAACAAAATGCAAAAGACGAAAACATTATCTGGTGAGCATCGTGGATAAAAATGCACTGATTGATTTAGACCTCGACGAAGGGATTTTCAATTAAAAGTGCTGTCAGACATGCGCAATGATTCATGTAAACAAGACGTTTCCGGCATGCAGCGTTGCCGTCGTTGTTTTCGTCTGTAGTCATCGTTTTCATCGTCATCTTGACTTACGTGGTAAATTTGATAGACCTTTGTGTCGTAAAATCGGTGCGATGTATGTGCTGAGGCGTAACGGCAAAATCGCAGCACACGATATTTCGTTGCATGTTGAATGCACGGCTTTGATTACGTATTGAAACATCGATTGTGTTTGACTTGGGCTTGGCTGTCAGACGTGGCTACTCAGCCTTCGTCTTTCAGTCATCCACTACCGTAAGATATGCAGATTTCATGGATGGTGTGGGCATGTACAATGTTTATCAAACAAATGGTATGCTTGTAACAATGGTAGCTGCTAATGTCTCGGTTTTAGGTTTTGGTTCGATCCCAAAAGGTATTGCACTCCGTGCAAAATTACCCCTAGCATGGGCTTATTGACCGAAACATTGCATATCATCACGTCATTTGATTGATAACGATATTTAATCATCATATCTAATATTTTGGACACTTAATTAGTTGAATATTAATATGTTCCATTCATCGTGTAATAGTAATAGGAAGGAAATTAAGTACAGGTGTAATAGTAATATATTACACTGCAATGTAGTCGACTCCATGACTATGTCTTCAGGTGTTATGGTTATCATGACTGTACTAACGCTGTAAGGCAGAATTAATTTTTAAAAATAGCTTAGTCATAGTTGATTACACCATTTCTAAGTGATCGTACATTTGAATACTAATCATAACTGATCATATTTATGGTCTTGCTTTTTATTATAAATTGTAGCTTCTCAACTCAATCTCTATTTCCAGCATATTATAAAGCTGTGCAATAGCCAGTCAGTGTTCTAAAATGTTATTATATTACAGAGGCTACCATACAAATTATACATATAGTTACATATTTTGCAGTTCATTAATTTACTGTATTGTTTCTCAGATATTATTGTGGTTTTAATATCATCAGTGTGCAAATATTGTAGAACACATGGTTATATTATTGTATTGTTTCTTACTTATTATATATTTTATACGAGCAGCCTTCGCACACTAATTGCAGTATGGCTGGATGCTTCCCAGATAAGTTGAGATAGCGTTTGATTGATCAGGTCTGTCAGGGAAGTAGTGTTAAGTGCTTTGAGTAGTCCTGAGGACTGGCTACTGCGTTATATATGAACTTACTTTTACCATTATGCCATTAATGTGTACGTTTGTGTTCTTTTGCTACATACTTTCTAACTTGGCGGCAGAAGTACCGTTCTATCCTAGTTTCTGCAGAAACTCAAAAAATGTAAAAATAATTATTGTCAATATCGCTATTCCTGTTTACCAAACCTGGTTACCTTTGAACACTGCAAATCACCTTTCACCACACCGATTGTTTTCAACCTTCAAAATATCCATTGATCCTAACTTCAATGTCTTTTACCCAACAGTGCTAATTACTGAAGAATACATTTTGCAGCAGGTGTCCTTCTGGGCTCTGACAGTGACCACAACGTTTGTTTACACAGAGCCATAGGTTCTATTAGTACCTGATAGTGACCACAGGTTTTTAGTCAGGCTCGAAACTGGGACCAGGCCACATTGATGTCCAGATTGTCTTGAATTGAGTTGTCACATTTCTTCACAAAATCCTAGCTGTCATTAGCATTGTTTCTTCTGATGATAGCATAGATATTTTGTTATGGATTTGCTGGTTTAGTTTAACAAACAATAGATTATGGCATTTACCTCTAACTATGGATAAGCAAATATTTTTAGAACAGCTGCAGCTGGTTATGTAGACAGATAAAGAAAAAGACTGACAACATATTCTATAAAATGCTATCGGTGGCATGTATTAATTTCGTTTCTGCCAGGCAAAAATACATTCTGCCCTATTTCTGCACTGGCAGGGCAGAAATACCTTTCTGCCTGGCAGAAAACCTTGCTCCTCTATTTTCCAGACGGTTTTAATAATAATGTTACATTATTGGCTTTGCCACCAATATTCCAAACCATTTACTTTGTCTTAGTGGCGAATGTATTGGAATGTATAATGAAGTTAGCAGAGTTTGTTGTAATTCTCTAATACAGATTATGAAATATCGTAGTTGTTCAGATTATACCTCCGACGACATCCATCCCCATGTCTTGCATTTGCAGTGGCAGTCGTCAAGTCAATCAGTCAGTGGACGTGCTTTGGCCGCGCAGGCCTACGGCTATGCATTGACTGTCGTTGGGCAATAAGTTTATTTTAACAATAAGATTGGCATAAACAACAAATGAGTTTACAAAATAACTATGTGTACATTTAAATATATGTCAGTGTTTATATTTAATCAAAAGCACACTTTTCCATCCACATACCTCATTTGTTTACATATCTGCGTGTTTATCATCGGTAACATGTGTGCGTATCATTTACGACATTTTTGCGACATCGTTTCCTTTCGTTGATCAGAGAGCACTCCGAGGGTAAAAATAAATAAACTTTTTGGGAAACTTCAGAGTCGTTGTTTGTTGCAAACTTATATTTGATCAAATAACGTATAAAACCACAAAGTGAGACATATGGTAGGAAGTATACTAATAAGCAAATATCGGTCATGGTGTACATTGACTTTTCTAAAATGCGTTAAAAATGGGAAATTATGTCAGAATGCAACTTTAAGTTACACGTTTTTCAATTAGGTCGTTATAGTAAACTATTGGCACAATAGTCTCGTTGTCTTGCAATAAATACTGTCAATGTTGTCAATAGAACAGTTACCTGCAAACTTCCCTTGTGGTATTCTCGAGAGCAATGATCCAGATAAAGTAGGGTCAGACAAGGCAGCTTTTCCCATCCGAGTCTTCACAAGCGTCGGATTCACGCTGTTGACGCGAATCTAAAAACGTGAGATCATGTATAAACGCTATATATATATATATATATATATATATATATATATATATATATATATATAGTATATATGTTATATTAATTATATATGGTATATATATATATATATATATATATATATATATATATATATATATATATATATGTATATATGTGTGTGTATGTGTGTGTGTATGTGTGTGTGTGTGTGTGTGTGTGTGTGTGTGTGTGTGTGTGTGTGTGTGTGTGTGTGTGTGTGTGTGTGTGTGTGTGTGTGTGTGTGTGTGTGTGTGTGTGAGAGAGAGAGAGTGTGTGTGTATATTCCACAGTTAGCATATTGCTAACTCTGAAACGACACCATTTCGTAGACACTTGCTAAACTGTACACTAAATGCTTGTCAGAAAGACGAATGCCCACAGCAGGAAAGAACGCAAAGATGATGTTTCCAGTTAGTGCAGTAACAACTTTCTGCATCTCAGTGTTTCTAAAACGAAAGAAATGTGCATTGTAATCGAACTGTCATTAGTCCCATTGTCATCAGTGGTGAACCTGTAGAACAGGTCGATTCATTCAAGTACCTTGGTGTTGTATTATATAAGAAATTGTCCTTTACAGAGCATGTTACAGCCGTGCAAAAGAAATCTCAGAAGCGACTGTACGTTCTTCGAAAGTTGCGAGCTTTCAACGTTGACCCAAAACTTCTTCTACGTGTCTACCGTAGCATCATTGAGCCTCTCATAATGTATTGCAGTACGTGTTACTATCCTGCTCTTTTCGTTGGTAACCGTACCAGGCTTCTAAAAATCTCACACGTTGCTGCAAGATCATTGGTTTACCTACACCAATGCTGTGGGAAATGATCGACCATGCAATCTTGAAGAAAGCTCGTGCTGTCGCTGCTGAGTCTGATCACCCGCTCTTTACATACTTTTATGTTCTTCCGTTTCGACGGAGATATCGTTGCATAAAATGCAAAACAGCTCGCTACAGCAGGAGTTTTGTGCCTGTGGCAATTAGAATGTTAAATAATTGATATTGATGCCAACGTGTTTGCTTTTTGTGTGGTGACATTTTGCATATCATCTGTATTTTGTGACAATCTTTTCTTAACAGACTTTAAAGGTGATCATGAGTTGTATGATATATATCCTTTTTAAGGACATTAAAGTGAATTGAAAAAAATATTTTAAAGCCATTTTCTGTATCATTTTTATACTGTCAGATAAATATCGGGGCAAGTTAGTGTGCAATACAGGGCACGCATACCCTAAAACCAGTCTTACAACACTGATATATACGGTGACCAGATCTTTCTGTGTAATCCCTGCACGCTTTAACTGATATAGCATGTACACTCATTTACCGGCCTTTTTCACAGTATTTTCCACGTGTTTATTCCATGTCAGATCATAGGCTGTGGCTCATCCTCGTACTCATAACTGAGGCGGCATAAACCGTTCTCAGTTAATCCGTCGTTCTTGTGTTGTTGTTACGTTAGTGTGCTCGTGCGTGAGTGTGTGGACGTGTTTTGCACGTGCGCATGTACCTATTTGTGTATGTGTGCGCGCGTGTAATGACGTCATCGACTTACCTGATGTGGACCGAGCTCCAACGCCATCACCCTGGTGACCTGGTCAACGGCCCCTTTAGACGCGCAATAGGCCGTTCTGTTCTTTGCACCAAGACGTGCATGTGTTGAAGAGATGTTGACGACAGCACCGCCCTGGCCTCTGGCGACCATGCCTTTGGCGACAACCTGGCACATGTGCATCATGATGAATACGGTAGGACCATTTATATGTCATGACCTGTTTACACTAGCGATGTTCAATTGGAATGTGTGCGTGCGCGCGCTGTGTGTGTGTGTGTGTGGGCGTGCGCGCGCGCTGTGTGTGTGTGTGTGTGTGTGTGTGTGTGTGTGTGTGGTGTGTGTGTGTGTGTGCCTGTGTGCTGTGTGTGCCTGTGTGAAGATGTGTGTTGTGCGTACACGTGTGTGTGTGTGTGTGTTGTGTGTGGGCGGGTTGTGTGCGTGTGTACCTGGCGTGTGCGCGTGCATGTAAAATATACTACAGTATTTAATGGAACAAATCTCACCTGGGACACGTTTACAACCGCCTTGACGTTGACAGCAAATTTCCTGAAATTAGACACATCACTAATTATTTCCAACATCACCACGACATACCACCCACCAGAGGCTGGTAGTCATTGATGTGTTGAACTTTCGTTTGTTAGTCTTCCGTTTTTTCCGAATGTTTACCATCTGTGGCTGTGGGTTTAAATAGTTCTTTCGTAATCTATCGATATAGAATCCGATGTAGTATTAAAAAAATATATATATTAATTTAGGATTATTCTCGATGAAAATAAACTGGACACAGAAAGATGAGATTACAAGGGATGCATTTTAACCAAAATGACAATGCTGATTGGACATGACTTAGAGGCAGATCAGATTTGTGTTAAATGGTTGACAGCAATACGTCACAACTGAAATTGGAAAGTCAGACATCTCCCCGGGAACCATAAAAGTGAGCAACTAAGACAGTTGTTCGCCCAAATCAGAAGTCGCCCAATGCAACTTGTACTGATTACCTGTCCAGGTCGGCTTCTTCGGTGTCGAGGAAAGAAACGCCCCCTGACAAGCCCGCGTTGTTCACGAGCAGATCGACTGGTCCTATGTCTTCGACGGCCTTCCTCGTAGCGGCCCAGTCGGCCAGGTCCACACAAACCGTGCGGATCGCTGGGTTCTAAAAATAATGTTAGCAGCTTCGTGTTTGTGTGTGGGGCAACATTTCCGTTCACCATTGGTGTGTGTGTGTGTGTGTGTGTGTGTGTGTGTGTGTGTGTGTGTGTGTGTGTGTGTGTGTTGTGTGTGTGGTGTGTTGTGTGTGTGCGTTGTGCGTGTGTTTGTGTGTGTGTGCGTGTGTGTGTGTGTGTGTGTGTGTGTGTGTGTGTGTGTGTGTTGTGTGTGTGTGTGTGTGTGTGTGTGTGTGGTGTGTGTGTGTGTGTGTGTGTGTGTGTGTGTGTGTGTGTTGTGTGTGTGTGTGTGTGTGCGTATGTGCGTGTGTATATGTTGTGTGTGTGTGTTTTTTTTGTGTGGTGTATGTGTGCGTGTGTGTGCGAGTGTGTGGTGTGCGTGTGTCTGCGGCGTGTGTGTGGTGTATGCATACGTGTGTACGTGTGTGCGTGCGTGCGTGCGTGCGTGTGTGTGTGTGTAGCTATTCTATAAACCAGTACCTCGGCTTTCAGTCGGTCCAGGTCGTCCTGTGTTCGACTCAGGGCAGTCGTCTCAGCGCCTCCGGCAGCCAGAGCCTTCGCGATGCCATAGCCGATCCCTGCCCTCGACACACGACCAATCTTAGAAGTAATTAATGATGTTGTAAGGAGCCGTGACTACACATTGAGGCAGACCACATTTGCCATAGTCCATGCTACGATCTATATTTTTTTTCTTTGACTGTTGATTTCCAAATAATGTCCGATTAATTAATTGATCTTTCTATTCGAATAGTATGCATTGCTGAGTGCCGTAGGGTTTTTATTTGATATGACACTATGATTAGAAATGTTTATTTAATTGACATTTCACTACTTTCTCCAAGTTTTATTCACGTAAACATAAAAAAATTATACCAGCAATTTGTAGTTATATCTCTACCCCCTCTTTAAAATATAATAATTATCATGAATACTAATAATGAGGTTACTTCATTTGCGCCTAAACCCTTAGAAACTACGCCTAGAAGTGCATAAGTAGAACACAGTTAATCGATCTCAGAGTCAATAAACAAATCCAGTTGTCATCAGATTGATTGTTACGCCAGGGATAGGCAATTGGATAGGCAAGGCTGTAAAGTCATGTCTTTAAAATTAAAGACGGCGGAATTTAGCAATATTTTCAACTGAAGCATATTCCCAAGAGTATAGCCCAGTTCCCAATGATAGTATTGACTTTAGGGACAAAGAGTAAATCACAATTAGATGATCGAAGCTGAACAGGTTGTCTTACATGAGTAAGTTATACGGACAGGACAGGAAGCCAATGCACAGACTTTAGAAGCGGCGTAGAATGAGTAAAACGTAAAGACCTAGTCACAACCAATGCCAAGCAATTCTGAACACGTTATAATTGTTTTTGTTATATCGAAAAAGGGAAGTATAATTGTCTAGTCTGCTAGTGTCTAGCATAGTTGCAATTGTTTTTGCAAAGAGGGAGGGAGGGAGGGAGGGAGGGAGGGAGGGAGGGAGGAGGAGGAGGGAGGGAGGAAGAGAGGAGGGAGGAGAGGGAGGGAGGGAGGGAGGAGGAGGGGGGAGGGAGGGAGGGAGGGAGGGAGGGAGGGAGGGAGGGAGGGAGGGAGGGAGGGAGGGAGGGAGGGAGGGAGGGAGGGAGGGAGGGAGGGAGGGAGGGAGGGAGGGAGGGAGGGAGGGAGGGAGAAATACCGACGACTACACTGTAAATCACCAATGTGATAATAACATATAGCTATTTAAGTACATATTTCAATGATTGACGGTAGCGGCCTTGGAGATCGTCAAGAATGCTTACGTGAACACGAGGTCACTACTGTTGTTGCGATATTCGGGTTACTCGAGTAGCTTAATTAATCGAAGCTTGCCCCAGACTCAATATCATTACACAATTATCGTTTTTGTCAGCCTTCTTTGACTAGTCTGGTGCGATTACATTCAATACCCTACCTTTACCCGCGCCTGTAACCAGGGCGCGCTTTCCTTCGAAACGAATGTTCATGTTTACTCTTTAGAAAATAACACGGCAACCGCTTAGACGGTCCACAGCGTAGAATCTGCACTCAACTGAGTGACACGCCGGTCAAAGTCTCAAGTCCCCCGGTAACGGAGTGGCTGTACTACTTAAGAGTCCTGAGCTACGTACATAGTGTAAATGCAGCCCGCAGCGACCCCTGGAGCACGAGAATATCACGAACTGGTTATCACTCGTATACGAATGGTCGGGCGTTTAGCGTTTTCTTATGGGAAAGGCGAACAATCCGAGTGTTCGTGACCAGTTACGTACGAGAACGGGGCGCACAGTAGACAGTGACAACTACGTACTGGGTGGGTGTATAATGCAGAAGTCGTAAACTTAGTTTTTGGTTGTTTCAATAATTTAAGCTTGTGACACACGCACACGCACACGCACTCGCACACGCACACGCACACGCACACGCACACGCACACGCACACGCACACGCACACGCACACACGCACACACAGTCACACGCACGCACGCATGCAGGCACGCAGGCACGCAGGCACTTCAATTGCATGTTTACTTGGGAACTATATCCCACTGTGGCGCTACACAGCGTCATGCGGGTGCTAAATATAGCATCAAGCGGTACACATGTTTACGGTTGACGCCATGGTCTCAAACGGTCGGCACTTCAGCCCCTCGCGACGCGAACCTTAAAATGAGGTCACATATGCACGGTTGTCACTTTGTCGTTTATAAACACGATATGAACATTCGTTTTGAATGAAACCACGCCCTGGTCACCGGAGCGGGCAAAGGTATATAATGAATAACTATAATGAATATTGCAATGTTGCGTGCGAGCGTAGTCATACTATGTTTTAGATAGAAGAACGAGAGAGACATGCGTAGCGTTTGATATAATTTATTCAACCCCAAATCTGGGTCATAGCTACCCGGATGTGTGTAGCATTGTCTTTAATGCAGCAAAGCCTTGATGGCATTTGTGCTATTACTACAAATATGGCATTGGCAGAGGACTGTTTGTCTGTCACATACATACTAATACAGTCCGTGAAAATAATTTCTAATCACATCAACGTTTCAGCCACCATCGGCGGCTCTCTTCAAGAATGTAATTGTCACTGCTCGCTAGATGGCGTGGCGAGCAGACTGTCCCACACGTGACTTAGTCTGTAGCCCCCTCGTCTCTGTCCGTAGTTGGTACCGTCTTCCTAAACCACATGGCTTCTTTTATCTAACGCGCATACATGTGCGTCTCTCTAACCACCATCGTCTTTCTATCCGTCTCACTATCCACCACAGATGAGGGGGTTACAGACTTAGTCACGTGTGGGACAGTCTGCTCGCCACGCCATCTAGCGAACAGTGACAATTCAGTTCCTGAAGAAGGCCGCCGATGGTGGCTGAAACGTTGATGTGAGTAGAAATTATTAGTTGTGTAATCAGACATTTTACTGGAAAAGCAGTTATTGCCGCATAAGATTTTTAATCACACGTTCTTGTTAGTATTACTGCAAGTAATGACAATTTAAGTAGAAGAACAATTATGAAGCGCCATAAGTCTAGACGAAACATCTATTCCCAAGTACTAAATACATTAAAATAGATGAAAAAACGGGCTGATTAACAAGAATAGCAAAGTTAAAGTAAATAATTGAAATGATGAAACGTATTTTAGGTATATAACAAGAATTAAAATTAATAAATATATGACATCATAACTGCGTCGTAAAAATAAATCAGTTCATTTGTAATGTGAAAGAGTTACTAAAAACACTGCGCATAGTTCAAAGGGAATGGTTAGGTAACGTGCTGAGAACGAAATGGTAGCGGCAATATTCTGTCAACAATTCCCAGCTTCACCTGGAGCGAGTGGAGTTTTCTTAAGCACGATGGTATTAGGCTATTGTCTGCTGCAGCGTGCGACAGTCTCGCGCCTGAGACCTGCACCCGCTGCAACTTAAATATGACAACACCAGGGATACCAAACAGTAGCGCGCTCCCTAAGCGAGCCTGGAAATCACCAGTGAGTTTCTTATTTTAACCGTCGCCGTATATGGAAGCAATGTACCGCAAGTGGCAATATGCGATGTAGCCTCGATTACCCAGGCTCCGTGAGGTGGCAGCACGTTTTCAGCCCCTCAACTCTGCCTGGGGATTTAATGGGCTGCCGTTGTAACCGACAGGGCGGCCTTACCCCAGATTAGGGTAGAGACGCTGAATGGCTTTCAGGCCAACTATAAAATTAAAAATGTAATAACGATATACTTTTACAAGATAATGATATCCTATGAAAAGTATTCAACATTGAACTTATATTAACACAAAACTAATAAAAATAAAAATCTGTAGTTGTTTATAAAATATGAATTTCGGCAGGATTAACCAGTACCCGTGAAGTGGCAGCATTGATTAGCCCCACACGGATAATATTCAAAAGCTGGCAAAGTCACCAGACTGTCTTCTCGGCGTAGTTACGCAGCCGACCCGACAGTCGGTTAAGCGAGACTATATGCGATGCGGCAAACATGTTGCACATGTCAAGTTATGGACATGTCAGCATCAAACACAACACCTATGTTGAGAGAACTGGGACTGAGAGTAATACCGCAGTCCTCGATCTGAATCGTAGACGAATTACACCTGTATGCATACGCACCTTGTCACTGTCTGAGAAATGTCATTCTTTCGCAGCTGTGATACCATATATGCTACGCAGGCACATCATTTCCATTCAACCAGTCCTACATTTAGTGCCTCCAGAAATTCACAAACAAATGCACAATGTAATTCTTTTAAGCAGGACTACAATTTAGGAATCCATTTGGTGATATTCCCCTACTGTCTACCTGTCCAGGTCGGCTTCTTCGGTGTCGAGGAAAGAAACGCCCCCTGACACGCCCGCGTTGTTCACGAGCAGACCGACTGGTCCTATGTCTTCGACGGCCTTCGTTGTAGTGGCCCAGTCGGCCAGGTCCACACAAACCGTGCGGATCGCTGGGTTCTAAAAACAATGTTAGCAGCTTCGTGTTTGTGTGTGCATGTACATGCACGTGGGGCAACATTTCCGCTCTCCATTGGTGTGTGTGTGTGTGTGTGTGTGTGTGTGTGTGTGCGTGCGTGCGTGCGTGCGTGCGTGCGTGCGTACGTATAATATATATATATATATATGTATATATATTAATATTAGTTGAACCAGGCGGGAAACTTCCGCTGAGTGGTGGTGATTCACCACCCGCGAAGCAAGCGAAACTTGAGATGGGTGCAGCATGTGCTAGCATCCTCGGACCGAGAGAGGCCCGAGAATTGATAAAATGGTCATAAATCATGTCCCTGTAAACACACCATCACACATGCGGCAAACGATCGGCCTCTTGTACGAGTATAACCGATACGTGCCACCTGTGGCCCAGCAGTGGGCCGATCTTGCAGGCTCACTGGGAAAATAGTTATGTTGGCTACATGACTATATTGTATGCTATTTAAAATAGTTATGTTGGCTACGTGTACTTGAATATTGTGACTGTGAAAAAATGGTATGACCAACACAACTTTATAATTGTATATAACATTGGAGTAGCGAGAGAGGAGCCAAGAGAGAGGATCATGGCCTGCCCTCAATCACGGAAAATGTAGACTGAGGACCTATGGTTGCCTGATGCATCGAGTGACAAGGTTCAGAGGTTATCGAAATTTGTCATCACTGTAATAGGATTAAATTACACAAAGTACAGGAATCCACTGCTTTAGCCACAAGTGATAAGCATCCAGCAGGCTGCATATTAATGTACTGAAGTAATATCAAGTAGCATTCTGTTTTCAACCAAGCAATTTATCTAGTCTAATTATTTTTCTGAACTGAAGAGGTGAGGGGGACATTTCCTATGGTGTCACACCCAAGCTACAAAAGTTGGGGACATGACACCATCATCCCCCACCGACCAATGACCATGCATGCTTTATGACAAAACATACAATATATAGTCTGGGAGCCATCTGCCATTTTCCCCCTTACCCTTGCATTGTTGTATTAAGTTTTTTACTGTTGATTTTGGTAGCCAAGGGTCTCTATTTTCAGAAACTGCTTGATGACATGATAAACCACTACATTGCAGTGGTGACGTCATGCAAATTCTCGAAACCGAAGCCAGCAAGAGTCAAACTACCAAACTTTGGGTCGAAGTCTTGATAAAACCTGTCCTGCTCACCAAGATGTTCGTACGGGCTGAGCGCGAAGGTGACTGGCCACTTCATCTGGCAACCTATGAGCAAAGGCTACCATACTTCTTTGCTGCGGGGCATGTGAACTATGCGAGATATGTGTTGTGCTACCTTCGTGAGATGGAACGGCTACCACAAGAGGTGTTGTCACACTTCATGAAGGGTGAGCATGTCATTCACCATTCTGCTGGCTCATGGAATAGCATCTGGAGCGATAAGATGATTGAGACGACCTTCATGCGGTATGGGCATGCTCCTGGGGGGGGATAGTTGGCATCACGCTTAAGCCAGAAACGCTGAAGGTATTGGCCTTTAGTCTGCATGCATGCAGCAGGTTGGAATCTGATCTGGATGACACGACGGATGAAGACACTCAAAGCAAGGTGGTGACAACACACAAAGCAGAGGCAAAAGCCAGGATCGCTGAATACAAGAGAGACCGAGATGGAATCAGACAAAAACTCGACACTTGCATTAATCCTTTAGATTCTTCGGCTCACCCCAGTGGTGTAGTCAATGTAGTTAGCGGCCAGATTTGTTCAACTGAAGTCGATGTCCACAATGTTGTCACAATTGGGACTGAACAAATTACAGTTTTCGAAAGTCGGTTGACCTTCACATGCAAGGAAGCATGTGAAGGTCGGGGCTGTGAAAGTATTTGATACCAACTTGATTTACTCAAGGGTGATTGGCCTACAGGCTAGTGGGCGGGACATTGACATTAAGGATGTGCTTGGTCATGAACTTGCGCCAGTTCCAACGTCCATGTTTGATGATATATATATATGAGGATTTACGAAAAAGAACGCTCTATATCACACAACACGTTCGAGTGAGTGAAAATAATCACATAAGTTAATCCATTTTTATTTTGATCAGAATCTTATTTCAATACTTGATGTATTACTAACGGAAACTGCGTTAGTAACAAAGGCGAATCCTGGCCCGCTACGAATCTGGGACCGCTACCATCGCGGTCTCAGATGCGTACGAATCCTAGACTGGACGAATCTGCCACCACCATACCGCCATTACTACGGCGCGCAGCCGAATGCTGGCAAGAGATGTCAGTTTCTTTAGTGTAATCTCGACTGCATCGCTGTGGGATTTACGCCTTTGACGCCAGTGGGGATGAAGGAATATGGACATGTGTAAGAATTGAGCCTTCTGGTTTCAACGTTGTTAGTCACTGTGCATATTATAACGTTTTTGCATTGTTTTTTCTCAGGTGTCTGCGCCTTATGAAGATACAGAGACACATGGCCGACGACTTCTGGCAGCATTACTGAATCGCCGCCTGACATATTTCGACGTGGGTTTCATTTAACAGCAGGCAAGCCTACAGCTTTTGTTTCATTGCGTTGCGTACAGCCATTTCGTGTAATATAAAGAGTTTGGAATGGCATGTAATGCTTCAGACACATCTTTGCGCAGCCTGCATACAGCACCCGTGGCGTCGCCGTTAACACGTTTAGAGTTCCAGATCGCAGAGAGTAGAGTGCCATCATTTTGAAAGGAACTTCTGTCGTTGATAAGAGGAGTATTGTTACGCTCATCAGTACGAATGTTAAATTAGATACTGCCCAAACTTCTATTTGCCTAGGCACAGGTGGAACGCTTGAGAGATTGACAACTCATCGAAGTGTGGTATGCGCCATATACACTGGACTGTGACTGAGAACAAGAATATGAAGTCTGTTTCATATCCGACAAGATTTAGGCACCTGTGTAGAATGCAAACCAACCTCAATTGCTCGTACATTTGAAACTTCATTAAGAGAGGCGCGGGTAGGGTAGTGGTTAGGTTCAATGGAAACCGACGCCGTTCCAGCAGCGCCTTATATATATATATATATATATATATATATATATTATATATATATATATATATATATATATATATATATATATTTAGTATACATCATGGACATTGTTGTGTTGAATCTAATCGGTGCTATACGCCAAAAACACATTGACATGCATCGTACATAAAAGTACCCGAATGTCGCGTAGGCCGTTGTACCATAATAAAACTATAGTCCTGTGTGTGTACTTTATTGCAAAATACGGTAGCGCAAGTGCAGACATTGAACGAGAGAAAAGAAGACGGAGACCCCCAGTTTGCCTAGATCATGGCGTCGCCATCTTGAAATCTGACGTCGCCAGAAAATAAAGTGGCGCATTTGCCGTATTGTCGTGACGTCACAGTAGGGATTTCTCTTCCGGTTTGCCGCCATTACTACGGCGCGCAGCCGAATGCTGGTCAAGAAATATCAGTTTCTTTAATGTAATCTCGACCGCATCGCTGTGGGATTTACGCCTTTGACGCCTGTGAGGATGAAGCAAAGTGGACATGTGTAAAATTGAGCCTTCTTGTTTTAACGTTGTTAGTCGCTATGCATATTATAACATTGTTTGCATTGTTTTTTTCTCAGGTGTCTGCGCCTTATGAAGATACAGAGACACATGGCCGACGACTTCTGGCAGCATTACTGACCAACCAGACCCGATGATGTGAAGACTGTGAATTCGGCAGTGGGTGAAGCCCTTTTTTTATCGAGTGTCGCCACTTCGTGTAGTATAATATTGTTGATTTAGTTGATAATGAAGGTGGTCTAAACTTCGAATAATTTCCTCGTAACCACTTTACTGTTTTGTGCGCTAGCGATGTCTGCCAGTTTGATGTGTTCACCGAATGTGCTCTACTTGTATTAAGAAGTAAATTGGGTGGATAAAGTGAAAGCAGCCAACTATGCCAGTAATAGGTGCACCACGACACGTCACCTTGTGAGCGAGCTTCTGTTGCCGCAAGACAATTCGGCAACAGTAATTATTGTATTTCAAATGTCACACACATTCTCGCACGCCCACATACACCCAGTCAATACAGTTGTGTAGATTCTTTGCCCCTCGTGACACCAAGCACAATGCACTAGTTTCGACTGGAAACAGTACGCTTAGGAAGCACCTTGTAAAGGCAAGTGCCTAATTCTTTGCAATAGTGTATCTCACGGGTACAAGATTGATTTGTCTTCCTTCAAAAACAAGTGTATAGATCATTCGATGTTTTAGGACCAATAATAATTGCAATCACACATTTCTCGACACATTGCCATGGAAATAATATCATACGCTACAGTGGAAAGTGCCAACAGGCCAGGTCTTTGGCCGTGCCATGAGCGCTATGCCGACAAACAGGTAACGCCAACAGCTAGACATACAGTCAAGGCGAAGTGCCATACGATTATGGTGTGATTCAGAGTTCGCACTTTTTTCTTAAATACCGTATATCGAATCCTAGTCCACAAACTTATTGGTCTCTCTGTCCCTCTTTCACAAACAATGGCACATACCGTTTGTTGCGCGTATTGCTATCTTTATTATATTAACGTGTTAGCAATACCACTAACATGAATAGAATACCAATATTGCAAGGAGACCACTCATCTTCAGTGTCTGACGCATAGATAGAAAGAGTTTGGCCATGAGCGCCACTAGCGGTCTAGCTATCACGTGGTCACAACATGACGTGTTATGTCTTGTCGTTCTGCTTGGACTGTAGGTGCTTTACTGACTAATAATTGCCCACATGGATATGATTTGCAATTAAGCGATTGATATAAATCGAGAATTAAAGACTAAAAAGTGTCTATGGTCCTATCATACATTGTTGGTTTCGCAGTTTACCATTCCAACCAAGACGCAAACTTAGGTAGATGTAGAGGCTCTAGGCCGTCAAATTGCCGATTATTGTACAGTTATGGTCGTGGAGTGAGGAGGCTGTGTGTTTTTCTGGATGTTGCCATGCCCATTTTTGTGCCTTATATCAGTTTCAGCATCATTATAATAAAATACATCTTTGATTAGATGTATCGGAAACTGTGGGGAAAAGGACGTCTACAGATTCGCAGCAAACATATTTGTAACACACTAAAATGAACGAAACAACCAGATACTTGAGAAACGCAGAGCACAGAATTTCAGGTGTTGTAGACAACCGTTAAATTTCCATTCATTTACCTAAATTGCAAGCAGCTTTTCACACCACAGGGATATTATCGAATAGCTTGCGAGACTATATTTTACACACATACACACACACACACACACACACACACACACACACACACACACACACACACACACACACACACACACACACACACACACACACACACACACACACACACACACACACACACACACACACACACACACACACACACACACACATATATTCCAATAATTTAGGTGGATAGACAAAAAAGAGATGGGAGGACAACATCCCGGAATGGACGGGCATGACGCTGGGCGCCGCCATGAGGAAGGCCGAGAGACGAGAGGAATGGAGGGAGCTTGTTGCCAGATCATCTGTGGCGCCCCTACGGTCCACCAGACTACTGCATAGGTGAAGGTGAAGGTGATACTTATCTAAGATGACCCTCAAGCCATCAAGGGCAAGGTTAGTGAAGTAGAAGTTTTGTATGTGAATGAGTATGTATGTGTTTGTGCGTGCATGCGTGTGTGTGTGTGTGTGTGCGTGTGTGTGCGTGCGTGCGTGCGTGCGTGCTTGTTTACGTGCGTACGTGCGTGCGTGCGTGCGTGTGTGCATGCGTGTGTGCGTGCGTGCGTACGTGTGTGCATCCATGGTGGCTCGGAAAACATAAATCTTCATTCCGTAGTAAATCAGTTTATTCGGCTCCAGCAGCGGGGGCATCGTACACGAAAACATGCGTTTCACTTCTCATATTTATGCACCTGTTTAAGCCAGAATAATGCTGAATGTAGAGCGTTTCATTGGTAGAGCACGCCACCCTTTTTATAGTCACTAACCCGTAACTCAGTGATGTACATTAGGGTCTCTAAGCAGATGCACACCGAACAGCGAGCTGTTTCTTTTAGGAAACAATTAAGATATTATACCATAACAGAAAACTAGTGTATGTATATTGATGTAGAGAGCGGTTGCGTAGTCTGTTAAACATAGGAGTTGCAATCGAATTACTCTACGTTAAAAAAAACGATACCGTTCCGAAACTTGGCGCTCCTCGTGTTAACCATGTCAGTCAGTCAGTCAGTCAGTCAGTCAGTCAGTCAGTCAGTCAGTCAGTCAGTCAGTCAGTCAGTCAGTCAGTCAGTCAGTCAGTCAGTCAGTCAGTCAGTCAGTCAGTCAGCCAGCCAGCCAGCCAGCCAGACAGACAGACAGACAGACAGACAGACAGCCAGACAATCAGACAGACAATCAGACAGACAATCAGACAGTCAGTCAGTCAGACAGTCAGTACTGACAGTAATCGGTAAATAAGTCAGTCAGTCATTTAGTCATTGAGTGAGCCTTTCAGTCAGTCAATGAGTCAGGCAGTCACTGAATCAGTCATTGCGTCAGTCAGACTGTGAGTCTGTCTGTCTATCAGTTTGTCAGACTGTCAGTCGGACGCCCGCCAATCCGCCCGCCCGCCCTCACTCCGTTCGTCCCTCCATCCCTCCCTCCCTTCTTCCTCTCTCCTTCCGTGCGTCCCTCCGTGTGTACTTACTTTCTTTCAACGTAACCAGGAAACACAATTCGGTGGTCAGCTGTATTATATAGATGACATACGTTTACCTACTTGCATGCTGAACTACATTTACTGTGTGTGTGTGTGTGTGTGTGTGTGTGTGTGTGCGTGTGTGCGTGTGTGCGTGTGTGCGTGTGTGCGTGTGTACGTGTGGGCGTGTGGGTGTGTGTGTGTGGGTGGGTGTGTGTGGGTGGGTGTGTGTGTGGTGTGTGCGTGCGTGGGTGCATGTGTGCGTGTGCGTGTACATTTGGAATTGCAGAACATCGTAGCTGCAGTATCGCTTGTGTCCCTCCAACGACAAATCGGACGTGATAGGGGAAACCGGGGCTAGTTGTAACACGGGCAAGTTGTTACAGAGGGCTTGCAAATAAAACTGCTAATGCAAATTAATAAGTAGGGCTGTACAGTAGATTCACCAATAGATTTGAGCATGTCACGTGTACTATCACATGAATCGACACGCTATCGAGGTACGCCATTTTAAAGGGAAAATATAGTATTTTCGACTTTCGCTATATCTAAAGATATGTATGAGTATCCATAATTCATGTTTTTCTGCTGCATTGTTGATATATGTGGTTATTGTAAAGTTATTGTGTGTGCTTGTCATAAGACCAGTCCAGAGACAACCTATAAGGACACAACTTTATTACCAACTCCAACTAATTAACTATCTGCCACACCCGAGCCAGGTGCACGGCTCCCAGCCGGTAAATGTCAAAGTGTGGGTGTCACTCCAAACATGTGGGTGTCACTCAGAGCTGTAACAAGTACATTTATTTTGAACTTGAGTAAAAGTGAAAGTAACCCTAGAAAAAATGTACTTGAAGTACAAGTAAAAAGTAAAAACATGTACTTGAAGTAAACACAAAAGTACTTTTCTCCTGAAACTAGTTCTCAATGGATGATGCAGCCAACTGTTGTGAATAAAACAAAACATTTACAATTATAATTTAGTGTGTACATCAAGCAGATATAAATTGTTTTCTATTTTTGTTGTATGGTGCAAACAACATTGTATAGGCCAACTAAGCATACAAGCTGTAAATACACAATGCTTTAATAATAGGCACACAGCAACCATCGTATTTATATGTTGAACTAGTAGCAATTCAAGCTGTTATGGGGGTATTCTATCTTTCTTAAAATGTTTATTATCATCGTGGATTATAGGTGGATGTGTGATGAATTTTATCATATGTTACTTGTTGGAACAGTGCTATACAAATTTCACAATTACGATAAGATTTAGGAGGTATTCGGTCTAGATGAATGGTTATAGTAACGTGTCTTTTAAAATATGTCTTCATTTGTAATAATTATTAATTGTAATATAAAAAATATTTTAGTTAAATTAAACAATTACACAGACTGATCTAGAAAAATTATTACAAATAGAATAGAAATTATAAAGATGTGGTTCCACAAGACAGGCAGGTTTGCGGTGAGCGTTAACGGGAAACCTTCGATATCTAAAGCATGTGCAGTTCACAGTGAACAAAAGCTAATAAACGGTGTCAACAATATGCAAGACACAAGAAGACAAGTAAGGCAGCTGTTTTTCATGTCTAGTCAATGCAAGGCTTTAAATAACTTCAGGGCCAGTGGAGAGAGAGAGAGACAGAGACAGAGACAGAGACAGAGACAGAGACAGAGACAGAGACAGAGACAGAGACAGAGACAGAGACAGACAGAGACAGACAGAGACAGACAGACAGACACAGACACAGAGACAGAGAGTCAGAGAGAGGGGGGGCAGAGAGGGGAGAGACAGAGCGAGAGAGAGGGAGAGAGAGAAACGAAGAGTGAGAGAGAGAGACAGAGGGGGGAGAGACAGAGAGGACAGAGAGAGAGATGGGGGAGAGAGGGAGAGACAGAGAGAGAGAGAGAGACAGAGGGAGAGAGAGAGGGGGGAGAGATGGAGAGAGACAGAGAGAGAGGGTGAGAGAGGGTGAGGGGGGAGACAGAGGGAGAGAGAGGGGAGAGAGAGGGGGAGAGGGACATAGGGGGAGAGAGGGGGATAGAGAGACAGAGAGGGGGAGAGACAGAGAGAGAGAGAGACATAGAGAGAGAGAGAGCGTACAGAGATAGAGACAGAGAGAGACAGAGAGAGACAGAGAGAGGGGGAGAGAGAGACAGTGAGAGGGGGAGACACAGAGAGAGAGAGAGAGAGAGAGACATACAGAGAGCGAGAGAGAGGGGGAGAGAGACAGAGAGAGATAGCGAGATAGAGAGAGGGGGAGAGAGGGGGAGATACAGAGAGAGAGAAAGAGAGGCAGAGAGACAGAGAGACAGAGAGAGAGAGGGGAGAAAGGGAGAGAGAGAGACAGAGAGAGAGAGAGAGAGAGAGAGAGAGAGAGGGAGAAAGGGAGAGAGAGAGTGAGAGACCGAGAGCGAGAGAGAGGGAGAGAGAGAGAGGGGAGAGAGAGCGAGACAGAGAGAGAGGGGGAGAGAGACGAGAGACAGGGGACAGACACACACACACACACACACACACACACACACACACACACACACACACACACACACACACACACACACACACACACACACACACACACACACACACACACACACACACACACACACACACACACACACACACACACACACACACACACACACACACACACACACACACACACACACACACACACACACACACACACACACACACACACACACACACACACACACACACACACACACACACACACACACACACACACACACACACACACACACACACACACACACACACACACACACACACACACACACACACACACACACACACACACACACACACACACACACACACACACACACACACACACACACACACACACACACACACACACAGAGAGAGAGAGAGAGAGAGAGAGAGAGAGAGAGAGAGACCGAGAGCGAGAATGAGACAGAGAGAGGGAGAGAGAGAGAGAGAGAGAGAGAATATTGTGTATAAATTATATGTATATATTTTATATATATATATATATATAAAAGTTATATATATATATATTTATATATATATATATATATATGCAATAATTTATTATATTGTAGGTGCATTTATTTACTGATTCATTTTTAAAGACAATGTAATGATTGTATATCATAGTATTTTAATATGTATAGATAGTTCTGATTTCATTATTAAAAACACTGTTTTGTAATTATAATGCTCACCAGAACGGTTATTTGGATGAACGCTACATAAGAAATATATTATCATATATTGAAAAAAATGAATAATTAAATCCATCACAAATTATAGTATATTATATATATATATATATATATATATATATATATATATATATATATATATATATATATATATATATATATATATATATATATATATATATATATATATATATGCTGTAAAATGATTCGCAGTCGCTTCATCAAATCAACTTGAATCGAATCCGACGTCTCCTCCCTTGCCGCAGATATTCGCTAAGAAAGCCTCTTCGAGTTCAAATCCGATGGCTATGTCGCACGCGTTGTAGATGTATAGTGTCTACTCCACATCTCGAAGTCATCGCGGCCGTTTACTACAACAACGTTGAGTCGATTTAATAGTAAGGGTATCAATAACCGACAGACAAAGGCGACGAGGAAGAACACGAGGAAAACATTAAGAAAAGTAGCCTGCCGCGGATCCGCTAAGCCTTCGTATACAACATTCGTTGATTCGTTGTAGGGCGGAAGCCGCAATCGCGTGACCACTAATTGTGAGAATTCGCAGTTGCGTAAAGCGCAACTCCTGGCAAAGCAGTGATCTTATACGCATGTGCCAATTCTTACACTTCTTGTGTGCATACGTTCGGGTGTGCGACCCCATGTTCCTGATTGTATTCGTATTCTTGCACCTGTATCACTACGCCGAAAATACACACTGCTATCGGACATAATTTGACAACTGTGATACCCCACTGGCTGAACAAAATGGTCACTGCTATTCACGTAACAAATCAAAACACAACAACAAAATACCATTCCTCAAAGACTTTCATACAAGCGGCATACTGTCGTTGCATTTCGGAACTCTTTCGTAAGGTTATTTATTCATTACTATCGCCTTAGTCCTGCTCGCTCGTCGTAATCACCCAATGGAGTGCAGCAATGTGTATGACATTAAACAAAACTCAGTGTCTGAATTTGAAAAGGGTACATCGTAAGGACCCAATGTTGACTATTATATACGACGGGTTGTGTGTGCGAATGTTATTGAGTGTTTGAGACGCATATCATGCGGCTGAAATCAGTTATGTTTCAGCCTGGACCAGCGATTCGGTAAGTAGGTTCCAATCAACTATTATTTTTTTTTTACAAAAACGTGAATTCTTAAATCATTCAGTGTGGGCTGTAGGTACTATGAAACATCTGTTGTTGTTGGCTTTTAGTTGTTGTACGAAATGTGAGAATACATGGTTTGGGAAGTGCTTTGGGTGAATGAGTATTTTTGTGGCCGAAAGAATGTTTCAGAGGGGAGGGCTGGGATAACTTTAACTGTGCTGGGATAATTTTAACAGTTTGGTACATAAATTGTCGACAAGGTGAAGTTCAAAGACGATACGATCGATGGAACAGACGTGTCACTGTCATCGTGTGTGTACCTTGCGCTGCCGTTTTCGTGACCTGTCGCAATCTCTCGGTCTTCGGGTCTCGACGTCAGAAGACAAGACGGGTGCGTGGCATGAGGAGGTAGAACAGTTGGGGCCTGTACGCGGCGACGTTCACAACTCAAGAATATCCATGGCGGAACATCTAGATGTGGTGGGGGCACTTCAGCTTCAATGCGTATATAGGGGATATGCTATTTTAATGAAGACACAGAGAGGCAAAATTGATTCGTCTGTCTCACACACACACACGCACGCACGCACGCACGCACACACGCACGCACACACACACACACACACACACACACACATCCGTAAAAAAGGTGCACAGCCATAATCTAATAGTCGCGTTCATTATTCTGTGCAGCGTGTGTCATTATTGCAATAGTCACAAATAACTGCAATCGTTGTTCTTTGAACTCAATTTAACCGATGGTTCTCTCACTCCTCCCTCGAATGATTCTGTTACAACCCGACCTGGTGTTTTCTTGCACTTCGTGGTGCTGACTATAATGAATGGTTAAGCATTTTCGGTGAGCTATCGCACCGTTTAGTGCGTACATACATCTCGACCTAGCCGAATGTTAGCACAACTCAACATAGATTGCATATTTGACACGGTGCAATTGTGGAGTGCTCATTTCGCTAGTGACTATTATATTAAATCTACACACGCTTCGTGCGACTATACAACGCTTTGAATAAAGATAAATACCACTGTGGTTTTTTTTGCAGTTATATTACTTAACAAAATGATACACCGAATGTCGAAAAAGACACCGTCAACAATCAACCAGTCATTTAGATTAGATATGGAAACTATCTTCTTACAATGACTGACAGCTGAAGACGGCGGGTAAGCCATGGAAGGAATATGCAACCCCTTTCGGGGAGGAGGAAGTCTGATTTCCCAGTGCTTCAACAGCGAAAGGAGTTTACTCTCCTCCCGACCATGGTTACCGAAACTAAGTTACACCGATCTAAGCCCCGCAACACCCTAACTTTTAACGTCCGATAAATGTGAATAAAGTCACTGTAACGTAAGCTTCGCAGCCGCTTCATCCAATCAACTTGAATCGAATCCGACGTCTTCTCCCTTGCGACAGACATTCGCTAAGAAACCCTCTTCGGGTTCCAATCCGATGGCTGTGACGGACGCGACGTAGATGCATAAGTTCTACTCCACGTCTCGATGTCATCGCGGCCGTTTAGTACATCGTTTAAACGATTTAATAGTAAGGGTATCAATAACTGACAGTCAAAGGCGACGAGGAAGAACACGAGGAAAACATTAAGAACACTGACCTGCCGCGGATCCGCTAAGCCTTCGTATACAGCAGACGCCCTAATCCTTGTCTCGTTGTTGGGCGGAAACCGCAATCACGTGACCACTAATTGTGAGAATCCACAGTTGCGCAATGCGCAACTTCCTGGCATGTGCAAATTCTTACATTTCCTGTGTGCTTACGTTCGCGGGTGCGACCGCATGTCCCTGATTGTATTCGTGTTCTTAGAAATCCTGGCCTTTTCTTTTACCGTTCAAAGTAAACTTCTGGGAAACTCTCCGTAAGTGTAAACAAAGAAAAAATACGAGTCTATATACGTGCGTGTGTACGAGAGAGTGCGCGCGAATAAAAACGGGGTGAAACCACATTTAGTTTCGCCATAGGCGTTTGTTACAACATTAACTTTATATCTGAAAATAATTGTTCCGGGCGTTTCCTGAAATTGACACAGCATAAATAACATGCACTCACAAAAAAATGTGAAATTAGAACACCATAAAAAAGAAACTATATTCCACGAAACCACCGTCCATCCTGTCACCCATTCATTTGTGCTAAAACCAGAGAGTGATTAGTCGTGACGATACCACAAATCAAATTGCACCTATATCACTACGCTGAAGACACACTGCCATCGGACTTAATTCGACAACTGTGATATCCCACTGGCTGAATAAAACTGTCACTTCTATTCACATAACAAATCAAAACACAACACAACACAACAAAACACCAGTCCTCAAAGATTTTCATACAACCATTATAGGGGAAGGGCGGGTAAAGTGAGCCCCTCGGCCAAAGTGGACCCCCTCTGTCACAGCATTCCTGGTATGCAATGCAGTCAAAACAACGGTATTAGTATTTCCAGACCCTTCAGGGGATGTAATTCAATTTCGTATTTGTTTGTTTGGCGCGAATGCAAAACGGTGAGAATCAAATTTAAAATAATTTATGTGCCTTACAAACACCACCTTTTCATAAATTGTCATGATACATAACTGTAAATGTGGTCCGTGGAGCAATAGGCCATAGTTATAGTTGAATGGTTTTTGAATTTATGAGCGCGTGCGTGGCCTTCATTGGCTTCAACAGCGCGTATCACAACAGACAGTCATATTGATCAAGTTTAATACTAAAGAATAATGTGGCTACATAACGACAAGAGATCTGTGACAGTGTCCAGATAAATAGTATGTAGCTTCTAGACCGGCCACGTACTCACTTACTTGTAGTTAGCATGGCGTTCACGGGTGCGAGTGACAGTCCCCAGCCAAGTCGAAGCCGTTCGTCCGCCCGTCCGCCCGTCCGCCCGTCCGCCCGTCCGCCCGTCCGCCCGTCCGCCCGTCCGCCCGTCCGCCCGTCCGCCCGTCCGCCCGTCCGCCCGTCCGCCCGTCCGCCCGTCCGCCCGTCCGCCCGTCCGCCCGTCCGCCCGTCCGCCCGTCCGCCCGCTTTGTATACAGTTTGGCTTCGACAAAGACGCTACGCCATTGTTGGACATCGACTATAGTATCTTTATTAAATCTGGATCATCTAGACAGCAATTATTGCATAAACGCGCATAACCCTCTCGCTCCAGCAATCAGTAGCGAGATCTGGGTGGTAACCATGCAATGCCCCGGATGACGTTACTATGTCGTTTTTTGGCAGCTGATAGAAACAGGCCACCCCTTCAAGGCCTTCTGTGGGTCACAGTTCACATTTATTAACATAAATTTGTCCATGTATGGACAGATAAAATCATCAATGTCCAGCGAAACAACAAATCATTTTCGGTATAAATACCACGAGCTGTTCGTTAACTTACCTGTGATGATTACTGTAAAGAGTTTCTTAAAATGTCGTTCAAAGCAATAAAATATTACAATTTTTATAAATCACTGTCATGGATTATGGCGCACTACTGTCACGTGATTTACGCTTGCTATCAAAATATGCCTCAAAACTTGTTTGCCTCGTGTTAATTTGTGACAACTAACTTCGCTGAGAGGTTATAATTATACATCCTAACGAACACCTAGTAATATTTACACCACAAATGCTTTGTATTTTCGCTGCACAGTGATGATTTTACATATATCGCGCATGCGCAGAAACGTCAACCGGAACTTTCATAACGCCGGAAAAATGTAAGCGCTACAACGCCAAGCTTCGTCGTGATGCCCGATTTGTAAGGGATCGTCCCAAATTTAGCGGCAAAGACCGCGTGCAATTAACGTGTCGTTTTTATGAAATTCAAGCGGAACGCTTCGTATATCTTTTCGAACATGACTCAAAAATATATAAAAACAGACTTATATAGTGAAAATTGATAAAATGATACAAATGAATTATTCAGGGAAAATCTCATAATTGTTGGATTCGCAATTGTTTTATACAAAAACGGCATTTACGGAAAATCAGTTTTACCGACATCCGACTTATTTCATTAAAATGGGTCACATATAGCTCTTTTACTTACAAACGGTACGCGGTTACGCCAGTGCTATTAATTCGTCTTTATTTCCTTGCTGATGGCAGCCCTCTGACACACAAATACTCCTGAATTATGTCTTTCTTCCAGAAACGAAACTCATTAAAATCGGCCATGCCGGCAAAGATTACAAAAATAAAAACAACTTAAATAAATCAAGAAATAAGACGACAAACTCGAACTTCTGTATCGTTTATACGAGCACGCACGTGTGGTTTGTTTATGTCAATTGCCCTCTGACCCGGAAGATTTTGTGCATGCGTAGTCGAGCAGGCACCTTAATAATGCAAATTGGTTGATCAAACAAATTATAAATTATTTTAATTCTAGTGTAAAAAACAACATGATTTAACTCTAAATTTCAACTAAATCATTTTAAGTCTACAACACATGCATTGTAACCGACGCACTTACCCACGCTGTACCGACTGGACGCTAGATGTCAGGACCAGCGCGCGGCGCCCACGTCAGGACGCACCGTGGCGTCAGGATAGACCGCTGTTAGTGGAGTCGCTGTCAGGCGGAGCAGACGACGTTTGTACGATCTTTATAACATGTAGACGGCGCAAGCCTCGTCTCACCCGACTTTGAAATGTCTCTGCAGGTGTTCATAGAGAACGCCACAAATGTGCCAAACGTGGAAACGCTTGGAAAAAGCGATCCGTATGCGATAGTGGAATACCAGGGTAAGTTGACGACCGGACGCATTCCGGCGTGTTTACAAGTTGCACCGCGCAGCTCGCTACGGCTACGGCCCGCGGCACAGGCCACAACGCCGTGCGGGCGGGCGTCTGTTAAAAATATGGGAATTATTTTGGCTGGGTGCTGTTTTGTGGGTACATTTTGAACAAACTCTATCATATACTGTTTCACTAGTAATAAACGTGAGTTAGCCAACACTCGACGGAAATGGGGCAGGGCATTTTTGTACGCAATCGGACAGATCGGACACGGAGTTGCAGACCGCACTTTTCGTCGATAAAGATTGCCTGTAGGCAGTGTAGCTATAAACTAACTACTAATCCTGACGGCTAGGCACTGTCAGCTATAATCTATATAATTTATTACTGTGGCCTGGTTCTGGGTATTTCACCATCGGCCGGACTAGTGTAATGCCAATGATACATTTTTTTGCATTTAGTGATGAAGCTCAATAATGTATTAAGGTGTTTGTTGGGAGATCCCCGTGCCCAAGCAGGCATTGCCATTGATGAGTTAATAATTGCCATCTATTCTAAGCATTTAGGTCACTGGTATCCAGGTCTAGGTGTGAGCACTGTATAGTCAGTCTACACTCTACACCCATATAATGTGTCAGTGTCTGACAGCTCAGTAATATAATTTTACCACAAATGAATCCTATACTGGTACATGCCTAAGTTTTTGTGCACTATATGGATGGGGTAGTTATACCATGGGCATGGCATGTATGCAAGCAAGCACAGAGACAGCATGTTTAACTTGTAATGTATGTAGTTATTATGACTCATTGCATCAAACTTTGTAATCCTATTTAATGATAGGTAGACATACACACATACTTTGTGAATGCAGTAATGCAGGTGATAATTGAAACGTTCATGTGTAAATAAAACAAACAATCTAAGGCAATACTCAGCTTGGCAATTTATGCCATTTGCTTAGGTGCCCCTTTACAAATATGGTTGGGCTGCAGTGTAATGTTGACTAATGTCAGCCCCCCTTTCGCCTTATCTACATTCTCTACTATAAGATAGTCATATTTGGGTAATTACATTTATGAAACAAAATTATCTGTACCATAAAGTACCTGGTGAATTACAACATGCTAGATAATCCCATAGTTCTATCTGGATCATGGTTTACAGCAGAGGTAGTTACAAAAGGGGTATACAAACTTTATTACAAAGTGCAGCAGCTCTACAAAAAGGGGCCAGCTGTGCTACTTATGGTCCACGAGCACAGGTCATGATTATACGCAATCATGTTTTTTATTCAAAGATATAAAGTGTCACATACGCCCACGTAAGCACCTTTGTCATGACAATCACTGAGTGGGACAGTGTATGTGTTTCTGCCCTCAGCGCTTGCAAAAACTACCCCAGTCAGTATTCAGTGACATCATTAGCTATGCAGTGGTTAGCGCCATGTCATGCAAGAACCCCTCAGGTGTAATATAACTGTTCAAATATTTTCCTGTTTAGTCATAAGTCAGGTATGTAACACCCACTGGGTCCCCAAGCTTAACCTACTGCTACCTGGCAGGTAAACAGGTCACGGTTCACCGGACACACCTCGATCTGACCTGGACTCCGTAGTCTTGTGTGTTTTGATTGCATGCAGCATTGTTAATTGGATATTGGAGGCATGGCTGCCCGAAATAGAGTGTGCGAGCCAATACATACACGTTTACACACTGACTATACACGCTTCCATGACTGCTCTAGTATAAATGCTATGTTGGTAAAGGGTAATTAAAATGTAACTAAAATGCTATTCTAATATTTATAAAATATTGTTCAAATATTATTAACTCATTGAAATTTATGCATACATTTGTAAGTTAACTTACCGTATACTGAATAACTAAACTGATTTTGTATCAACGAAAGGGTATGGTTGTAGTTATGCTTTGCTCACCAGTGAGGATTCACGTTTATTATTGTTATTATTACTAGCATTTTTCTAGAGCGCCGTATCTCCAGGACCACATACACACATACAAGTCTATTTGTACCACACCACTCCTGACCACTATGTATGCCACATTACCCGTTAGCCGGCCTCTATGCAGAATACAATGTTTACCAGTCCAACAATATCATGGGAAAATATGCAGGTCGTATATGCACACATACAGTCTAGTCCAAACATCCATAAATACATATAATATGTACACAATACATAGCTTTATGTACTATCTTGAGACCCATCCATTTGTCGTATGGACAGATAAAGTTAATTTTTCTCTGGATGGATAAGAAATTTAGGAGCCAAAAACACATTTCATCATGTTGTCAATTATACTTTTAAAATACTGACTGTCACACCAAGTGTTTCATGACCTGAAATAAACGATAAACATCATGTGACATCCATTTACACCCATTTTCAAGGCTTATCTACGATTTTGGAAGACCTTTTTTGCTCCCGTCTACATTGGGTTTTACCTGTCCAAAAGGTGGGTGTCTCAGCATAAAGCTATGATCCCCCTGGTGTAATGCTCCCCTCCTGTGTTGTAGGCTGGTCCTGTACAGTCAATTCATTACAAACATTGTTTATATGAATAACTGCTGTACCCCCGATAAGCTGAACGTTTGCTTCCCTTTTTCTGTCTGACAGGCTTTTACTAAGTATATGAAGCACTATAATAATAAAAATAAATCTTGAATAATGTTAAATACACTTTTATTATTTTTTAATATTGTTAAACAGTATTTTTTTAATATTAATATATTGGAAGAATATTGTTAAAACATATTTTGTGTTATTAACTTATTATTTATTATTATTGTTCACATTATTTATCTTTTGTACATTGTTTTAGGTCTGCAGAAGAAAACCGAAGTAAAGAAAGCTGACCTTGACCCTGTATGGAACCAGGTAACCAAGCTTTTTTTAACTTTCACATTTATCTCTTCATATTTTATAAAATGCTAATTCATAAATTAAGCCTCATAATCTGTACACTGTACATGTATCATTAACATCCAGAAATGTATGCTTCTAACTGCATGCAATTTGGAAACATGACGTGCACCTCTAAACATTAGCTATAAACAGATTATGGTTAAAGGACATTTAGCAAAATAAATTAGTAATCAAAAATTTTTTTGCATTTATTCATAACATTAATATTGGGTATGTCAGTGCAATTCTGACACCAGTGTCACACTGCCTCAAATAATTGTGTTAGAAGATGGGGAAGTGTGCTATTTATTATTTACCCCACACTCCAGCATATCCTCAGCTTCAACATTATCGGCTCATGATGACATGGATTAAAGACAGCGGGGAATGCCATTTGAATATGTTTTCGCTCTTTAGGATCTCCGTAATCTATGCTTACACCAAAACCTTTCCCTAAATGTTTGGGGACTAATTCTGTCTCCCTCAGTAATAGGATGCTCCCAGATCCCAATGCCTATGGGAATTATACAGTTGACCCTTCCTTTATGGTCACCTCTGTGATACAACCAGGTTGCCTTAGGACACCAAATTTCTTCCATAAAATATATACAGCAAAATGTTTGAATACTTTATGTTTTTTTACAAATAACAAATACTATTATTACTGTGTTGACTGACCGTACATCTTTATGATTTACGTTACTACAGCCATTGAATAATCTACTTATCCTGACTTGTCTTAACTGCACTCTTCTTAACCCCATTTTTATTACCAATACATTCACCTCCATAGTAACCACTTCTATTGTGACTCTACAAGCTCCAAATACAAGGGGTCAATTATACTTGATGACCTCTTTACTGTTAATTTGCATCCCTTCTTATTGAATGGAACTGACTTTAACTTGCTATTTTGCTATTGTGGAACACGGTGGATGTTCCTTTGATGACCTGCTGGACATTTCTTGATGACTATTTTAGTGGTCACTTCTTGATGATCATGCATATCAGCGATGTTCTCTATGTGATCTGTTGAGTACAGCCTTTGTACAAGCGTTTTATGTTGGTGACACGACCCCAGGGTTATGTTCCCCATAGAAGAACGATGAAGGGGGTAAGATGCCCCTACATTTAAACTTCTTATCAACTGCATCAATAGCAGTACACAGTAACTGTTCGGTTCACAATACGCAGTGACCAGTGATCTGTATGTTGAGAAGATATCCAGGTGGCTGAGATAAGCTGTACATAACACTGTTATGAGCATACAAATTGCAACAATTAACTTGCATAAAGAAAGACTCATGTACACAGATATTTGTAGTGCTGCAAAGTTGCAGTGTAAAAACTACAGCTGGAAACAGCTCAGTTTTAGTTGTTGTTATGGATCATCTAAGAACGTCAAGTGAACTTATTTTTGTTTAGGTGAGGGTGGGTCAAAGGCAGTTTTGTCACATGTCAGGTGTCAATATGTCAATATTTTATGCTTTGATCTGACACCATTAATTCATAGCAACCATCATATCAACGTTTGCAAACTTTCATGTGAGGGGCAGGGGTAGGGGGCTGAGGCTGGATGAAAGAAATGATTTCCACTATCAGACTGTAATGTTCTGAGATGTTTAATTCAAATTCATCTTTTTTAACTATAAAGGAATTCTACTGTAATTGAGGATATATTTATTTAACTAACACACACACACACACACACACACACACACACACACACACACACACACACACACACACACACACACACACACACACACACACACACACACACACACACACACACACACACATATATATATATATATATATATATATATATATTATATATATATATATATATATATATATATATATATATATATATATATATATATATATATATATATATGTTTAATGTTTAATAAAATTGAAAAAATAAACAAGATACAATGTGGAAAATTCATTCGGTAAATGCAGCATAAAAAACCTGCACACCATTCCATTATATATAAAAATAATATGCCTGCAGAGTACAGATAATTGAATGTCAACGTGTTATATGGAATGTTTACAGCTTGTAAACGCATCACTTATCGCCTTTGAGCTTCACATTAATCCCTCCATGGCACGATGAACAATTAAGTGAATGAACTGATAGTGACAGTTACTGTATATCCATACTCTATTCGCCAATAATTTCTCATCGTGAACTCATACAGAAAGTACAGTTGTCTCTGTTAATTAATAATAAATAATTCAAGCGACAGTTTCAGAAAAAGAAAAGGGCATTGTCTCTGTGTGGGTCATGTAAGCTGGTCATGTGACGTGTATGTACACTTTATGCAGCGCCAGTGACATGGATACCAACCTGCTGAAATGCTTGATCGGTTCAGTAAACTTTCACACACACATTAAGTTCAGCTGAGCTATGCGATTGCAAACTGAGTACCGTATAGGCACTGGTGTAGTAGCAGTGGGGTATTACTAATGCCCCTAAGTTATGGTGTACAGATGATTCCTGCGTTGTCTTGTGCAACCACTAATTGACCCCATATGGTACCCGATAACAGATAGATAGTTGTACATGACATAAAGTAAGTTATATAAATTCATGTAATGACTAAAATATGTAAATATATATATATATTATATATATATATATATATATATATATATATATATATATATATATATATATATATATATATATAATATTAATTGACTCAATGATCTACTACAAGCAGTTATACATACCATACAACTACATATACCGGGTAGTTGTACCCATACAGCATACTATACAAAGACTACTGATACTTATTGTTGTATACAACCATAGCTTTATGCAGAGACCCACCCACCCATCATTTGGACGGGTAAAAACCATTGTTAATGGGTAGACATATGGGTGGATGGTGGACAGGTAAAAAAATGAAGGCGCCAGAGAAAAAAGATCTTCCAAAACCATAGGTATTATCAGTTATACCTCAGAAGTGAGTGTAAATGGTGTCACATGTGTGTTTGTAGTCCATTTTAGGTCATCAGACACATTTAAAGTTTGTAAATTGGCTTAACAGTTCACATATGTGTCCACCAAAACATGTGTGACTGGCAATAATTTGGTCCTGCATAAAGCCCTGTATACAACACACAATAACTATAAAATAGTTGCACCCATGCAGCTGCATTGGATGTCTACCAGACTATAATAATGAGTCACTTATATAAAGTGCAATGGCTGATTACCCACATTTTTACAACTAGAAAATTGACCATGAGTCATGAATGGGTCAATCTATAGGAACTATGTAATTTTGGACTTCCCAATGAAGGAAATGCATCACTACAATTTAGTTCTTTGAATTGAAACTGTAAACTATTACAATTTTATGAAGATTAATGAAGACTTGAGATTTGTCATCCTTGGAAAGTCTTTCTCGTGTGTCTCTGTTGTTACTGCTTGATCTTCTAGTAGACATGTTATGGTAAGTAGGTTTATGCTGTGTTTACAGGGCGGTCATTAAACCATTACTGCATCAAGATAGGCTTGTTTGAGTATATCATAAAACTGTCACAGTTGACTCTCAAATTTCCGAATTAAGAATGACCCATCATATTCTAATCTGGCATTATGGGTGGAAAATGGAAGAAACTGCTTGTGTAATTTTTTATGTGGGGGTGCATTAATGTTAAAGTTTTGTTGTCTCATAATTTGAGGTTAATTGTTATTGTTATCTGCTGGTGTCAGTGTTTCTGTAGTCATAATCTTGCCACAATGTTCACTTTCAACTGAACAAGGAGCAACTTTGTCATTACACAGATAACATCTCCCTGTCTGCCCACACAACACTGTGCACCAGAGCGTGAATGGTAAATATTGTTGGCAGTATGCCTGTTCAAGCTTGAACATCCTGCATGTTATATTTGGGTGTTGACTACTACTGGGGACCGTTTCAATAAGATATAGAATTCTTAAGGGAAACTCATCTTTAAACAACATCTGTTGTTAAATCAAAAGATTTTTTCAAAACGCAAATATCCACTACAATATTACCAAGGACACTATTTCCATGACACACCAGTGACAATGTTCCCCTGGCGTGGCATGGTGTTGACAGTTTTCAGGATTAAAATCAATTTCAAAGTGCAAAATCGGGTTTAAGAGCTGTTAATAACGTTGGTGAAATCGTCCCCAGGCCGCACACATTGTCCCTAAGTAATGCACAGCAAGGACGTACCCCGGGGGTAGACCCTTGTTGTACTGAATGGTGCTAACTAGGATCTATATATAAAGACTGCCAACTGGTGTATTTGTAAGCATGGTCCAATGCAGCAACTGGGGAGGGGCTGTTATAGCCAGAAAAAATACCCAGCGATTAATTTGGACTGACAGAGATGTGCTGCACGTGTAATTTCAGGTTTAAAACCATCATTCAAGCATTAACTTCCTTAGATTGTGTTGTTTTTCCGCATATTGTCGTCAAAAAAATGGATTAAGTCATTATAAGTGTGTTTCAAACAATTCATTATAATAATAAGCGATAAAGAATTATTTTCCATTAACATCTGAAGACATCTTGCCTATACTCAGTATATCCCATATGTCCTAGAACTCATACTTTTTACAAAGTAAGACTTGCATGTGGCACACAATAGATATAGGCAAGACATACAGCATACACATAGATATCGACTAGCCTACTTTGTTTATTCATTGACTATGGACATTAATTCCTTGATAGATCCCCTAAGATTGCTTTTTAAGTTGCAGCTGTTCTCAACCTGTCAGATCTGCTGTCCTCCACACCGCCTGCCACAGCATCTTGTTAACACAGCAGTCATCTCTCTCCCTCTCACCTTCCTCTGCCCCCCCGCCCCTCAGCCTCCCAGTATATACTTCCACACTTCATGTTTGACCTCCCTCAGTACAGTCTGGCTGACCCCAGACCTCCCTGACTGGCACTGGCACTGGCACTCTCTCACTCTGTCATTTATCTCAGCTGCTAGTCCAGTCGGCATTAGTAGCCAGTGTCTCACCCACCCAAGTCTGACTGACCATTGTACTGGTCAAACTGCCCACTTCTCTGAAGTCCTGTCAAACACTGTTGTTGTTGTTGTTGTTGTGGTTGTCATCACTTTGGTATACATTATGTAGTGTTGTTTGTGGTCCTCTGCAGTAACCAGATGCCACCTTAGATGTCATGTCAGGTGTCACCCCAGTGACTAGATGTCACTTCAGTAACCAAATGACACCATATAAGTCATGTCAGATGTCACCCCATATGTCACCTTATATGTCATGTCAGATGTCACCCCAGTAATGAGATATCACCTTTGATGTCATGTCAGATTTCACCCCAGTGACCAGATCAGTGACCAGGTGCCACCTCAGTGACAGTGTCATGTCACCTCAGATGTAACCTCAGTCATTCAATAACCTTATTATCTTGGTGATCAGATGTCATTGATGTGACCGCTAACCTGTGGGGTATTGTCCTTTCTCTCTGCAGTTGCTCTGTGTAATATGTCACAGTTTGTATGACATGGAATTATCTGTGGTTTAATGGAAGCTGCTAATAGCCTGAGCAGATAAGGATCTGTTATCATATCATATATATGTGTGTAGAAATAATGTATTAGCACAGAGATTCGTGGGTAGATCATTCTAAATCTGTCCCAACTGCACAACATGCATTTATGTGAATAGCTACTTTCTTGACTGGTTTGTTTTTGTTTATTACAATGTTTCTTTTCCTCTCCCCCTCTTTCTACCTCTACCCCTCTCCCCCCTCTCTCCCCCACTCTCCCCCTCTCTCCACCTCTCTCCACCTCTCTCCTCTCTCCCCTCCCTCTCTCTCCCTCCCCCTCTCTTTCTCTCTCTCTCCCCCCTCTCTCTCCCTCCCCCTCTCTCTCTCTGAGTTATTAATACTGCTGAACATAGCAGATAACCACATGTGCTGTTTGTACTTCCAGTCGTTTGAGTTTGACCTCAAGGGTCAGCCTCTGAAGAGTTCCGATGAGATCACACTCAGTGTGAAAGACTGGGAGCGTGTCGGCAGGAACAGGTGGGTGTTCTGGGTAATACTACTGCTGGTCTGACCAAGTAATTTGCAGTTATTTGTTCTAATTCACCAAATATATTCATAATTTATGGTGGACATCAATCATCAGACAGTACATGACAATTGCATTAAAATTGTGTAAATAATTTAACATTGTTATTCTCATGCAAAACGTCAGTATGTTCTATGCAGGCTGCACATAAATATATATGTGTGGAAATATGTTTTCACATTCAATAAATAAACCACAGGACCAGTGACAACATCAGAAAGGTCCACCTGCACCTGCAACCTCTGTACCCCTTTGACCACATCTGTATGAATAAATCATTTCTACACAATTGACACCACCTGGTGGATGACATTGGTGGAAACTGTAAAACTACACCAGTGCCATTATTTGTCATCAAAGAAGCATGCTTAATTCTAATTTTTTCTTAAGCTTTCTTAATTACTGTAAGTTCGGTAGAACGAATATGGTAACTATATATTGTTATTGTTGTTAAGGACAACATAAAAAAACAGTACTCGAGAGATTAGCCAGTGAGTGCCTTGGGCAATTATGCATGCACAAGTGTCCAAGACATGTGGCTTGACAAAGTTTTAACAGACATTCTGAGAAAAGAACAGCAGAAAGAGATGTCTACATAGTTGGGGTATGTTATAGGGTAGAGGGTAGCAACTGATCAAAGTTAACAGTATCATTAGGCCCCTCCCTACCCCTTGCAGCACTTGACATTAGTTACCCCATTAACCCCCTTGTGAGTGTGACTTACAGGAATGCCTATTCTTGACACCAAACTGAGCCTTAATTGCTGTCAGCAGTGGTCAGTGGTCAGTCAGGGTCACTGTATCACTGATACTGACACTGATAGTCCCCCCATCAGGCCCCCATGCAGTCCTGTCCTGAAAGTGGGTCACATCATGGGGATGTTTGGCCCAGGGGAAAGGAATGTACCCTTTGGTAAATATGAACTATTTGGTGGGCTGGTTGAGGATATTATTGCAACACAATGGTAAATGGTTCGTGTGATAGAAGATCTTTTTAGTAATTCATTAATCAAAATTTTACATTATAGCATATGAACATGGCCAGTTTTAATTGTTGATTATAATCATATAAACTGCACTTGTATAATGCACGAGTGACTTCCAAAAAGAAGTACAAAGGAGAGTGCAAATGAAGGCTTGGAACATATACAGTAATACTCCAACATTCTTAGATTCTGCAGCTGTATTCATTTACAAGATGCAGCTGATTTGCAGTAACAAAAGTCAACATGATGTTTATGCACAGTAAGAACTCAGTTGTTAATTACCAAGGTGAGTGGGCTAAAACTTAATAGCCAGGTGACCTTATTAGCAAGACTAGATTCCAGTTCAGAGTACAGAATGATACTGCATCTGTCTTGCAGTCCCCATTCCTACCCGGGGAGTGGGGAAGTATAAGGGGAGATATCCCCCACACAGGGAACAATTGTGGCCTCATGTAGACGCAGCACTAGCTTCTAACTCACTGGCAAACATATAAATAAAGGAGCTATTTTGGTGGCCGACGAGCCGGGGCACTGCAGTATTGGTGCAGTGCATAGGGGCCTGGTGTTACTACTGATGCTCCTGTGATAACAACTAACCCTGTCACCAACATGTGTCATCCTCCATAGCCCGGGGTCATTCTACTGCTGCGCTACTGTATAGGGTACCCCTGGCTGATTGTCTCTGAAAACCCTGGGAATGACCTATAAAATTACAGCTGTTGATTTCACCAGTCGCCACTGCATCAGCCATTGCTTACATTTTATATTATTGTCACTTAACTTGGTTTAAGCCATATATCCAGTGGGTGATTTGAACATTTCATTGGCTGACGTCAAAAGAGGAGTTTTTGAAAGTGATGCGCGATGGAGAAAGAAGAACTGGTACTGAAGTAATCAGCCGCAACAACCCCCCATCGCGGAAGCTTGACACATGTCACAACCCTAAATACATTATGATTGGAATTAAGAGAAAATATGTTCGGGAAATTGTTCACGCTATCATAAATTACATTCTGTATGCTTATTTTGAATGATATGGTATTGTATGTTGTCTGTGAGCCATCAGTAATGTGGGTACTGGGTGTATGGGTGAGACCACAAATAGTTTTACTATTGACAGCCATTAACAACATTTCTACTTGGAAAATGTTGCACAGTATAAATAGTAATCCAGGTCCATTTACAATTACAGGTATGACATTTTGTTTCAGAGAAAACCTTTAAAATTTGATCAGTCAAACCTACTTTTAATCTTGGCCTGAAGACCAATTTAAACAGTTGGTGTGTTTGGCCTAACAGGCAGCCATGTTGGTGACACATGAACAGTAAGTGACAACATAATAGCCTCACTGTCTACAACAAATTGACTGGTGGTAACCATCAGCATAGGGGTGAACTATCAAGTTTCCAGCTGTCAGAATTGCCCTAAAATTGCATTAAAACAAACTAGTTATATTTATAAGTACAGATAATAATAACAATACAAATAAAAACTATCGAATAATAAAATGTGGTACCGCAGTAATTAATATTGTTTAAGATATATCAATTATGAAGTATTTTTAATATAAGCACACACAAAACTATAAAATTGCAAAAGAGGTGTTTTATAAATGTCGTAAATAATTAAAAACGTCTAAAAAGCCTTGAAAAACGAGTGCCTGTCAACAGAGCTTAGCAAATGAACATTGGTAAAATATTATTCCACAGTGCAGCTACAGAGCTAGAAGTTTATAGGGAGGTCGTTGCTCATATGTAATGAACAACAACGTCCAATGCAACTGTCTGCATTTGTGACTAGATAAAATAAGGATCTGTCCCCAGATCTGTCCTCTGCATCAAACATGTGTCATCACATGTGGGTGAAGGTTAGGAAGTTAGTATCAGACCAGTCAATCATTCTGCCAGCTGGGTAAAGACAGTTATATTGCCACTAGCTGTGTATGTGGGCGATGGGATGGGACACTGTGGGTGTTTGACGTTTGTCTTCATCATCACATGGGGGTGTTGAGGAAAGGGGTGATTCTGTTTGTCATTGCTCAGGAATGCGTCACTGCTGCCACAGCTCTACAGTATACTTTGCTTGGTTTGAACCTGTCATATTGCAACATCAGGTGTTAAGTGACCAAATGAAAGGTACACCACACTGCAGTCTTTGACACCAAACTGGGCTGTCATTAGCCGAAGGCGGTGATAAAAAGATTTGCCTTCTGAAGTTCACCTATGACATAGCCAGGGTACATGAGCATTCATATAGCTGGGTTAATTACCGGGTGCCACCCAGTAACAAAAGCCCTGATGTATTAGAAACCAAGCCATAATAATCAATTTGTCAGTTTCTATGCTGCAAACTGCTCTACATATGTGGGGGTTTTAATCCCCAGTTCAGTCCACATAATTAATTCCTGTGTCAGTACGCATGTACGGTATTTGTTCAGTCCATGCATATTTATGATCAAACTCACTGTAGTGTAAATACAGGCATTGTTGTGTCTGATTGTATCATTTACCTTGTAAGCTGGATAGGACGGCAGGGTTCTTCCCTGTACAATGGACATCACAGCTCTATATATGTTTCATTTAAACCAGTTTACAAACTTTAACTGTGTCTGATGACCAAACATGGACAACAAACACACATGTGATATCATTTACACTCACTTCTAAGGCACAACTGGCAATATGTGTGGTTTTGGAAGACTTGCTCTTTCATTTTTACCCATCCACCACCCATCCACTCATATTTCTACCCGTCCACAGTGGTTTTTACCCATCCAAATGACGGGTGGATGGGTTTCGGCATAAAGCTATGTGGGCCGCTCATGTGGCAATACTGGGAGACGACAGACTGGCAAAGGGAGCAGAAGTCCAGAAAGTTGATGGGAACAGGAAGCGAGGAAGACGTGTGGGGGAAGAATGGAGAACAAGAGAAGTAAAAGGAACTGGAGACTGTTGATGGAGAACATAGTGAGAGAAAAGTGAGGAAAGAGAAGTCCAAGAAATAGGACAACGGAAACCATGCCAACCTCACCCCTAAGGCGGTCAAGAGGAGAACCACACCTACTGTTGGGGGGGGGGGTAGAGAAGCTGATACACTTTGAATGAGTCCAGATGGTGAAATAAGTGCTTGTTTTCGTAGAGGTTTCGTAAGACAATGCAAACAGTGATTTATGGTGGGTTTATGCTGAGTGGTGTAACGTGAGACTTTGATGTTTTCTCAACGCAGCTGTAATCTGTTTATGAGTGGGTGAGAAGTTACTAGGTATTCATTACACCCTGCTTGACCACAGGAAATAGGGCCATGGTCTGACATGTATTGTTAATAGACAGTACTAATATAAAATTTTACATCAAGACTGTATAGAGGGATGTTGTGATTTGATGTCATTGTGTTCCTGCAGCACTTCAGAAATCTGGTGACCATTTCACTAAGATAACAAGTTCATAAAGAAAATCCATCCTTAATCAAATCCATTGTTAAATTAAAGGAGTTTTTCAAAATACAAATATCCATTGCCATATTACCATAGACACTCCGTGACAATGTCCCACTGTGGTGTCATGGTGTTGACAGTTGTCATGTATTCAAGACCACTGTTAAGAATATAAAAAAAATGTAGGTGCAAAATCAGCTTTAAGAGCTCGTGATAACATTAGTGAAATTCTCCCCCAGGTCTTGTCAGTTTATAGGGGACACAACAAGGTAATGTGGACATGGACAACAAGAGATACATGTTCACAAAAACTTCACATACAGGCATATCTGAACACTGTCCCTAGTATCAATGTCACGCTAGGACTAAGCTTGTGTGTCACACTATATGTAACACTGTTGACACTGGTCATTTTAATATGGACATATTAATAGACTGGTGCTAATGGAAGCTAGAGGCATCTGCACATTTCGGGACCTGTAACTTCATTTAATAGAAAGACTATAGCATGCATTGCATTGTGTTCCAGATTGCTTGGCACAGCTAAAGTACCACTCAAAGAGCTTGTCCTGGGAAGCTCCCGGAATCTGCAAGCTGAACATTAGTTTGTTGGATCACAACCAGCGTCCTACCACAGTATGTAGAGCACACATCATACATTACCCGATAGAACAGAATAAAACAAAATTAAAGCCTTCTACACACAGTAGCCATAGTAATTAAGCATATGTATTGTTTTGACTGGATACATCAATATGTATTTATTCATGTGCATAGTATATAGTATGCATGTGAATAGAGTAGTAATTAGTTTAAATTGGTACTAATCTAATTTTATTTTCTGTTTTTGATTAACAGTTTTAATATGACTACCTGAGGTACTTTAATTCTACATTTGTATCTGAACGTTATTTTTTACAGTTTTTTTTCTTACACCTGGAGTAGCTTTATTTTTATTGTACAGCGCTTTGAGCATATTGGATATTACGCTTTATAAATATTAAATATTATTATTAATATATTGTTAAAAGTATTTTATACGGTTACTGATATTTTTTATAGTAATGACAATACCAAGCAGTTGCTTATTGCATGCCTAACAATTGATCCATGAATATCGTGACTATTCTAGCTTCTCAGAATGACACATGGGCCAGTTATTATGCAACCTGAAAATAGAATCTTACTATCAGCTGGATAAATAATTTATATATAATATATTATTATATATAAAAAAAAAAACTTTATCAATTCTCTATAATGACAGACATTGCAGTGTTATTCAAATTCATGAATATTCATGTGACTTTTGACCTGGTTTATTTCAGGCCGTCCTTGCAGTGACCATATCGTACCGTCCTCCCGCAGGGACAGCCCCCAGGGAGATAGGGAAGGTGGTGACAGTGGGAGAGGACCAGGGGGAAGAAGGTAACACCATTTTCCCACAATGCACAGTAATGTCACAACTGTCGCCTGTCGCAGCTGAGAGGGTACTAAGTCACAGCATTTTGAAATAGATTTTTTTTCTTCGGAATTTGCAGATGATGAACTTCAGTAGTTCACTGCATTTGTGGAAATATATTTGGCAGTGATCATGCTAATGCCATTTTTGAGTGATGTTCTGTTTTTAGGTGCAGGACGTGTCTTTATAACTTTTTCGTGTAGTTTTTTGTCTTTCTTTCTCTTAAATTGTTTCCCTAGGGTCTCCTGTCTCCAACAGCCATCTCCACACCCAGCTACCTCTCGGTCCTCTCTCCTCTCCTCTCCTCTCCTCTCCTCTCCTCTCCTCTCCTCTCCTCTCCTCTCCTCTCCTCTCCTCTCCTCTCCTCTCCTCCCCTCTCCCTCCCCTCCCCTCCCCTCCCCTCCCCTCCCCTCTCCTCTCCTCTCCTCTCTGTGGCTCCTACTCTAGTCCATGAACCTGTTGTTGTTGCCAAGAATCATTAACCACTGTTGGTCCTCGCATCTGTCTCTGGTGCAACAAAACAACGAATCGTTGTTGGCCAGAATTCGTCAATACCAAATACTTCAGGTGGCTCGTTGAGAAGTCATTGACAACTAAACCAGCCACTTACACATGACATGTGTGGATGTGGTCCACCTTGCAATTACAAATACTCCTGCAGCTTAGTTGCTAGAACACCAGGTCCAGTCAACAGGACAAAGACGTGAAACATCCTGACGTGAGGCCACGTTTTAGTTTCTCATAAGCAGCTATTATAACGTTTCCCTCATTTCCTATCAGATTTGGCCAGATATGTTATTGAAAATATCCCAGCATATTTAACCTCCATTGACAGAAGTGCTCTGGGCAATTTGTGAAACCTGAATGCCTCAGTTTTCCACAGATTACTTTTTAAACTGACACCCCTTCATTTGTTGTGATGACTTCACCAGTCACAATTATACCTGTATCAATAAGCAGAAAAACACTGAATGACATCTGTCATAACTTGACAGCCCTAATAAAATGTTGCACAGAAACATAACTTCTATTCACTCAACACTATACAAGTCCTCACAGAAATTCAATCAACTTGCAAAATATTATTTCTGTTGGGAAGTCTTTCATCAGGCGGATAAACCCTAGATATAGTCCTATGTCTGCTGCAAATGTAAATCTCGGATGATTTAGTTAACTCCACATTGCCTCAACTCACTCAGAAGATGTGTAACTAAGTACCAGGATTATAATAAACAATGAGGCTATAATAAACATATATGTAGACAAGTACTTTTTTGTGTTGTTAATGCAGTGTGGCTGAATATTTTGGTGTTGGCCTTGGAATGAAAGATTGTGTCAGCCAGCGAAGTGTAAAATGCTCTAAGTTTGTGTTTAGGACTGCAGTAACCACATGCAGATAAAATGCAACATTCTCATATGTATTAATGCAAAAAATTACAGAATGAAAAAGGAATACATGTACTTTATTTCTCGGCACAGAAAAATACAATATTCTACAGTCAGATTCATCAGGATGATGGTTTGGATATAGTAATTTAAGAAATTATAGTGCATATCGAATCAAGTTTTTCAGGGATACTGTCAGGGGTATTTTACAATGTTGCTTTTGGTTAGAATGTTTAATTTTACATTCACGTAAGTCCAAGATAATTGATTTTCCACTTGAACTGTGATCAGTTCGAAACTGGCCTGAGAAATGGAGGCAGCAGCTGAGAGATGGAAGACACTGACTCAGCATCGAAGGATTGAGATGATTTCATCACCAAAACAAATCATTATAACCGTAAGTCTGGTATCAACGGGCTGCTAGAGGTATACTCTGAACGTGGCCTGTCGAATTCAAACGAAACCATTTTTGTGTGTATTTTAGAAACAATTGACAATATGTCACATCAAGATTGACACCATGTCACATTTGATTCCTCCAGAGGAGGAAGAGGAGGAGGGTGAGGATGAGGTCGGTGAGGATGACATTGATGGCCTCGACTCCCCAGATGCACCTCTCGTGCCTGGACAGAAGCCAAAGAAAAAGAAGAAGAAGAAGAAAAAGAAGAAACTCGGCACTCGCAAGATCCGTGGCAATCTGTCCACCAAACCACAGGATTTCCAGGTGAGAATTGAGTATTTAACAGCAGGATTTTGTTTTATGAGATAACTAGGTTGTCAAATTATAAACATTTATTCTCAACTGAACATTAGTTTTATCGGACCGTAATTGTTATTGTATTTTGTTTGGATTATCTTCAAGCACGAGACAAGAGACCAACAATCCAGGATGAAGACAGTAAAGCACGATAAAATTTTAGCCAGTCACACACTTCTGGTGGACACTCGTATATATACAAGTCAGCTAAGATGTGTTTTATGACCTGAACGAAACTACGAAGACATGTGACAGCAAGGCATAACTGACAATATCTACAACTATTGAAGACTTTTTTAGCTCCTTTTTACCAATCCACTACCCGTCCATCAATATTTATCCGTCCAAATGATGGATGGGTGGGTCACTGCATAAAGCTATGATGTACACCACTAACATAAGCATGTACATTGTCATGTGAATGTATACTAATTAAGTTGATTAACCCTTTCTGTATGGGATGCCACTCTAGCAGCATCACTACTTGTGACGCTTCTGTAGTAATCTGTACGGTAGGCCGCTATTGAGATTTGGACAAGCTTTGCCATTCAAAGTGGGTTAACTCATAATTATCCACCAGGTGGAGTGACTTGTTGTATACGTAGCCCAAGCTGAATTAATTCTATATTTAATTGTTGTTATAGTTTATTATTGCTCACTAATAGTTTACAGATTCTCTCGATTTTTGAAGATGGATTATCCAAACCTGCAATGGCGGAAGGCAGAATTTCAACCAGTGATTTGCCATCGTATGTTTGGGATGGTTTATTTGATAGTTTTGGTGAACTGTTTGATAGTTTCAGATGATTAGGTTTGAAACTACGGTGATGTTGGCAAAATAAACAATGAAACTGACCATGACAGCAGGATTATTGTTGGACGTACTGTGATGATAAAAGTGACAACATAAAGCAGGAGGAAGAGCAGTGTTGTCAGTGTGGTATAGTAGGGGTACAGATCATTTCGCCGACTGATTATCATACTTCCTGAAAATGTACAACATCCCTTTTCATAAAATGCATATTTGGTCCTCAAATTTTGACTTGAAATGAGTTTGTTTACAATTTGCTGCACATTCACTGGCACTGCTGGCAGTGGTGTGGTCACTGCACACCAGGGGTGTAGGACCGAAACGGTTAAAGTTAGCTACAAAACAGTTTGTTTGACATCGACAGATCCGCATCAAGATCGTGGAGGCGAGGCAGTTGCCAGGATCCAACATCAGCCCCATTGCACGCATCCGGTGTCACAACCAGGCCAAACAGACGAGAGTTCAAAGGTCAACCAACTCACCCTTCTGGAATGAGGTGTTCTTCTTCAACTTCTTCTGTTCACCAGCGGAGCTCTTCGATGAACTTGTCGTGTTTGGGGTAAGGGTCACAGGCTCACTTTCAGATCATGTAATCGTGTACCGAATGTTATGCATAAATTGCTTAGTTAAATAGAAACGGCGGCAATGACTTTGTTGTGGTTTATCGTTATGATATTTTTTTTTTTTTTATTCATTCACTACTATACTATGTAAGGGTAACATTTAGGATGTATTAAATTTTCTTTAAAAAATATGATTACTCTCTGATTGTAAAGATAAATTAAAAGTAAGTTTATCAGTCATTTTGCCGGTGCAGCTAATGTTTTCTATTGACTAACATGATGGGACCTCTTTGTGGAAGAAAATGCCACCTCTCTCAGTCGAAATCTTGAGGCCCTTTTGTTTTAAATGAATTTTCAGTTTTAGGAATCTAACTAAATGTTTGTGTGTTTGTATTCAAACAAGAAAAAAGGAACACACATTCCAACATATTACGTATTATTGTGTGAGTTGTGTGCATCATGAAGTGACTATTCATGTAGAGTTAAACACAATTATATCACTTTGTTTCATTGATTTTGTTTTAGACAATTTTACTAACTTGTTTCGTTTCGCAGGTGTATAACTCCAGGAAGTTGAGGTCAGATGCATTCATCGGCTCATTCAAGGTGCGTTGTTTTATGAAAAGATGTTCAAGCATAATTCAGATGACTGGTGTCAAATTATTTATTTATTTTAACATCATAGATGGTTTGCAGTTCAGGGGTCAACATTTCTGGGATTAAGCTACACCTCTTTAGTAGAACAGTAACAACTTTACAAATCAGTTAAGGTTTTGTAAATGTTTGATGCTTCACATATATGACATTAGATGGATGCCGTTTGTCTGCTGCTCTGCAGAGCAAACGAATACCATTTATGAATACTCTTGGAGACCATAGCGTGTGTGTGTACATGAGTGTGTGCGTGCGTGTGTGTGTGAGAGAGCTACACACGCACACACACATGCACTATGGTTTCCAAGAGTATTCATAAATAGTATTTGTGTGAGAGATAGAAGTGGGGAGTGGTGGTCACGTGGTAGAGCGCCGGACTGTCAATTGAGGGGATGGTGGTTCAATCCCACCTGCCGCCGTTTTGAAACTTAGGCAATTTCATTCACCCCACATTTACCTGTGTCTTTCGGAAGAGACACTAAAAGCCGGTGGTCATTTCTATCTGGTGTCTATGTCTGTAACCTGTAGTGGACTCACTAATTCTAGAGAAGAACAACTCCTGCATTAGCCCAAATTTGGGCTGTTTGGGGGTAACCACCTGAGGGTGGGCAGACAGACAAGATGGGTGGAGAGAGAGAGAGAGAGAGAGAGAACGAGAGAACGAGAGAACGAGAGAACGAGAGAACGAGAGAACGAGAGAACGAGAGAACGAGAGAACGAGAACAAGACTGCATACATGTGTGAATGTGTATGTGTGAACCATGGTGTGAACATAGTGGGTCTGTGTGTGCATGCAGGCATGTGTGCATGCATGTACACAACACCATTTGGAGAATGGGCATTGTTTGAAGTACAAATAATATACCACTTGTCAGAGTAATTTTATCAAACAGTCTGTTGTATCTGTGAAATGTTTTGCCATAGTGTGACATCGGCATGATCCACGAAGAGCCTCAACACTCACTGGTCAACAAGTGGCTGTTGCTAAGTGACCCCGATGATACCCAGGCAGGTGCGAAGGGGTACTTGAAGATTTGCGCCACCGTTCTCGGCCCTGGTGATGATGTTCCAGTAAGTTTACTGTAGATGACACATTTCTTTTGCAGATATTCGTTTTATTATCACAGATGTCAATGAAATGAGTAGATGTTGAATTCCAAGTTTCTAGTTTCTTGTTATTCGTTCAAATATGCTAGAAAGAGTACAAAGGAGAGCAACCAAAATGATACCAAAACTCAGGAATATTAGTTATGAAATGCATCTAAAAGAATGTGGTTTAACAACACTAGAAACCAGGAGACTGAGAGGAGATCAGATAGAAGTGTTTAAAATATTGAATGGGTATGAAAATATTGACAGAAATATTTTTCTCGGTTAAGGAAGAGAGAAGGACTAGAGGACATGGAGTTACATTAGCAAAGAAGCAGTGTAGACCAGATATTAGAAAATTCTCATTTTCACAAAGAACAGTAAATAATGGAACAAATTATCAGCTGATTGTGTAGGTGCTAGTAGTGTTAATATATTTAAAAATAAAAGCAACATATACCTAAGAAGGGCGGGGTACATTTAGATAGATAGGTTGGACTCTCGATAAGCCAGAGTTGATTCTCTAGGTGGCAATCATATTAAATCTCTTGTTAAATCTTGTTTTCACAACCAGTGTCATATGACTACATAACTATATTATTTTATGACTTTCAGTGTGGGACAACTTTAAACTGATTCAGGTGATGGGAAAAGGGTCTGAAATGTACACTCACACAATCAGTAGATGATCTGTTCCATTCATTTGCAGTCCTTGTTGCATTATTTGTCACTGTGTTTTCTCTGCAGACCTTCAGGGCAGTTAGTCAAGATGATGAGGAAGACATAGAAGCGTAAGTCTTCCTTGTGCAATGCAACATTTCACAGTTAAACATAACAATTTATGTTGTTAAACAAACATGCATATATATGCACGCACATGCACATGTGCATTCATTGACATGTATACATGTATAAATGCAAACATGCATACATACATACATAATCACACACATCCAAATTATGCACACACACACACACACACACACACACACACACACACACACACACACACACACACACACACACACACACACACACACACACACACACACACACACACACACACACACACACACACACACACACACACACACACACACACACACACACACACACACACACACACACACACACACACACACACACACACACACACACACACACACACACACAACAACACAACAACATACACAAATGCATACAGCACACATACATGCATACATGTGTACATGCATACATTCATGCATGCATGCATGCATGCATGCATGCATGCATGCGTGCACGTACACACCCATTTATTAAGAGAATCATTTTTGTAAACAAATTTGATTTGTAACCTCTTATTTTAGATATACCTGTTGTGTTCTGCAGTAAAAGTGTTCTGCGATTGGTCTTTCAGTAACTTGCTACGACCTGCTGGAGTGCTGCTCAGACCTGCAACTTTCAAACTGAAACTGTACAGGGCGGAGGACATTCCAAGAAGTAAGAACTCACAAATAGTGGCTTGGTCAATTCAATCACTCAGTGCTTTATTTCTAACTGAAAATCTTAATTATAATCTGTGGTTATGAAGATTTAGTCTGTCAGTCAGATTATTATCATGCACTATTTCGGATGGTATTTTTCTCTATGAAGTTATTATATAAAAGAGAGAGCATTCGTGGCATTTGTTCATTAAAAATGCTGACTCTTGAAATTATTCCAATGTGTGAGAGGCATCTGGCTATTACTAATAATTGTAATAACTTCCACTGCACCTAAATTCTTGGAAACCAAGCTCAGAGGCAAATCAAGACAGCAGGGTTGGGCATTTTAAAACTCCATCAGCGCCATTCCAGTTGTCATCAGATGGGTGAAGGTGCCAGGGAACTACAGTGGATAAGCAAGGTTGTAAAGATAAGTTTTTAATTGACAACACAATTTTGCAATATTTTATGCTGACCTAACACATTTTTAACTGATCTAACAGGTGGGACTGAAAGTTATCATAGTTTTCTTGGAAAGGCTGTCATTCGTACAGTTGGGACTCTTACACAAATACCTGTTGTCACCATATAATGTACGTTTTGAACACGTAATATTCAATAACCTATTGCTTAATGTATGCGACAGTAGATCAGTGGAAACCATGCAAGGCAGGTAGGGGAAATAACAAACATGAACGTAGTAATGAGGTAACTTACACTGCGCCTAAATCTTTTAGAAACACACCCAGTGCCACAACAAAGACAACTGCATTGGTCAGTCTTTAATCAGTCCCAAAATCGATAAGCAGTATTCAAGTTGTCAGCAGATGAATCGATACTCCAGACAGCTATGGTGGATAAACAAGGTTGTAAATGTACATTTATAAACAACGGGAAATGTGTAATAGTTCCACTTGATCTAGCACTAACATGGACCTTGTTCCTATCCCTTGGTGTAGCTACAGAACTCTCAGTTGCAGTATACACGGTAGATATTTGTCTGCGATGATATTAAGTAAGTCGTTGTTCTGTGTCTTTCTCTCAGTGGATTCAGACTTCATTCAGGGCGTGAAGAAAGTGTTTGGATCTGACGACAAGAAGGAACTTGTCGATCCCTACTTTGTATTCTCATTTGCCGGCAAAGAGGTGAGATTGAGAAGAAAACAAATATCCACATTGTTTCATATGACAAATCTATAAACCAGTGGATGTGTTTTCAAGTAGAGAGATTGCTATGAGTCTATATAAATCGCTGAATCATATACGGTGGTTAAAACTACGGAATCTCGACTAGGAGAACCCGGGTTTCAATCCCGTGCTGCCGTGTTAGACTGCGGGCAAAACTTGTTCACACTACATTGCTCCAGTTCACTCAGCCATATGAATGAGTAACTGGCTATAGACAGTGTTAGATATTTGTGTACGAATAGTTTTTGTGCATTAATTGCAGTGTGGCTGGACGCTTCCCAGTGAAGCTGAGATGGTATTCAATTGAACAGGTCTAACAGGGAGTAAAGTATAAAGCACTTAGAGCAGTCCTGAGGATTGGATATTGTATTATGTAAGAACTTACCTTTTTATGCTAAAAGGCATTGTTCATTTATTTAAAAAAAAACCAGAAAGCTATGTTTATATGATTATGGTGGTATAAACTATTTGCAGTAAGAAGAAAAAGTGTGCATCAAATTGTTGTTGTGATTGAGTTGTTGCTGTTGTTGCTGCAGGTTCGCAGTAAGATAATGTACAACAACAGCAACCCCGAGTGGAACCAGGAACTGAGGCTTGGACTGCAGGTGAGATCAGGGGTGATGTGGGGTGGGGGGGGGGCAGATTTCAGTTACCCTGTCAGACACACAAGTTTTGTGTTGTCAATCACGCTCCATTTTGGAGTCTGTGTAACCAGGTCAAGGTCAATTCTGTCTTCAGCATTCTTTCTATTAGTCAAAGAAAACTGAAAAACACAGAAAGTGGAATGAAAAATCGAGATGTTTGTACTTGGAAAGCGGTTCATATCAAGCAACACAGGTAGATCAGGATGTAGATGAAGTGCTGGAGATGATCATTAATTTCCTCTTTCATTTCTAAACGGATGGTGGCAGAAAACGTTTATTCAGTCATCTCTTTTAATTTTGCATAGTTTTCCGACCCAGTTTATTTCTGCACACCAGGTTATTATTTCACCAATAGACACATGTGGCAGTGGGAAAAAACATGAAACCCTACATCAGTTTGTGACGTACGTTTTTGGTTTCAGTTTCCGTCCATGTGTGAGAGAGTGAGGCTACAGATGTTTGATTGGTAGGTGGCCTTAGTTGACTTGTGCAGCCGTGTTCATGTTTGGTTAATTATCTAAGGACATGTTTACAATATTATCAGTTATTTTATATTGTTAGAAAACATAAATGCACGAAGGGTCATTGTTAACAACACTGAGAAGACACCTTTTGAATAGTTTTTTGTTTAGATTATTTAACAAACGTAACTAGTGAAATTGAGATTTTAAATGTTTTAAGTATCTATCTGTTTATGTTGTGTTTTTATTTATCGATGCATTTATCTTTTTTTTAATTAGAGCTATCAATAATTGGAGCTCTTGCATAAACCAGAATATTGATACATGTCATACATTTGATTTTTTTACTAATCCACAATTTATTACTTCCTGTGATTCTAAAGTAACACCCTAATAATATATAAATGTCATGTTCAACTTCAATTTGTTTGAGTAATTAGTAACATTTCAAGTTTGCAAGAATAATTAGTTCTAGGTGGAAATGTCTCGCTTATCTTTTGTTTGATTTATAACATTGTAAGACTGACATATATTTATAATATTGTAAGACTAACATATATTTATAATATTGTAAGACTGACATATAGTCATGAGAAAAAATTCAGTAATTCATTTGACTAAGTTTGCTATGTGCTGAGTAGGGTGGGAATAACAATGAAAGAAAAAAGTACTACAAATAGATGTGTCCAGTACATCAGTTTCCTTACATCGCCATCACAGTTATACCTGTGACCCCCACCAAACTTTGCCAGCAATGTTGATAACGGTTATATACGTGAATTACATTACAATTGCAGCATGAAATCTTCTCAATCAAACATTGCTGCATATATTTGACATTTCATCATCTTTCCCTTAGTTTATGCCATGAAGCTAACCGTCTACAGTTACCAACAGTATTTTTATGAAATCAATTTAGTATTGTATTTCACTTATTTTATTGACTTAACTAATTTATTTTATATGTGTATTTACTTATTTTATATCATTAGCGCCTTTGAGTAGGTTTTTGACCTGGATACATGGCGCTTTAAAATGTTTCCAAGTAAATAAGTTCTAAAACAAATATTTCAAAAAATTGTATGATGAAGAGCACATGTTTTTATCGCTTGACAGTGTTGTTGCTAAGCAACTAGTCAGGTGATAGATAGCTTAATCACTGTGTCACATGTCAACCGTTCTTCCCACACACACACCAGGGACCGCATTTCGGAGCATGACGTCAGCTGTACAGCTTATCTGAACACGTCCCGTTTCTCTCGTCACGGAGAGTCTGGTTTGTCTTTCCCGTCTCCGCATCCACTCTCATCTCCAGCTTCCGTCTCTCCTTCTCCATCGCTCTCATCATTTGCTTCCGCAGAACAGGCTTCGATTGTTATGGAAATTTGGTCCTGCTCCTATTTGGATAAAAATTGGGGGGTCTACACATTTTCAACAAATGAAAAACTTACTTTTTTTAACAACAGAATTTTTTTGCTTTTCTATAGCTTGTTGTTTCGTAAACCTTTCCCACCAGTATTTCGACCAATCAAAATTTAGTATTTCGACCAATCACAATTGAATATTTCGACAATGAACAGTCTGTAAACTAAGATGGCTGCATCTATGCTGGACCTGAAAGCAGTGTAACTAATAATAATAAAAATAAATATACTTATATAATTAACTAACAGATGTAAGTATTATTGCTTGTCACAAACCAAAGCCATTACAAGGTGACAACACACATATGTTGTTAGTTTGTTAACATAGCCACTTTAACACTGGATTTATCTTAAATAAGGAGTCGCATAGACTCATATCAAGCATCGTTTAAGGAGTCTAGCTGAAAAGAGGACTCACAGACTTCCTTAACAATCAAAGCCTGCTGATGTTTATGTGACACTGAGGCTTCTTACTATGATGTATTCTTGAATCACCTGTCAGAAATATGTCTTTCCCAGAAGTGAGTCAGTCATCATTCAGAGTGAAATTACTTAATAAAAACAGTAATCATTCAGTGTTTATCATGGCAGTAAAATTGCAGTTTTACAACTTGTTTTGTGTAATGTAGTTATTACAAAGTTCATTTTATTATAAAAAAAACACAATTGATGTGCTTATAACTTATAGGCCTCTACATTAAATATATTTAACAAACAAATGTTCCACAAATTACTTACCCAAGGTAATTGCAAAGAGCAAAATTGACATGATTCAAGGCCATCATAATGATTAAGCTTCACTGAGCATGGGCAAGTTAGATGCACCTGGGTGACATGCCTGAGCATGGCTGAGTTGCATGAACAACCTGAGTGACATGTGCTTGAGCATGGATGAGTTGCATGAACAACCTGAGTGACATGTGCTTGAGCATGGATGAGTTGCATGAACAACCTGAGTTGCATGTGCCTGAGCATGGATGAGTTACATGAACAACCTGAGTGGCATGTGCCTGAGCATGGATGAGTTGCATGAACAACCTGAGTTGCATGTGCCTGAGCATAAATGACCTATGTGGACCTGAGAAGCATGTGCCTGAGCATGGATCCTTTAGATGAACCTAAGTGACTTGTCTCTGAACAAACTAACAAGTTATTGTATCCACAGGTGCAGATTTCTGCTCACAATGGCGAGTTGAATACAGGGGCAACACGGGAATTAGAACCAGTTGTTCAAATAAAAAGTGAATTATAAAAAGGTTGTTAAAAAAACAGAAGGTTAATAACATATACTAAAAAACAAAGATGGCTGAAGAGTGCTTTTATTGAACTTTTTCTTGGTTTGCTCTGTTCATTCAAGATTTCTCGGTGAAATGGGATGGACAAGAGTTATGAATATAGCATGGAGTTCAGGATGTGAAAGCGATTTCAAACAGATAGATGTTGCAAAAGTTGGCTATACTCTCGGATGATTTCATACAGATAGGGAGTTGATTCCAGATTTTGGTGCACAGGAGAGGACTATATGCTTTCGTGTTACGTTTGCTTGCCTGACTTTGGATGCATTCCCTGCAGGGACAAACTAACGGAGGACGACACTGTTGGAACCAGCAGTTTACGTGTGTCGAGAATCTCTCTACAAGGCGATAGTGGTGACTGAACCCTTCTGAAAATAGCTTAGCCATTTCACCCAGACTAGCTGCACCACAATGGGACTGTAGTGTTATGAGGCCAAACAGAACTGGCTGTTATTAGTTAGGGTTCTGTTTTGGTTTCCAGTTAGTTTGTAGCAGTAGCGAGACATTTTGTTTGGAGATTCTTGCGTCGACGTATTTTATGCATTTTGTTTTGAACAAAATGCATATGCTTTTGCATACATGCACATGCCTTAGAGCTGTCTAGGTATATGAAGTACCGGGTAGTTATGGCACCTAATTTGATAATTTAAATCTTACCCAGATATACACAGTATGATTAAGCACAAATTTAAATGTGACAATAACGAATACAGAAGCCCATGCTAAATGTTCTTTTGTGACATGCTCAAAATAAAAATCAACTAGAATATGCAGCTTTTATCAAAACATGAATGTCTAAATTATATGCTATAAAATATTCCCATAGAAATCCCACATCTTCTAGGTATATATTGATCAGTGCAGTGAATTTTGTGTTACATAAGAATTTACTGGTTAGTGACAGTTTACCAAACTAGATGTTGACGAACGAGCATGCAGATTTGTCACAGCTTCAGTATTTACTGTCTACATAACTGCGTAGATATTTGGCACACAGACAGTAGTGGCTTGTAGATGTCACACCACGGAGCTTTGCATCACAGCACTGTCCCTTTGTCCTTCTCTTATAGCAGCACATGTAACTGTTCATTTGTTTCTGTCTTCCTACTGGACTGGGCCGGATTTCATGAAGCCTGCTTACGATGTCGTAGTTGGTGATAACTAGGTGAAAGCCTAAAACATCGTAAAGTTACGCTAGTTGCGTTTCACGAGTCTGCTCCATAGACAGGCATAGTTGCACTTAGACTGCGCCATGTATTTAGTAGGCGTAACATTACGCTAGTTGAAATATTTACGTGATGCTCCCCATGTTCGTTGATGCTCCCAACATGCCCACTCTCAACTTATTATTGTTAATGTTTACACTGGATATCCTTTACATTAAACATAGCTTGTCATTTGCTATTCGAATGGCAAAGGCAGCATCTAAAGTGAAAAGGGTGTCTACAGACACCACAAATACAGGGATTCCCACCGCGACCTAATTAGGTCAATTCTACATTGATTTGTTATGTGAATGCTAAATTGGTCTCATGAAACTGGCTGTAAGCTACACTGAATAGTCGCTGTTAGCTGCGACCAGTAGACCGCATAATTGCTTGTAAAGTTGCGTGGCCTTATGAAACTGCCCCTGGGTGGTATGATGGTAGTTTACCTTTAGGATCTGTCCACCATCACCCACATATAAAGTCACAAGGAACGTGAAGTTTAAGTGCGATATAATAATAACTTTATTTAGACACTAAAATCTAAACTAGACAATTCAGTAGTGTTGACAAAAGTAATTTTTTTGGTTTATGAAAGTTTATTCAGAACATTTAGCTACAACACAACAATATGCAATGTTTGAAATTATAAGAAATATAATTAAAGTACATGAATATAATTTTTAAAACATGAATAAATATAGCTAAATCATGCATCTGCAAAGGTGAAAGAAACAGCCCAGTACCTCTAAAGAATACACAAATTAATGATGGGAAAGCAATACAGCACATATGTGGCACTACCAGTATTCTCCCCTTTCCAGTAATAACTAATAACACTACATAACAGTTTCTTGAGTATATTTATTTCTGTCTTTCCCTATGCCACAGGGACAGAGCAACAGAGGACGACAAAATTGGATTAGTATTTATGGGCGTTTCTCAGATTTCTACGCCAGGGGATGATGGTGACGCCTAAATTTTTATTCCTTTTGCCGTAATCTTACGGGTGATGCTAATAAACTTGTTAGTAAAACAACAATATTACTAGCGTTTGTGACAGAATAAAAACTTGGCAGTTGCATGCATGGTGTGTTTTCGTTGTTCACAAATATTTCAATGTTTTAGATATTTACAAAGCAGTAAACTATATCAGAAAAACAAGAGGAAAATATTGTTATGTAGGAAAATTAGATGACTAAAATTGATAATTTCATGACAGATGTCTGCTAAGCACATATTTATAAAGCAATACATGGATCTTCAAATGACGAAATAAAATGACATGCTGTAATTGAAGGAAACACTTAAAACAATACTTTAAGAATATTTTGATAATATAAATTCATCAGTTATATTAAAAAATACACATTACATGCTCAGAGTAAAATGTACTTCTAAATTAGCCAACACATTTAACTCCTTATGCAATGTACATTAATTTTCTCCTAGTTTGTTTGGCATGATCATATAACGTACATTAAAAGTAACTAACATAGTAATAACTAACATTAGGAAATGTGTGGTTTCTTAATTTCTGCCTAACAAAATGCTCTTTCAAAAAGAATGTTTACTCTCCTAATCTGTAGATACTACATAGTTTCGAAGCTACTGGTCATTCCGTGGGAATGATACCTTACGTTATGGTTTCGTTTGAGAAGTTTGAAATATACTTTGAACTGTTTGCACATGGGTAAATTGGTTGCAATCTTTATTTATTGTTTCATTGTATGCTCATTTGTGATGTTCAAGTAAATGACCTACCAATTATATTACATTATTACAGGTACACATGTATAATATTGTCTGGTATCGTATCTGCTTGTAGAGAAAAAGTTTCTATTTCATAAAAAACACTGAAAACTAAACTATATAATTATGCAGAATAAAAGTTAAACAAAGCAAATTATAGTTATTTGAATACAGACTGATGGAAAATGAGTTTGTCTTCTGATATATAAGTAAGTAAATGTTGTTGTTTAATGCCCAGGAGAATAATTCATCACAGTAACAAAATATAATTTGTTGCTTATAATATCAATTTATGTGAGTACCTACCAAGTTATAGACTGTTTGTATTACAGCACAATTGTCTCAGAGGAAAAATAAACATACAAATACCGCTTTAGGCCATATGAAAATAATTCATGGTTTCTCATCAGAATGTTGTCAATGTGGTGTGCAATGTATATTTGTTATTTTCTGTGCTGAATGTGGTATCATTGACTATCAAAGGAGCTACTCTCAAAAAGCAACACCCAATGATGTGAACGCCTCGCAGTGTCAGTAATGTATTTCTTGCAAGCTGACACTTTCAGCTGTTCTCGGAGTTCACATAATAGAATGTTTTGAGACACCTATTTATTAGATGCGTTTTCCGATGAGAAACCATGATTTTTATATAAGGTCTTATGCATAGATTTGAATATAGAATCTACATATTTGCGGTGCATGTTAGAGCTGTTTCATCCGCATGCGTTTACTTAATTGAACGTGTTCTTACTGTGCGTTGCTTGTTTTATTTTCTGCGTTCCATCTTCTGCGTCTCGATCTACAGCGAAAGGCGAAGATGGTAAATTTTGATGCTCCATTTTGACGTAGATGTGCGTTGTGTCCACCCTATACCTATTACCTATATTACCTGCACTGAACACCTTAGGTTGACGTCAACTCTTGTGTATCTGTGTTGTGCTGTTTTTATTGGTGTAAATAATCTGTGACTAGCTTAGTGTTAGGCTGGCTGACTGGCTGGCCTGTGAGCCGAGTGACTGGATGGATGTGTTCATGAGTGGATGATCTGCGTTTTTGTGTTTGTGTTTGTAATCGACACTTGTGAACACAGCTTGGTGTGTTTTTGCCTAGGCCTCACAACCATTGGGATCTTTGGGTTTACTAAGTACTAATGTTTGCTGAATTGCAATGCTCTTTCACGTCATTATACATGGAATGATTTCTCACTACATGTATATACACATTTCTTTAATTTGTATCAATGCAGTTGTAATGGTGGTTTTCATAGTTTATCATATTTATAAACAAAACTAGTTTGTTATGATTACTGACGATGTATACAAATACCATAATTTTGAACACCATATACTATTAAAATAATTGTTATATGTGTTTTTTGTCTTTGTACACCTATTATATTTGGATGTCTCAATAACTGCGGTATGCAATCACTGTTCGTTGTATGTTTCTAGATACTGAAATAGCTATTTCTGTGCTGTTTTCAGACCACTCATAATTCACCTATTTTAGATGTGTTAATTCACACAGTCGTTTGCGTCTTAGGGTTCCTGCCAACCTTTGGGCCATGTTTTGTCAATTTCTACGGCTCCACTCGTGAATACTCGGATCTACCTGATGAACATGAAGACCTCAATCTCGGAAAGGTCAGAGGTCATGTTGTACTGTTTGTTCAGATGTATCTGTGTTTAGTGGAGGTTGCTAAGTCTAAGGGGGTGTGGGTGGTGGGTCACTATACAGTGGATGTTAGCACATGATCAGTAGGAGTAAGTCAGTTGACCTTCTAGACTTGCATACAGGGGTATGATGAATAATGTTTGACTTCTCTCTGTGTTTATAGGGTAAATTGGTTGCGTACAGGGGTAGGGCCCTGGGTGAGCTTCAGTCTGTGCTTGTAGGGTGAAGGGGTTGCATACAGGGGTAGGGCCCTGGTTGAACTTCACTCTATGTTTATAGGGTGAAGGGGTTGCATACAGGGATAGGGCCCTGGGTGAGCTTCAGTCTGTGTTTCTAGGGTGAAGGGGTTGCATACAGGGGTAGGGCCCTGGGTGAGCTTCACTCTGTGTTTATAGGGTGAAGGGGTTGCATACAGGGGTAGGGCCCTGGGTGAGCTTCACTCTGTGTTTCTAGGGTGAAGGGGTTGCATACAGGGGTAGGGCCCTGGGTGAGCTTCAGTCTGTGCTTGTAGGGTGAAGGGGTTGCATACAGGGGTAGGGCCCTGGGTGAGCTTCAGTCTGTGCTTGTAGGGTGAAGGGGTTGCATACAGGGGTAGGGCCCTGGGTGAGCTTCAGTCTGTGCTTGTAGGGTGAAGGGGTTGCATACAGGGGTAGGGCCCTGGGTGAGCTTCAGTCTGTGCTTGTAGGGTGAAGGGGTTGCATACATGGGTAGGGCCCTGGGTGAGCTTCAGTTTGCGCTTGTAGGGTGAAGGGGTTGCATACACGGGTAGGGCCCTGGGTGAGCTTCAGTCTGCGCTTGTAGGGTGAAGGGGTTGCATACACGGGTAGGGCCCTGGGTGAGCTTCAGTCTGCGCTTGTAGGGTGAAGGGGTTGCATACACGGGTAGGGCCCTGGGTGAGCTTCAGTCTGCGCTTGTAGGGTGAAGGGGTTGCATACATGGGTAGGGCCCTGGGTGAGCTTCAGTTTGCGCTTGTAGGGTGAAGGGGTTGCATACACGGGTAGGGCCCTGGGTGAGCTTCAGTCTGCGCTTGTAGGGTGAAGGGGTTGCATACACGGGTAGGGCCCTGGGTGAGCTTCAGTCTGCGCTTGTAGGGTGAAGGGGTTGCATACATGGGTAGGGCCCTGGGTGAGCTTCAGTTTGCGCTTGTAGGGTGAAGGGGTTGCATACAGGGGTAGGGCCCTGGGTGAGCTTCAGTCTGCGCTTGTAGGGTGAAGGGGTTGCATACAGGGGTAGGGCCCTGGTTGAACTTCACTCTATGTTTGTAGGGTGAAGGGGTTGCATACAGGGGTAGGGCCCTGGGTGAGCTTCAGTCTGTGCTTGTAAGGTGAAGGGGTTGCATACAGGGGTAGGGCCCTGGGTGAGCTTCAGTCTGTGCTTGTAAGGTGAAGGGGTTGCATACAGGGGTAGGGCCCTGGTTGAACTTCAGTCTGTGTTTATAGGGTAAATGGGTTGCATACAGGGGCAGGGCCCTGGGTGAGCTTCAGTCTGTGCTTGTAGGGTGAAGGGGTTGCATACAGGGGTAGGGCCCTGGTTGAACTTCAGTCTGTGCTTGTAGGGTGAATGGGTTGCATACAGGGGTAGGGCCCTGGTTGAACTTCAGTCTGTGCTTGTAGGGTGAAGGGGTTGCATACAGGGGTAGGGCCCTGGTTGAACTTCAGTCTGTGCTTGTAGGGTGAAGGGGTTGCATACAGGGGTAGGGCCCTGGTTGAACTTCACTCTATGTTTGTAGGGTGAAGGGGTTGCATATAGGGGTAGAGCCCTGGTTGAACTTCTCTCTGTGTTTCTAGGGTGAAGGGGTTGCATACAGGGGTAGGAGCCCTGGTTGAACTTCTCTCTGTGTTTCTAGGGTGAAGGGGTTGCATACAGGGGCAGGGCCCTGGTTGAACTTCTCTCTGTGTTTGTAGGGTGAAGGGGTTGCATACAGGGGTAGGGCCCTGGTTGAACTTCAGTCTGTGCTTGTAGGGTGAAGGGGTTGCATACAGGGGTAGGGCCCTGGTTGAACTTCACTCTATGTTTTAGGGTGAAGGGGTTGCATACAGGGGCAGGGCCCTGGTTGAACTTCTCTCTGTGTTTCTAGGGTGAAGGGGTTGCATACAGGGGTAGGGCCCTGGTTGAACTTCTCTCTGTGTTTCTAGGGTGAAGGGGTTGCATACAGGGGCAGGGCCCTGGTTGAACTTCTCTCTGTGTTTGTAGGGTGAAGGGGTTGCATACAGGGGTAGGGCCCTGGTTGAACTTCAGTCTGTGCTTGTAGGGTGAAGGGGTTGCATACAGGGGTAGGGCCCTGGTTGAACTTCACTCTATGTTTGTAGGGTGAAGGGGTTGCATACAGGGGTAGGGCCCTGGTTGAACTTCACTCTATGTTTGTAGGGTGAAGGGGTTGCATACAGGGCGGTGGCCCTGGTTGAACTTCATCTGTTTGTAGGGTGAAGGGGTTGCATACAGGGGTAGAGCCCTGGTTGAACTTCTCTCTGTGTTTCTAGGGTGAAGGGGTTGCATACAGGGGCTAGGGCCTGGTTGAACTTCTCTCTGTGTTTCTAGGGTGAAGGGGTTGCATACAGGGGTAGGGCCCTGGTTGAACTTCTCTCTGTGTTTCTAGGGTGAAGGGGTTGCATACAGGGGAAGGGCCCTGGTTGAACTTCTCTCTGTGTTTCTAGGGTGAAGGGGTTGCATACAGGGGTAGGGCCCTGGTTGAACTTCTCTCTGTGTTTCTAGGGTGAAGGGGTTGCATACAGGGGTAGGGCCCTGGTTGAACTTCAATCTGTGTTTCTAGGGTGAAGGGGTTGCATACAGGGGAAGGGCCCTGGTTGAACTTCAATCTGTGCTTGGAGAGATGCCAGAGAAACCTGTTGATGACCTCTTGAGTGAAGATGTCTTCAAAATCCAGGTAACATTATTGAGCAAATAGGTCAAATACGATTTACTTTCATTCCTGCTTTGTTGAATTTTACAGTTGTGAATTATTCAGTGCCTTGGATTACACTTTATCATGTAATAACTTATACTTGTGGTGACTTCGACATTTAGTTTTCGATTTGTTGCTGGGTTTTATTATATGAAATATTAATTTTAACAAGATTGAACAAGCCATCAACATGCAAAGTGTTTAATTTTCCAAGAATCCAACAATGTGTTGTTAGTGTATAACCCACCCACAGAAATCGAACATTTTGTTGCAACCCACTGAAGTTTTAATTGGTTTTGTTTTTAAACATTCACGCTGCTGACATTAACAAATGCAGCAGCTTATTGGTGTCATTCATGGGGGGTTCTTTTACACGGAGATTATTGTATCACTATTTTTGTACAATTCCAATGTCTATTGATATTTTTGTACAATTCCAAAGTATTAATTTTGACAAACGTAGGTAAGGGTGAAGGGTGACAGAAGTGAACCTGGGCAGGGCACATCATTAGACTGGCAAGGTGATGAACAGATGAACTAAATGAGTATTGTAAAGGCACCATCTGGCAGACAGACAGAGAGACAGACAAACAGACAGACAGACAGACAAACAGACAAATTTATTTATTTTTGATCACAAATTTACATATTAATATATTTAACATAAAAACATAATTACGTAAAGGTCAAGGAGACTCCATTAAGACAACATGTCGCTAACAGGAGAGCCCCTTTTTAATAACCCTCTTAATAATAACAAATTGAACTAAAAAATACAAAGGAAAATACAGAGAATACTGTAAAGCAGGCGGATCTGGAAAGAGCATGCTGAGGCCTTCACCCAACCATGAAGTGATATGACTGCACAATAATCATGTTGATGACTTACACGTCATAGCTATATGTAGAGACCCATCCACCCGTCATTTGGACGGGTAAAAACGAATATGGACGGGTAGAAAATGGGTGAATGGGTGGTGGACGGTAAAAAAATGAAGGAGGAAAAAAGTCTTCCAAAACCATAGATATTGTTAGTTATGCCTTGAAAGTGAGTGAAAATGGTGTCACATGTGTGTTTGTAGTCCATTTCAGGTCATCAGACACATTTAAAAGTTTGTAAACTGGTTTAACAGTTAACATCCATGTGTCCACCAAAACATGTGTGACAGGCAATAATTTTATCCTGAATAAAGCCCTGTTACACGTGTTGCCCTCTTGTAGAAATTCATGCGTCGGCGGAAGTTCAAACTTCATGCTGCCTTCCTCAACGCCACCATGATCAGTCAGGTGGATGCACCGGTGGAGTTTGAAGTCAGCATAGGTGAGAAACTGGGAGAAAAATACCAGAAACACCCCACCCCGTTATTACACTGTAACAAATATTGCCACCTCCATATCACTGTTTTGCATTTACATATTTCTTTAGTCTCTGTCTTTCACAAGATAAATGTTAATAACATAATTTATTGTAACATTGTTTGTTACATTTTATTGTGATTTTAATATTAAGTTAATTAAAGCAGTTTCCAAAAAGAATCAGTCAACCAGTCACAATTATTTGTGTAGCCTCCTTCTCAACCTAAACTGGGCAAACTTACTTTCTGTAGAAATTAAAACAAGTTGTTCATATTCGAATGTCAAAAATAAACTACTTCTTCATCTCTTAGAAACATATGCAACAAAATTTTAAAATATGCAAAGCGAACAATATTCTTAAATTTTAATTAATTGTACAAATTAAAGATTCTAAAAAAAACATAAAAACTAACTTAAGATGACTGACTACACTTTGTTGTAACATCATCATCAGTGTGGGTTTGTTTTATCAGGTAACTATGGCAACAAGCTAGATGACAATGTTCCGCCATGTTCGTCAACGACCCAGCCGACCAATGCAGTGTTTGACGGTTGTTTCTACTACTTCCTGCCCTGGGGGGACACAAAGCCCTGTGTCGTCATCGACTCCCACTGGGAGGACATCGCATTCAGACTCGAGACTGTCAACTTCCTTGGACATATCATGGAGAGACTGGTGAGGCTCCAGAATGTTCTTCCTGTAGATTTCTACTCAAAATCTACACACGTCTACAACGTTTATGTAGAATTCTACCAACCTTCAGTATCCACACAAATAGTATTTTTCTCAGATTCAAACAGGTCAACGGGACCCAGTAAGAGAACTGATAACTGTTTATAACTATATTAATAATAATAATAGTTTATTTCACTCTGGGCAATCATAGCGATTGAAATGGGTACATAAGATGTGCAAAGGACATTTGTTAAAAATAGAATGAAATAATATATAATTTAAGACATTAGCGTAAATATGACTACATGTGTATAATGTAAACAATATACAATATGTATCTATAAAACTAATTTAAATAATATAAGACATTAAAACATGTTCTGTGGTTATTTTACTAAACTTATTTAAAACAAATTACATTAAAATAAATCTTAAAACAAATCGTTAAAGATTAAGTTAAAATGATTGTAATTGTGGTAATTAGTTCCCTTGGTTGGTTGGCCACAGATGGCTGAGCATGTTGTTATTATTATTAGTTACTAGTAGTTATTATATTACTAATTATTACTAAGATATACAGATCACCTTGTATCTGACTGAGACCAGCACATTCATAAATGTTTACACATTGCAAAAACAAATGTGGAATCATAAGAACAATTTTTAAAGTACATGTAGTGGAATTAACAAGTAAGTATATAACTGTAAAATGTTAACATTAATAAATAATCAAACGTAAATAATAGAACATAAATTGGTCGGTTTAAACTGCATTTTCATTGATCCTGTCTGTGTTCATAAGTTTTACAGTTTGGGATATTTTAAATGCTTCGGATCTGCAGGAAACGAACATGGAGAGATTGCGGCTGGCGCAAAAAGCGAACTTGGCTGCAGCAGAACTGGCACAACTGATCATAGCTCTCCTAGACCAGCTGTTAGTGGACTGTAGGTATGTATATTTTATTTATTTATCTTTAGTAATTTCTTTGAACATCACTTGTTTAAAAATCAGCCTAATCATTAAATGGCAAGACAATATGGCAAAATTAGAGCCAACCAAACACAGACTTAAAACCACGAAATCCCAATACATAAGCACACTAGAAGGATACCCCAGCACAACATTGGGAAAGCGAAACAAAACCTCAAATCATACGAGACAGTAGAATGGAACCAGCCAGGGAAATGAGAAAGGCCAAACTTTTGTTTTGTTAATTTTAAGTTCTGAAATTTCCCACAGTCAGAATTGTTACACATTGATGTTGATGTCACCTTACCATGAAACCTGTCATGTTTGATTTTGTTACTACTATTCGATTTTTAATGCCTTATATATATATATATATATATATATATATATATATATATATACACACACTATGTGTTTGTTTGTGTTTGTTTGTGTTTGTTTATGTTTGTGTGTGTGTAAAATTTTACCTGAAATAAACCTTTCTGTATTTCTCTTTCCTCCAATGCAGTAAGCCGCTACCGCCAGTCATCGAAGGTCAACATGTTGAGAATGACCTTGACCGCAACATGCGCTACTACAGAGAGGTAGAGCTGGAACACATTCGCAAAGACGCGCGGCATTTGAGGCTGAATGCCACAGACATCAAGGACGCCATGATGGACATTGAGATGTACCTCGCACAGCTCAAGAACATCGCTGTCGAGGTGAGTGGCTTGCCACCAGGTGGCACTGTGTGTAATATTACTACCAGTGCTTTGCAAATTATTTTGTATGTAAAAGGTTAACTGTTAAAGCTAATGCATACTCTAGTAAGATATATAAATGTTTTAGTAAATTTTCAAACAAGAAATAAATTGATAAAACTAATACTTACTGTGCAGTGTAGAGTTGTCTGTGTCTGCTTCAAGGCAGGTAATGGTGACAAAATAGAACGTTTGCCAAAGACCTTCACATGTGTTCCGAAATGTTGGTAATTTGTGTGTAGAGTATACTGTATAGACCAAACACATTTTGTCAAGTCGCTTTATAGGTGAACAAACCTGCCTTCAATTCCAAACTTTAAGATATATTACCTACTTATTTATTTATTATATATATTTATAGTACTTATTTATTTACTTAATTTATTAAATTTACAAATGTTAGTGCTTATTAATATTATTGTCACTTTAATGTATCTTATCAACAGTATATGGATCACTAATCTTATTACCAACATTTTAATGTCTAACTGAAGAACAACTTTTTTAGTGTGATGTTTGAAACGAACAATAAAGTCTTTTGAATCAGTTAATTGGCTGTTTTTTGTTTGTTTTGTGTTGTGACCTTTGACCTCTGTCGTGCAGCCTCAGAGCAGTATGCCTGATGTCATTATTTGGATGATCTGTGGTGACCGGCGCATGGCGTACTACCGCGCCCCTGCCCACCAGCTGCTCTGGTCTCCCAACCCTGACTACAGGGGGAAATTCTGCGGCAAGCTCGAGACGATCACCCTGAAGGTATGTCACGGGTGAATGCACCTTCCTGAAGATATGTCATGGGTGACTGCACCTTTCTGGAGGTATGTCACGGGTGAATGCACCTTCCTGAAGGTATGTCACGGGTGAATTCACCTTCCTGAAGATATGCCATGGGTGAATGCACCTTCCTGAAGGTATGTCACAGGTGAATGCACCTTCCTGAAGGTATGTCACGGGTGAATGCACCTTCCTGAAGGTATGTCACGGGTGAATGCACCTTCCTGAAGGTATGTCACGGGTGAATGTACCTTCCTGAAGGTATGTCACGGGTGAATGCACCTTCCTAAAGGTATGTCACGGGTGAATGCACCTTCCTGAAGGTATGTCACGGGTGAATGCACCTTCCTGAAGGTATGTCACGGGTGAATGCACCTTCCTGAAGATATGCCATGGGTGAATGCACCTTCCTGAAGGTATTTCACGGGTGAATGCACCTTCCTGAAGGTATGTCATGGGTGAATGCACCTTCCTGAAGTTATGTCACGGGTGAATGCACCTTCCTGAAGGTATGTCACGGGTGAATGCACCTTCCTGAAGGTATGTCACGGGTGAATGCACCTTCCTGAAGGTATGTCATGGGTGAATGCACCTTCCTGAAGTTATGTCATGGGTGAATGCACCTTCCTGAAGGTATGTCATGGGTGAATGCACCTTCCTGAAGGTATGTCACAGATGAATGCACCTTCCTGAAGATATGTCATGAGTGAATTCACCTTTCTGGCGGTATGTCACGGGTGAATGCACCTTCCTGAAGGTATGTCATGGGTGAATGCACATTCCTGAAGGTATGTCACGGGTGAATGCACCTTCCTGAAGGTATGTCACGGGTGAATGCACATTCCTGAAGGTATGTCACGGGTGAATGCACCTTCCTGAAGGTATGTCACGGGTGAATGCACCTTTCTGGAGGTATGTCACGGGTGAATGCAACTTCCTGGAGGTATGTCACGGGTGAATGCATCAAACAAATTGCAAATTATGTAATACTAAGACAATTTATAGCAGGCACCTCTGTAAAAGTTTGTAAATAAGGTGTGATTGTGACTTGGTATTTTAGCATATGACGAGTATTTTATGTGGTTTAGTTTTATAAGGGCGACACATAAATCTTACGACTTCAGTTATGTCCCTTCAAAATTAGCACACCACCTTTATATGTGCTTTTAATAGTGTATTTATTTTTGAAGATTATCTTTATGACAAAAACCTAAGGAAAACTTGTTAAAGTGTTAACTGTGCGCAGTAATGTTAATTGCTCTAGATGTCATCTCACATTGCTCAGTAATTTAATTGACGCATTTAACCATTTTCAACTCTGTTGCCAAAAGCAAAGCTTGATGGGGGAGCGGTGGTCGCATGGTAGAGCGCCGGACTGTCAATCGAGGGGACGGTGGTTCAATCCCACCTACCGCCGTTTCGAAACTTTGGCAATTTCGTTCGCCTGTGTCTTTTTGGAAGAGACACTAAAATCCGGTGGTCCCTTCTATCTGGTGTCTATGCCAGGGGAAGTAAAAGACCCCACACAGGGGTCCCGTCCAGTATACTGAATACACCAATTGTGTTGCATTCTTTACCCTTGAACTTGCTAACCTTTGACCCATGTGTTGACCTTTGACCCACAGTATCCGGGCAACAAGGTGGAGAAGGAGAACAAGTGGGAGATCCCTGCGTTGCTCCGGGTGAAGGTGTGGCTGGGGCTGGAGCGACACGAGGCGGAGTGGCACAAGATGCAGACAGAGGGCGAGCTGGCAGTCTTCGCTGAGACGGTTCGTCACCCCACGCCCTCATTCGTTCTCGCTCTAGCTGTTTAGACAACGTTCTGTTAACTGACTGCTCTGCATTATATTGTGGTTACATTGTTATGACCTTAGGAGGTCTCGTTAAACTAGTCAGAACATTTACACCAAGCAGACCTTTCTAAGGTGGCACATTGACGGAACAACCATCTACTGATTGGCTAAAATGCATGCAGGATGAATGAATATAGTAAATTTTGTTTTTACATATTATGTAATAACAAAATTTACAGATGGGCAAAATATACGTACATAATAAATACAGTGGACTCTCAGTACATGTCATAAACTTTTATTGTCCACTTGCTATTTGGAATTTGTGCAACCTTTCACCTACTTCCTCTCTCGGTTTATTCTTCAGTATGAGAATCAAGTGACAATCCTGGGAAATTGGACCAACAAGGGACCAACGATGACCCGGCCGAAATGGTCCGATGCCACCGGAAAAGTATTCTTACTTTTTATAATTTATTTTAAAATTGAACGCTATCTGTAACTTGTTTACAAAACTTACTAAACGTGTTAAGGCATATGTTAAAATGTTCCCGTTGAAGGGTAATAACAACATGGGTTCTCGGTTATTTAGAAATAAATGAGAATGAAACTGGCTGTTTTATTTAGCAGTTTCGGCAAATACTGATGACGACTGTAGTTCTATGTTATGTTGCCAGGTGGAGCTGCGGAAGGAGAGTTTCGTGGCTCCCACGGGATGGAGATGGGATGGAGACTGGTACATCAGTCCAGAGTTAAGGTGGGTGGGGAAACTTGGCGGGAAGGGACGAATTCCCTCTCCTTTCTCCTACTGCCAAAAATGACCATCTTTAGGATGCAGATGAAGAAGACAGTTTCTTAGCTTTTTACTGGAAGTAGTTACAATTTATTTCGCAGGGAGTCACATGAAATGTCCTCAACTGGTTGGTGTATTGTTTATTTATGATATTTAACCTGCAACAGGAAGTGGAATTGTGGTCTAGCTTACACCCTGTGACCTTCTGCTGCAGCATGCTGTTTGACCTAGATGCCGGACACAAACACTTCCTGGAGGACTGCTACGAGTGTCACTCCCGCTACCCCGGGGGGTCCTGGGGCCCTGCCTCCGTACCCTGGACCAACATTGTAAGTTCGTCCAGTGGACGGGTGAAGACGAAGCAATTATGACAAAAATATGACCAGTTGTGATCATCGTTATAATGTGAAAATATATATATATATATATATATATATATATATATAGTATATATATATATATCCATGTATATAGTATATATAATGATATGTATGTTAGAAGGGTGACATGATGACTGTCACCCCTGTTGTAGAAGGGTGACATGATGACTGTCACCCCATGTTGTAGAAGGGTGACATGATGACTGTCACCCCATGTTGTAGAAGGGTGACATGATGACTGTCACCCCATGTTGTAGAAGGGTGACATGATGACTGTCACCCCGTGTTGTAGAAGGGTGACATGATGACTGTCACCCCGTGTTGTAGAAGGGTGACATGATGACTGTCACCCCGTGTTGTAGAAGGGTGACATGATGACTGTCACCCCGTGTTGTAGAAGGGTGACATGACGACTGTCACCCGTGTTGTAGAAGGGTGACATGAGACTGTCACCGTGTTGTAGAAGGGTGACATGATGACTGTCACCCCGTGTTGTAGAAGGGTGACATGATGACTGTCACCCCGTGTTGTAGAAGGGTGACATGATGACTGTCACCCCGTGTTGTAGAAGGGTGACATGATGACTGTCACCCCGTGTTGTAGAAGGGTGACATGAGACTGTCACCCTGTGTTGTAGAAGGGTGACATGATGACTGTCACCCTGTGTTGTAGAAGGGTGACATGATGACTGTCACCCCGTGTTGTAGAAGGGTGACATGACGACTGTCACCCCGTGTTGTAGAAGGGTGACATGATGACTGTCACCCCGTGTTGTAGAAGGGTGACATGATGACTGTCACCCCGTGTTGTAGAAGGGTGACATGACGACTGTCACCCCGTGTTGTAGAAGGGTGACATGATGACTGTCACCCCGTGTTGTAGAAGGGTGACATGAGACTGTCACCCCGTGTTGTAGAAGGGTGACATGATGACTGTCACCCCGTGTTGTAGAAGGGTGACATGACGACTGTCACCCCGTGTTGTAGAAGGGTGACGTGATGACTGTCACCCCGTGTTGTAGAAGGGTGACATGAACTGTCACCCCGTGTTGTAGAAGGGTGACATGATGACTGTCACCCCGTGTTGTAGAAGGGTGACGTGATGACTGTCACCCTGTGTTGTAGAAGGGTGACGTGATGACTGTCACCCTGTGTTGTAGAAGGGTGACATGACGACGCCTCGGGACGAGGTGGAGCTGCCTGAGGGCTGGGAGTGGCAGGACGACTGGCTCATTGACCTGAACAGGGCTGTGGATGAGGAAGGTGGGTGGGGTAGACAGACGGGGTGTCAGATGGTGTGGTAGGGTGGTAAGGGAGGGGGATAGATGTGCACAGGAGGGTGGGGAAAGGGCCATAGAAGGGTTGGAAGAAGGGCTCAAGAAGTTGAGGGTGGAATGGCATGAGAGGATTGGGTGAATGGTGAAGGAGAGAAGGGCATTTGAGGGTGCGGTAGACTGATAAGGGAGGGTGGTGTATAGGGGCAAGGAAGAGTGAGGGTTGAGGGTGAATTACTGGGGCAGCGGTTTATGCGGCTTGAGTGAATGAAACATACCTCAAGTCACTACTCCATCACTAACTTCACATTATTTTGACATCTACTTTGTGTAGTTTTACAATACTTGATTTAATGTACCAGGATTTTGTCTTATTAATTTTTAATTTACAACTCGTAATTTACTTATTTATTAGTTTATTTTGCTCTCTTATGTGAGATTTTGCGTTTTATATTTATGTTGTATACACCTGTGAATGGGGCATTAGCACCGGATTTGATGGTGTTTAGATAAAGTTATTTATTAAAGGGAAAAAGGAAAAACCCTCCTAAACATGTTTCTATTCGTGCCTCAGGCTGGGAGTACACGATTGAAATCACCATGGGTGGGTACACACCAGTGGAACGCAACTACCACATGTGTCGTCGTCGCAGATGGGTCAGGGCAAGGTTGAAGGTCAAGGACATGCAGGTCAACATCGAGGAGGTAACTGATGGGTCCATTGCGCCACCAGTTGCCTAGCAACCAGGTTCATCAAACTTGTAAAATAGCCACTGCACACCTGAAGCTGTCAGACAGCCTATCCAATTTTCTGTTGGAATTCTAGCCCTGGAAAGTTTTCATTGTGTTACAGACATAGGACAAGGTGTGGAGACATCACAAGGAACCATGACAGTATCATCTTTCCGAAGTTATTCTACAATCACCCTATCTCCAAACAGATGATTTATGATTGTTTCGTAATGGTCTATGACTTATCTGTGTTTTTGTAACTAGGTCCAAATATAGAAAATTCACATTGCCTACAATTTCTTCAAGTTACACAATCTTCGTCAAACCACTAGCATTTCTCAAAAACATTCTGATATCAAAGAGACTATTGTTGGTTTCTGATTTAGGAATAAAGTAGAATGATTTATCCATGAAGACAACAACATATGACCTACCAAGATGTCTTGTAAGGTCGGCAGTCTGCTGTAATACATAAGTATTGTTCGTAAAACCAATCAGAAGTAAGTGAGCTGTGCTGTTGCTAGGAGCAACTGAGGGTTGAGGCAGCAGAGGGGTGGGAGTACGCACCCTTCTTCAACATGAAGTTTCACCACAAGGAGCGTAAGATGGACCTGGTGCGCCGGCGACGCTGGCACCGCAAGATGGTGGCTGAGTCGTCCCACGCACCGTGCTTCTTCCAACTACGCAATGAAGACCAGGTCGTAATTTAGTCTTCACCTCTCTTCTCTCTAGATGTTCACCGTTTCTTTTATGGCACAGCCAGTTAGGAGGTTTCCCACAAGAGGGCACCGGGTTTCCCATAAGAGGGCACCACTGGGGAGGTTCCACAGAGGGTAGGGCTACTTTAATGTAGTCAGGCGACTACCGTAAATCCTGTATTACTAGCCGCGGCTACTAATACAGTAGTGTGTAGCCGAAATGAGGACGAAAACGCCAAAGTTGGGGTGCGGCTTTAAATACAGTAATTTGCCGAAACAAATTAACATTTGGGTCACAGAATTGTCAGTATAAACGTCAAAAACTTACCGAAGAAACGAAGCCGGTTTTATAAATAACACATTGTATTACAATTGCTACTTGTGCTAAACAAATGATATAACACTGTTAATAAAATCCCATGTCCATAAAATGTTCAGATACAACGATCAGAATATGAAAACATGTCACAGTTAAACTCCACAAGTCCCTTTCATCGTCGCTGTTAATTGAATGCCTTGGCTAGGTCGGGGAAGGGAACGGCTCGGCGGCGCCATTTCATGTATCCATTTCAACGTTGACAACATCATTGACCGTTGCCGTGGGTCCGCGTGCATCAGACAATCATCATTAGATATGATGAAATAATTCCTTTCACAGTTAATATAATCCTTTGTCAACACTATCGTAGTATTGTCGCCGTCAAAGAACGCTGTCGCGAATGGCATGAGGGTGTCGTTCAGTGTAGTGTGTCCGTGTCTGAGTCTTTGATGCTGCCGCACGCGCCAGCAAATAAATATTATGTCATTGTCCTTTGTTAGCATCAATCCCACGCTGTATGTTTTGTTTTGACATTAGTTTTAATATAAGTTCCAAGAACAATGTTCACACGTTTACAAAAGCCAGGCTTCATGCCGATTGTCAAAACAACACCACACTCTACCAGGGCTTCCCAGCCACTGATGATCGAGTTAATGGCATTTGCTTTCTGGGTCAAGATACAATGTTGTAACCCCGACTTCCCTGTGCCTGGGCGATGCCTGGACAAACACGGGTGGCTGGGGGCCTAATTAAGGGACGACTGTCTGAGAAAAATGTGTTACATCCGTTCCCACGCTGGCGGAGACGCCAAGTTATTACATTGTTGCTAGCCGGCAAGGAAGCGTCTTTGAAGTATACACAGGCCTGGGAGAGGATGGGTAGCTTACATTTTATAGGTGCCAGCATTATGCATGGTTCTACACACAATCCTATAAAACCAAAACTTCTTAACATATTTTAATAATGTTAGCACCATTGAATTGCTTAAATATGTGGCTACATTTTATTCGTTGGATGTATGGACATTCTGCCACCCAATTATATTCTGATAGCATGGTGAAATTGTGGTTATTTTTCCCCGTTTTTGTCCAAATTAACGTAGTAATATTCCGATTAAAATACATACTGTGTCGTAATTATAAATGCATTACAATAATGAGTCTTTCAGTTATTCATTTATGATCATTATTAGCAAAGTTATGACTTCTAAGAAACAGGTTAAAATGTTTCCAAATTGCGTGCGCTACGGCAGTATGTCGCACGCAGTTAATGGTATTGGCTCAAAGTCGGGGTGCGGCTTTAAATAAGGGTTTTGCCGATATCAAACAGAGCGGAGGAAATTCGGGATTTAGGTCAAAAGTCGGGGTGCGGCTTTAATTAGGGGTGCGGCTAGTAATACAGGATTTACGGTAGAGGTAAAGAAAGGGTATAAATAGGAAAGGGTGGGAAAACTTGGCTTATGGCTGGTGATTAATGTAGAGTGGGAGACAAACAGTTCGGGGGGAGGTCAGCCATGCCACGTGCAGTCTCATTTGGATTTAACTATTATATTCTATTTTACAATATAGTACATGTTTTCTTTCAGAATACATTTGTTTTGGTTGTGGCTTAGAATAGAATGCATTATGTAAATTTATTTTTTACAAAAGGTAATGTTGAACCCTACATTTAAGTTAATCCCCGAAAACCGTTTCCTATTAAAATTGCAATAGGAAGGGGTACAACCCTTTTCTTCCCTTTCAGTGACCTAACGCTGCTGTCTCCACCATCCATGTTTAGTCCCCTCTCTCTTTCCCTCTGATTCTCAGCTCCTCTCAGAACCCCTCCTAATCGCTCTTTCTTTTCCTGTCTCGTCTTCATTTATCTTCCACGGTCCAGGCATCTGTGCCTGGGTTTACAGTCTGATTTGCAGTGTGCCATCTGAAATACACATTTGTACATCTATAACTATATAGATTCAGATAAAATTTACAGTAAAATATTAAACAAATACAAATAAATACATAAAATGTCATTAAAATATGTACAAGTAATCCGAAGGCAGAAACTGATTGACTAATTCTAGAAAATATACAAAAATAATAATTAATGATTTCCGACATTTTTAGGAAGAAGGCACATCAGCTCTTGCTGCGCCGAGAATGTTTCTCACCTGCACCAGTAAGTACAGTGTATACAGAAACAGTCTCCCCAGTAAGTACAGTGTATACAGAAATAATCTTCCCAGTAAGTACAGTGTATACAGACATAATCTCCCCAATAAGTACAGTGCATACAGCAATAATCTCCCCAGTAAGTACAGTGCATACAGAAACAACCTCCCCAGTAAGTACAGTGCATACAGAAACAACCTCCCCAGTAAGTACAGTGTATACAGAAACAACCTCCCCAGTAAGTACATTGTATACAGTAATAATCTCCCCAGTAAGTACAGTGCATGCAGAAACAACCTCCCCAGTAAGTACAGTGTATACAGAAACAACCTCCCCAGTAAGTACAGTGCATGCAGAAACAATCTCCCCAGTAAGTACAGTGCATGCAGAAACAACCTCCCCAGGAAATTACAGTGCATGCAGAAATAACCTTCCCAGTAAGTACAGTGTATACAGTAATAATCTCCCCAGTAAGTACAGTGCATACAGAAACAACCTCCCCAGTAAGTACAGTGCATACAGAAACAACCTCCCCAGTAAGTACAGTGTATACAGAAACAACCTCCCCAGTAAGTACAGTGTATACAGTAATAATCTCCCCAGTAAGTACAGTGCATGCAGAAACAACCTCCCCAGTAAGTACAGTGTATACAGAAACAACCTCCCCAGTAAGTACAGTGTATACAGAAACAACCTCCCCAGTAAGTACAGTGTATACAGAAACAACCTCCCCAGTAAGTACATTGTATACAGTAATAATCTCCCCAGTAAGTACAGTGCATACAGAAACAACCTCCCCAGTAAGTACAGTGTATACAGAAACAAATTCCCCAGTAAGTACAGTGCATACAGAAACAACCTCCCCAGAAAGTACAGTGCATACAGAAACAACCTCCCCAGTAAGTACAGTGTATACAGAAACAACCTCCCCAGTAAGTACAGTGTATACAGAAACAACCTCCCCAGTAAGTACATTGTATACAGTAATAATCTCCCCAGTAAGTACAGTGCATACAGAAACAACCTCCCCAGTAAGTACAGTGCATACAGAAACAACCTCCCCAGAAAGTACAGTGTATACAGAAACAAATTCCCCAGTAAGTACAGTGCATACAGAAACAACCTCCCCAGTAAGTACAGTGTATACAGAAACAACCTCCCCAGTAAGTACAGTGTATACAGAAACAACCTCCCCAGTAAGTACAGTGCATACAGAAACAACCTCCCCAGTAAGTACAGTGTATACAGAAACAACCTCCCCAGATAAGTACAGTGCATACAGAAACAACCTCCCCAGTAAGTACAGTGTATACAGAAACAATTCCCCAGTAAGTACAGTGCATACAGAAACAACCTCCCCAGTAAGTACAGTGTATACAGAAACAATCTCCTCAGTAAGTACAGTGCATGCAGAAACAACCTCCCCAGTAAGTACAGAGAATGCAGAAACAATCTCACCAGTAAGTACAGTGCATGCAGAAACAACCTCCCCAGTAAGTACAGTGCATGCAGAAACAATCTCCCCAGTAAGTACAGTGCATGCAGAAACAATCTCCCCAGTAAGTACAGTGTATGCAGAAACAATCTCCCCAGTAAGTACAGTGCATGCAGAAACAACCTCCCCAGTAAGTACAGTGTATACAGAAACAAATTCCCCAGTAAGTACAGTGCATACAGAAACAACCTCCCCAGTAAGTACAGTGTATACAGAAACAATCTCCCCAGTTAAGTACAGTGCATGCAGAAATAACCTTCCCAGTAAGTACAGTGCATGCAGAAACAATCTCCCCAGTAAGTACAGTGCATGCAGAAACAATCTCCCCAGTAAGTACAGTGCATGCAGAAACAACCTCCCCAGTAAGTACAGTGTATACAGAAACAACCTCCCAGTAAGTACAGTGCATACAGAAATAACCTCCCCAGTAAGTACAGTGCATGCAGAAACAACCTCCCCAGTAAGTACAGTGCATACAGAAACAACCTCCCCAGTAAGTACAGTGCATACAGAAACAATCTCCCCAGTAAGTACAGTGTATACAGAAACAATCTCCCCAGTAAGTACAGTGCATGCAGAAACAACCTCCCCAGTAAGTACAGTGTATACAGAAACAACCTCCCCAGTAAGTACAGTGTATACAGAAACAACCTCCCCAGTAAGTACAGTGTATACAGAAACAACCTCCCCAGTAAGTACAGTGTATACAGAAACAACCTCCCCAGTAAGTACATTGTATACAGTAATAATCTCCCCAGTAAGTACAGTGCATACAGAAACAACCTCCCCAGTAAGTACAGTGTATACAGAAACAACCTCCCCAGAAAGTACAGTGCATACAGAAACAACCTCCCCAGTAAGTACAGTGCATACAGAAACAAACTCCCCAGTAAGTACAGTGCATACAGAAACAACCTCCCCAGTAAGTACAGTGTATACAGAAACAAATTCCCCAGTAAGTACAGTGTATACAGAAACAACCTCCCCAGTAAGTACAGTGTATACAGAAACAACCTCCCCAGTAAGTACATTGTATACAGTAATAATCTCCCCAGTAAGTACAGTGCATACAGAAACAACCTCCCCAGTAAGTACAGTGTATACAGAAACAACCTCCCCAGTAAGTACAGTGTATACAGAAACAACCTCCCCAGAAAGTACAGTGCATACAGAAACAACCTCCCCAGTAAGTACAGTGCATACAGAAACAAATTCCCCAGTAAGTACAGTGCATACAGAAACAACCTCCCCAGTAAGTACAGTGTATACAGAAACAAATTCCCCAGTAAGTACAGTGTATACATAAACAACCTCCCCAGTAAGTACAGTGTATACAGAAACAACCTCCCCAGTAAGTACAGTGTATACAGAAACAACCTCCCCAGTAAGTACATTGTATACAGTAATAATCTCCCCAGTAAGTACAGTGCATACAGAAACAACCTCCCCAGTAAGTACAGTGTATACAGAAACAACCTCCCCAGTAAGTACAGTGCATACAGAAACAACCTCCCCAGTAAGTACAGTGTATACAGAAACAACCTCCCCAGAAAGTACAGTGCATACAGAAACAACCTCCCCAGTAAGTACAGTGCATACAGAAACAACCTCCCCAGTAAGTACAGTGTATACAGAAACAAATTCCCCAGTAAGTACAGTGTATACAGAAACAACCTCCCCAGTAAGTACAGTGTATACAGAAACAACCTCCCCAGTAAGTACAGTGTATACAGAAAAAATTCCCCAGTAAGTACAGTGTATACAGAAACAACCTCCCCAGAAAGTACAGTGCATACAGAAACAACCTCCCCAGTAAGTACAGTGCATACAGAAACAACCTCCCCAGTAAGTACAGTGTATACAGAAACAACCTCCCCAGTAAGTACAGTGTATACAGAAACAACCTCCCCAGTAAGTACAGTGTATACAGAAACAACCTCCCCAGTAAGTACAGTGTATACAGAAACAACCTCCCCAGTAAGTACAGTGTATACAGAAACAACCTCCCCAGTAAGTACAGTGCATACAGAAACAACCTCCCCAGTAAGTACAGTGTATACAGAAACAACCTCCCCAGTAAGTACAGTGCATACAGAAACAACCTCCCCAGTAAGTACAGTGTATACAGAAACAACCTCCCCAGTAAGTACAGTGCATACAGAAACAACCTCCCCAGTAAGTACAGTGCATACAGAAACAACCTCCCCAGTAAGTACAGTGCATACAGAAACAACCTCCCCAGTAAGTACAGTGTATACAGAAACAACCTCCCCAGTAAGTACAGTGCATACAGAAACAACCTCCCCAGTAAGTACAGTGTATACAGAAACAACCTCCCCAGAAAGTACAGTGCATACAGAAACAACCTCCCCAGTAAGTACAGTGTATACAGAAACAACCTCCCCAGTAAGTACAGTGTATACAGAAATTCCCCAGTAAGTACAGTGCATACAGAAACAACCTCCCCAGTAAGTACAGTGTATACAGAAACAACCTCCCCAGTAAGTACAGTGTATACAGAAACAAATTCCCCAGTAAGTACAATGTATACAGTAATAATCTCCCATGTAACAGATGTGTCTGCTCCACTCCACTAGGGTTACTAGTCAACTGTGTTGGGTTTAGAAAAATTTGTTGTAAAATTGTGATTGTGACAGATGATGTTTGCCATCTGTACCAAAGTGGCTAGACTGCAATAACTGATCCCATCCATGGCAACGGGACATCATGTAATAGTCAGAACACACAATTAGATTTTGGAAGTTTACAGAAAACTGAATTATTGATAATATATACAAATTCGAACAAACCAAATTCCAGAAGTATTCCACATTTGGAATTGAGGTAAGTATTATGTAGAATAATAGTAACAAATTACACGTTTTATTCTTGCAAATTGTGAAATTTTAAGAATAAGATATTTTGACTAGACTAAAAGGACACCATTAACTAGAATATAAATATTCATGTACTAACAGATTTTGTCCAAATTACAAACTATGAAACTTGACTGTCGCAAACAACCGTGTGACATGCGTAGTGCCACCCAACAGCAAATGTGAATGTGAGTTGTTAGTTTAAGAATACAGGGATGGATAAGAAATATTCGAGTTTTCTTTTGTGCACATTCCAGAGCCTCGCAAGTACCAGTTGAGGGTCTACATTTACCAAGCCCGGGATCTACTGGCTGGTGACTCAAACGGCTTATCGGGTTAGTTTTCATTGTGAAAGAAGTATCGAAATCAGGGAACAGAAAATTACTATTCTTAGCACACAAATTAGTTTTCTGAGACTACCTCCTATTTCACGAGTATGAAGTGGAACAATGATCTGTGGTGTAGAAACTGATGCTACACGCAACAGCATTACTCTTAGTTTTGTTTAACAAACTTGATAAATGTAAAGTAATTTTCCCTTCTGTTGTACTGTTGTTTTCTCTGAGTAAAAGAACAGTTATAATTACTGGCTTGCTTCCTGTAAAATCTGAATATATATATACATGTGTTATATATATATATATATATATATATATATATATATATATATATATATATATATGATTAAGCATTAAAAACATAACAGCAAAAGTAAGCAAAATCATTTTGTAATTATGTAATTACGTTACAAGAGTTCATAACAATAATGTAATTTTTTATTATATATGTGCAACTTCAAAATGCTGAACGACCAGACAAAATGTAATTACATACAAAATGCAAAATAGATCATAAATATGTGTCAAAATGCAAATAGGACTTGTCGTTCTAGACATGTCTACCTGGTTTCATACTCATGTTTTCTTTTGTCATTCCAGATCCTTTTGCCAGAGTCATATTTTTGAACCAGAGTGATGCAACGGAGAAACTAGAGAAGACGCTGTGCCCGACCTGGGACCAAACTCTCATGTTTGAGGAGATAGAAATCCACGGGCAGCCGGAAAGCATCATGGAGAAACCACCAAAAGTTGTCATCGAGATCTTTGACTACGACAACTTTGTGAGTGTTAAAATGAGTAATAGGAACTACCCTTCCAACTGCGATGTACCACATAAATAGTTTTTATAATTGTGAACTTTAGATTATAGCGTTTAGTTTGTATCGCACAAATGGTATTAAATCGTTACGATATTCTAATATATTTTATGTGCTGACTTAAAAAGTATGTTTTTTGTAGCTGTGCATTGTTAGATATAAATGACATGATTGTGGACAATGGTGTTCAGTTAGTTGGTAAATGTTTGACAGTTTTCTCATAACTACTGGTTGGAGGATGTTAGATAAGTTATGTGAAATTTTCAACAAATTTCTTGATAAAAAATTCCAAAGTACTGATGTTATGTAATATGATTTTAATGTCCATCCATAAGTAATTTAGAACTTGTCAACGTCACTTTATAAATAATTATTTTTAACACACTTGTTCATTACAAATAATTATATATTTAATACAATTATGTAAGGAATTCTGGTTATCTATGATTTTACATCTCGTTAATATTAGACTTCGGTTATAATTTTAGAAAATCCTTTTGACATTCAGTAGAACCTTACTATTAGGGTCACCTTCAGAATTGAGCAGAAATTGACCTGAATTGTGAGGTGACCTTATTAACAGAAGTAATTTCTTATACTTTACTATAACGGAACGAGTTATGGACTAGGCTAGGGTGACTGTAAGTGCACGGTGACAACGGTTGTTCCTAGTGTGACCTTAATTGCAAGGTGACTATTGGTTTGGTCCTGGGGTGACCTTAATTGCAAGGTGGCCATGGTTGTTCCTAGGGTGACGTTAATTGCAAGGTGCCAATGTTGTTTCTAGGGTGACCTTAATTGCGAGGTGACTGTATTACAGGGGTGACTGTGGTTGTTCCAGGGCAGTGCCGAGTTCCTTGGTCGCACTGAGTTGGAGCCTCTGGTCAAGCTTGACCCATCAGATGACCGACTGGCCGTGCTGCAGTGGTACAACATCACGAAGGGCACCCAGACTGGAGGCGAGATACTGGCCGCCTGTGAACTCTTCCTGGTCAGTGGATGACCCTGGGGTCATGCCCAAGGTCACAGTCTAGAAAAAGGGCACTGCAGAATAGAGCCACACAGAATTAATTCAGCCAATAGTTAATTTATGAAATATGTATGTAAAATAATTTTTGCTTGTAATGTTTGTTTACAATTTCTTTATGTGGCAGAGTTGGTAAGATGTGTGACGATTGTATATAGTATTTAGAATAACCTTTTTAAAGCTAATTATAATATGATGATGATATTTAAAGTCCCAGTACTACTTTAAGTAGGGTTATTGATCAAGGTTAAGCTTAACCATCTTTCTATTGCACCATTATCCCTAAATTGTAGACATTGTGAAGACACTTTGTATAAAAATTGCTAGACACAATATGGAGTTAAGATTTTGATATTACTGAGGATGCCTAGTTATTTTTAATTTATTTACCCTCATCTTCTCCAAGTCTTAATGGCCCTGGCACTAACCACAGCAGACACCTATCTTTCTACCTCACTACGGAAGACCCCAAAACAATAACTTTAAACCCCTCTCATGCAATGAGTCTTGATATTTGCTTATAATAATCCAGTTCAATGTTTTAAAATTCCTCTCCTTCAAAACTACAGGGATGCCATATTTCTGTCAACAATCTGTTCATTTAAAGCAAAAGAAATCTATGTCAAATTTTGCATTGCTCAATTACTATACTGGGCCCAAGATATTGCTACATAAAAATTTCTCCTGCGAGTTTTTTTTGGGAATCTGCCATTCTGCTGGGCAAGAAAACTGTATTGTTTGGTGTTCTACTTTTTGGATAAACACAAGAGAAAGTATGCATTTCTAGATCTGTGATAGAGGTAATGAATCCACGTTAAACCGGGATGCCGGTGTCCTACTAAAAAATCACATGAGGCAAATTTTGTTATAACTGATGCCACGACAACTTTCAGATTAGCGACGATGAGCTTCTCTTTAAAGACGTCCACCAGTTGGTTTGTAGACGTTGTCATCCCTGCATGTGCCTGCTAGACTGGTTGGTGTTTGGCTGTCCCTTGTCCCCGCAACACCCAGTCAAACATGTCTAAAACACACTAGAATCTAGAAGCCAGTAAAAATGGAGAGTTAAATATATTGTTCTGAAAGTGATATGTGTAATTGTTGATAGTCCTGGAGGGAGGTTTAGGAGAAATTATTGTGAGATCAAATACTTTGGGTATTTTCTTGACATATAACTGTACCTGAAGACAAATCTGCTGATCACTTGGTCAGGTAAAGTCTGTTTTTGATCGATTAAAAATGGGGAAAAACCTTATTATGGTTTTATGAACAATTATGTTGTCAATCGTATTTTGAAAATGGTGTCACAGTTATTTTTGCATGGATTGTGATGTTTTTCTGGATGTATATAGAAGTTCCGAATGGCTTCTATGTATAGAAGAATGGCTTCTATATGTGTTATCAGACACACAAGTCCACCGGCAAATTTTTAACTAGGCTATAATTTGATCCTGCATAAAGGCCTATTTGGAAATAATGCCTACGTACAAAGGATATTTTATTGTTGACCAGCTGCATGAGTAATTTATATGGTTGGTTGTTCCTGATAAATGTTCATATGCTCCAAAGATGAGGTGATTTTATTTGTTATTGGCAATGAAATTGCAGTTGCACCACTAGTGAATCATGTAAAAGTGTTGATAACTATTCCACTTATGGTTACAATAGTACTGCTGATTAAAAACTTGACAAGTTATTTTTGGCTGAAATAATTATGTATGTGATCCCAAGAAAAATATTTCAGTTGACACTGATGAGATCTGTGGAACATGACATGTTAAAACTGCATGGATTTGTGCCTTTCTGTCATTCTGTCACTAATCATCTGAAACCCTAGCTTTGGAAACCTTGCTTTTTTGCCTCTAATGACACAACTGTGCATAGAAAGAATGAAAAGTTACTAACCCACACAAATGTGTTGACTGAAGTCACACTAATATGTTGTTGTCAGCATTTACTGCAAGTCACAGCTGTGACTACAGCAGATGCAAGGAGATGTATTGAGTAGGAGCAAACATCCAGTTTCATCTTACGTTACCGTGTAATGACAATTATTATTTTTTTTTATAGGAAACAGATCTTGTTTCAAAGATAATTCTATATGGGACAACAGTTTAAAATGGTTTTCTCAATGTCATAATTTTATGATGTTGGGGGTTGCATATTGACATTTTTCTTCAGATTTGTGCTAGAAAAAGTATTAAATATAAAATTCCTCTGTTGTCACCAGTTAATATTTTTGATCTTACACAACTTTTATGTTGATGCTAAATCATATATTTAACGAAACTGTAATTTGTACTGTCTGATAAATACATTTGATGAAACACTTTCATCAGTGTGATACCTGTACACCACAAAATGGTTATACCAAGTTGATCACAAGGGAGAATTTCATGGAAGTTTAGCTTGTCAGATTGACTTGTTTTTTACCTTCAGATGAATGGAACGGATTTGCCCTTTGAACCCCCAAAGAAGGGTAATCTTTTCTTGGTGCCATCAGGAATCCGCCCCATGTTGCAACGGACAGCCATTGAGGTATATGTAGTAATTATGTAAACGAGGCATGGTGGCAGAGTGGTTAGAACATCAGGTATAATCAGAGACTAGAAGTTTGGAAATATGTCTGGTTGCAATTTTGAAGTTTGGACAGTTTTCTATGCCACGTTGCTTCAGTCTGCTCATCTGTGTGAGTGCTGTGGGCAGCATTGGATAGTTGTGTACACATTTTTGTGTAATAATTGCAGCATGGCTGAATGCTTTCCTCTGAGGTCAATATGTTACATGAACGAACAGGAGGGTCAGGGAGTGTGAATTTCAAAATGTTTTAAGCAATCTTGGATATAGCACTACTTTTGTTTTACTTTTAACGAAGCCCAAAAAGTGAAGTGATATCACATCAGTTGAACTTGGAATTGGGAAGTTACTTTACATTTATCTTGTTATTAGGCTTCTGCTTTGTCCTGACTGATTATTTGCATGCGTTTCTTTTATAACACGTTCACCTTTGACCTCAGGTCATGTGCTGGGGGGTGCGCAACATGAAGAAGTTTCAACTCGGCAGCGTTACGTCACCAAATGTTGAACTCGAGGTCGGAGGTCACTTGGTGCAGTCAAAGGTCATCAGGAACACATCGAAAAACCCAAACTTTGACAATCCACTGTTGTTCTTTGATATTGTGAGTAGACAGATTGGAAATGTATTCTTTATGCATCTTTTGTATATTTATAATTTAATTTGTTCATGACAGTTTTGGTACTACACTGTTTTAACAAATAGCACAATGTTGTTAATAATCTTGCAAACTGATATGTAAGATATGCTATATAAGATATGCTATATGTAGGGAGCGGTGGTCACGTGGTAGAGCGCCGGACTGTCAATTGAGGGGACGGTGGTTCAATCCCACCGACCGCCGTTTCGAAACTTAGACAATTTCGTTCACCCCACATTTGCCTGTGTCTTTCGGAAGAGACACTAAAAGCCAGTGGTCCCTGCTGTCTGGTGTCTATGCTAGGGGAAGTAAAAGATCCCACACACTAATTCTAGAGAAGAACAACTCCTGCGTTAGCCCAAGTTTGGGTTGTTTGGTGGAAACCTCCAGGGACTGAGGTTTAAGATGGTTAAAGATCCAAAACTGCTGTCAACATACATGGCATAGAAACAACAAATTATAAATATAACAATTTAATATAAATTCATTACTAAATTATGGTATATTTCATACAACAACATAATTTTTTTATGTTTCACATTTAAATACTGTACAGAGCAAATATAGGTCTTACAGTGTTATATTATTCTAATATCTATTTGAGACTGAAAAAATTCATGTATCGAGGCGATTTACTGTTGATGTTGTAACACTTCTTGATATCCTGTTATTTTAGCGATGGCGTGATGGAAAATTTAAAGCTAATCACTAACACAAATGATCAAATAAACAATGTCAGAAAGTACTAATAATTGCAAATATTCAGTCAGTCTGTAGCAGTATGAATGATTCGTGTATTAGTGATGCGCAGAACTCCGCCGCACATTTTGTCAGATGTCTCCAAAAAATCTCATTGTCACTTGCTTACTTTCACAATTTCACAATGACACAGAATTAGGCTGAATGCCACTTACTTGTAACATGGAGAAACCAGACAATATTAACCCTTTCCCCACCATGACAGATGCTGCCCAGGGAGGAGCTATACATGCCCCCACTCAACATCTGGGTCCGGGACAATCGGCAGTTCGGACGCAAGCCAGTAGTTGGTGTACACGTCGTGCGGTCACTGGAAGAGTTCCGCTGTAACCCTGCAAGGGCGCTAGAAGACAGTCTGGGTGGAACCGCGGGTGAGCACTGGGGCACTGGTGTCATTTATGTTCACTCTTATCATTGATGTTAAAGCGACATGATCAGTTTGTGGCTTTTTATTTTTAATGCAAAATCATGTTATTCAGTATAAGTTATAACTATTGTAGCGTCCTGACCGCCAATAAATGTTTTATAAAAACAGAACTGACTTCATAATGTTAAACGTCGAATGTTTATAAGAATCCCGACGCTGTCATTCAAATCGCTGTGAGTGACACCCACCCTTTGACCTTTACCAACTGGGAGCCGTGCACCTGGCTGGGTGTGGCATTAGTGGCGTCAACTTGTGTTCATGTGATACTGCATCGCGTGATCATGCATTTCCTTCTGGGCTTTTAGCCACGCCTACAACGGTTTCGAAAACGCCTCGTGGTCGATGTGTACACAGAGTTAAGCGCCCTTACTGCGTCTATTTTCAACCCCTAAATGGTACATGAAAACATATTTTGACTGTCTTTACACTATAATAGGTTTAATTTATACCGTATAACATGATTTTGCAATAAAAATAAAAAGCCACGAACGGACCATGTCGCTTTAATCATGGTACGTAAATCTGTTTATAATTTATACACTTTAAATTGATATGTAACTGTGTACAGTGGTGTACGTTACAAAAAGATCATATATATATATATATATATATATATATATATATATATATATATATATATATATATATATATATATGTGTATATGTATATGTATATATATGTATTATATATATATATATATATATAATATATATATTATATATATATATATAATATACATATATATATATATATATATATATATATATATATATATACATATATATATATACATATATATATATATATATATATATATAATATATATATATATATATATATATATATATATATATATATATATGAATATATGTATAATAATAATGTATAGGTATTTGTAATACAGTCATGTCTTGTTTATCCACACACTTGAGTTCCCAAGGTTTTTGGTCAGATAAATGAAATATACAGATTCGCAAGACACTTTAGTATACAAGATATACAAGATGGTTCCCCAAAAAATGTGTGGATTACAAAACAGCCGGATTATTGAAGATCGGGTAAACAAAACATGGCTGTAGTAGTCAATGTCATTGATGTTGTTATTACCCTTGCAGTGATGTTGTTATTTACGTTTTATTTAATATACCAAAGTAGTTCACTATACTACTGCTATGACATTGTATCCATTGAAGTGTTTCTATATTTCACATGATGAATATTCAAATTAGTATCATACCATGTTGTGGATGCCAGCCACACTGTAGTTGGGGTAACGGCAAGGCCCTTCCTTGTGCTCGTTCCACATTAAGGATAACCAACCCAGCAAACTTCCTGCTAATAATGGACACCCCAGGCTGATTCCTAGTAATGAACATAGACAACCTTGTTTTAAATTTTACAGATTGCATTTGATGAAGTTTTCTTTACTTGTTGTTACTTGTTGTTACTTGTTGTTACTTGTTGTTTACCATGTGGCTAGGTGCCAGCGGTACACCAGTGGGCAATGGAGGTCAGGGGTCAGTCAGTCCTCAGGATGTGCACGTGGTGGACATGCCCTCATTGGTCAATGAGAAGACCTCTCTCGTAAGTCCAGCACTCTATATAGTAGCTGTGTAGAATACAACTTCCAGGTTGCTTTGTCTGCATATGCCAGCTTGAGCTTGTAGACGCACTTTAGACCTCTCTGTTGCGAACACTCCGCTATTTAGTAAAGTGGCTACATCCAGACACTGCACAATATGACCAAGTGGCTATTACTAGACACTGATTGGGCCCTGTCATCTTACGACATTCAGAATTTGACCACAGGTTGACATAGCTAGCTAAAATAAATGTCAACAGCAATGCACATGGAAGCGTAAAAAAGGCTTAGCAGCTGCAAGTTTAGCGGGCTGTTTCGACCGCATTGCATGTATAAGGTGCTTTGTGCAATAAAAAGTTAAGACATTATTTCTATATAGCTTGGCAAAATGGAATAAAAATGGAATAAATAAGATTCTACCTGGTTTTTTTTAATACAAATGGTAAACTTGTACAGTTGGGTTTTAGTGGCTGTGACAAAAAATCTGCTATCAATTAAATGTTATTATTTCATGAGCATTTATATGTGCCTTTTCTAGTAGATGTTTAGTAGAACATCTGGATGAAGTAACCTACCACTGCCACATATATATATATATATTAATATATATATATATATATATATATATATATATATATAATTTTATACAACATTGCCATGTTTTGTCATGTTTTATTGATCAATCTTATAATATTACATTTTTTAGCATATTTATTCCAACATATGATCATTAATTTTTAACTCAGCTGCTGGAATGGCCGTCCACAGTTTTATTGATGTACCTACTACTTGTTTACGTACTTTATTTCATTGTGTACATACATTGCTACGTGATTTTAATGTGATGTTTATGCACAGTGGAAGGTATAATATCCATGCTATGGATGGACAGTGAATAATATTAATGCGTAGCGTTTTCCATATCCAATTTCCAGAATCGCTTTTTTGCTCGTCCTGCTTTTTCCGTCCAAACTGAGAAGGTCAGTTGTTTAAAATAACTCAGTGTGATATTTCAGTTGACAACTTTCGTGTTTTACTAATTATAATAACGGTTAAGACTTGTGGTTTAAGGTGGATTAAACTTAAACCTTATTCTATTGAGCATGCACCTGGTGTCTTCCATAACAAATTGGTACAGAGTAGTTACACATTTAATGTCTTTTTGAAAGAAATTTTGCAACTTTGTTTAGTTAATAAATACATATATATGTTGTTGCATAGTTTGTTGGACGTGACAAAGCGACAATATATGGGAGTCATGTAAGTTGTCCATCATTTGTCTCATAGCTGCTAAGATGCTTCATGAATTGTCATTTCTCTCTTTTCACCTCTCAAAAGCATTTGTGAAGTATAAAAAATGAACAAAAACAATGTGTTTTGTTGATCGTCCCAAATAACAAGGTGATATCAGTTAATTTGCAGTCAATACACAAAGAGGCAGCACACTGTAGTGTATGTGCAGAGGTGTGAAACAGATTGTCTGTGGTTCCTATTTCAGTTAACAAATGTTGAATGAATTATATGCCACAGTTAAATAAGTGAAATTATTCATCCATGATTTATAATAAAAGTGTTCAGCAGTTAGTATTAATACAAGAACTTGTCTTTTTAGATAAAACACTGTAGCATGTCTCAGTGTTGTATGTTATATTGATTAACTTTTTAAAAATCCGTTGCACTGCCATTTGGGAAAGTTTGTCAGGAATAATCCCATGTCCACACCTTGTTTGAACGGTCTGAATTAAAATTGTAGGATATCCACAACATAAAGCAGTGTTTAAACAACTTGTATTCCTTCTTTCTGCTTTTCTGTCTCTGACTGGTTTAGAAACTTGCACAGACTCGCTTTCTGTCTTCTATACACTGTTAACACCATCACTGCAAACCTCTCATGTATTCCATTCAGTTGCCTTAGGTTTTCCTTATATGCTTCATGTCATCTACATTCAGATAACACTGTACTTAATTTTTCATTATTGATCCTGTTAGATCTAAATGAATATGAAATTGGTCTTTGTCCTGGTTTTTATGCATTAGGTGTAACAGTTAACGTTCTTGTTTTGGATGAATCACTTTAGGTGTAACAATTAATGTTCTTGTCTTGAACTAAAGTGTTTAAAGTGCAGAAATCTAGTTGTCTGAAAACTAAACTCCATTTTTGAAAAAATTAGTTTTTAAAATAACCCCATATTTTTATTAGTTATAAAATGTACAGATTATATAAGTATTAAAAGGGGTTATATAAGTATTAAAAGGTCAGTTATTAATGTACCACAATGTCCAGTTCTTTGTAGTCCTCAAAAGTGTTTTACAGTTTATTCAGTGTTTATTATGTACATTTGTTTTATGTTAGTTATATAAGTTGTTTAGGATGACTCGCCCTAAATCTGCACATTGCACATAACATAGAGCGCATTATGCAATGACTGTGTGTATTTGGAAAACTACAAATAATTGCTAAATTCTCAACTATCTGAAAAAATCAGGTGTGGACAAATATTTCACAGACATGCTGACTGAAAACTTATAATAAACATGACTGAGTTCTACGGTTATGTCACCTTTTGCCACCTTTGCATCGCTGGGATTTTGTAACGTTATAAGTACTTGCTTGTCAGAAATATGAATTATTGGTGACCAAAGAAAAATATTTTTACCAAAATATCAGAAAAAAATGTATTTTGTAAAATGTTTAGGTAATCGAATACATACTGTCATTGTGGTATTAGCCTTTGCAGTCACGTCATGCATTGTCGTGATTAACTGCACTGTTGTTTCTTTTTGCTTTGCTGCTACTAACAAAGGAACCGCGGCCGTTCTATAAACGGCTTAGGAAGTCCAGATTGAAAGGCATTCTCTCACCTTTCTATTCGCACAAGAAACTGACGGTTTGTAGGAATGTCATCGTAGAACCAGTTTCACAAAGTATTTGCAGTGTTTCCCCTGCTGTATGATGAGCGAGGTGGGCCAGTTTGCTGTTTTCACCTCGCCTAAAATATGCCAAAATTGCCACCTCATAGCTATTTCCTGCTATAAACACATTTACATGTTGATAACTTGTAGAACTTGTTATGCATTTGGTTCCTCTCTGTATGCCAGGGAATCTGTTAAGACTTAAAACACTTCAGAATGCACCATTTTGAAGGTAGTTTTAAAAATAGTTTTATGATGGTCATGCCCCCAGACCCACATATCGTGTCGCCCCCTTCATCATCTTAATCAGGGGGAACACTGTACTTGTACTTAAGAATCTTCATATGAAGGGAGACCCTTATGTTGTCACCTACAATTGTTCACAATGTTTCAATTGTTGTGAGTTACCTACTCTACGTAAGATATTCCCGTACAAACCTTGGTACAGTACAAACTCTTCATGAAACCAGTCACTGGATTTCTGGAGGCAATTCATTCATCGTGAAAGTGAACTTAATAAACCATTTACTGTGTAGCAATAAATGGTTTATAAATGTGTGTTTGTATTAATGGGGGGAATTCTAGTACTGTTTTAACATTGTGTTCTCAATTTTAATACAGATGTTTTGACAATTAATCAGTAATTATTCATTTGCTAATATTTGTGTGGCATTCATTACGAAAATTATAAACAAAATATTGATACACAGTTTAAGAAAGACAGGATGGCCTCCACAGGCTATTCATCTATGATGAGTAAAGGTTATGAGCATGTGACATAGCAGTGTTTGTGGTAGTTTGTCTGACTAGTTAGTGGTGGTGGCTTAGGTCTGTGTACTGTGGTGTGGCTTATCCATGTTTTGACTTATTAATATAGAATATAAGGTAAATCTGATACATGTAATTGCATGTTTGTCTCTGTTGAATATTTTCAATATTCAAGATTACTGTTAATCTGGATTATGAGTTGATACACATGTTTAACAAGAACTTAACAAGACTGCCATTAAAAACGTTAGAATGCATATGGACTAGAAAGCCTTATGCTTATCGAGAGTTCAACAATTGTCCACCTTCTACTATTATCAAGGCATTTAATGTTAATGAAACAGTCGTATGGCATTTAAAACACCTTGGAGAAATGTGTTCTGCAGGAACAATTCAGGAAGTTTAAAGAGTTTTTTAAATGTATGCGACAATGTTAAACATAAATATGTTGGTTTGAACTGGGTTGCCCACAAGTGTCTTCTGGTTATCTAGGTTACTTGGCCATCTTGATTAACTTAATTATGAATACGTAAAATGTATTTGAATGTCAAGTACGAAAATTACTCCATATCAGCTGTACATTAAAATATATAATTGTATTACGTTGTCCTGCGATGCATGTGTTGTGTCTTCTACTTGTACGTACTGCTTGGATAAACAATCTTGTGTCTGTATCTAATTTGGTTATGTTAAAACAGTTAATCTGCATTCTAGACAAAGTAGATATTCGTTTCCCTGTACCTGCTTATTTTCATTTCAGGTTTCTTTGTTTTTGCTTTTCTTGCATCAAATAACATGTTGCCCCTGAAGTTTGTCTACTAATTTAACTCTCTGCGAGTTTTACATTGCTATGCTGGCTATTTTCAGATTATGAGTATTATTAAGAAGTCGGTATGTATAATGTTTGACAGCTACAGATTCACTGGCAGATTGTGAATACTTTTAAATCTTAGTTTAAAAACTTTGCCCTGACACTTAAATCCTACATCTGCCAGTGGTAATCTTAAGGTTATTTTTGTGTTTCCATGGTGACGGGTATTCAGTTGCAACCCAGTGTAAAATGTATTAACCATCTTTGTAATATTTATCTTCAATGTACATATTCCAGGTTTAGTCTAGTAACTAATCATACCAATTTATATTAACTTATTAATTGCTTATTTCACATATAATATCACATAAATCAACTACCGGTACTAATATCGCCGTTTTTTGCAGTCAAATGTACAAAGGTGTTTGTGGACATACACATTGAGATCATTATAAAATACACCATTTTTTTGTGTGCAAAATGTGAACATTGCATTGTTTAAAGCCCTATTATTGGATTTTGTTTTCGTGTGACAGTGACATTAGCTGTTGGCGTTAGCATGCCAATGTTTTAGAATTTCAGTTGACATAAAGCATGCTTTGTCTGAATTTGTTATTTTAGGGTCTCATTTCGGGATTGTGTGTGATTGGAGCTTGTTGGGATTGTAAAGACCTGTATATTGAGTAACGCAGATGTTAACACACATTGAATTATTGACTTCAGTCAGCTGACCAAAAAATAATAGACTTGTAATGTAAAATGCAGTCGTCAAATGTGACAGGTAATAACTGTTTAGTTAAAAAGTACTTTACCTTTATGTGTTTTAAAGGAAGGACTTGATTGGCATTTGAAACCAGGAAGGGTGTTAAGGACAAATTACTATTTAGTAGAGTTTATATATGACTGAAACCAGCCCTTTAACCACTAAACCACACTGCTTTGTATACACCAGTTTGGTACAATATTGTCCCATTGTAATTGTCCAAAATTTATTCTCTAGCCTATAAATGTTACCCAAGTGATACATCGTTCATACTCTTTTGTGTATACCAAAATGTCATGGTAAATATAACACACTGTTTAATGTTGTATTGTCCAATTGTGATTGTATCAATACTGTTTGATAGTGCTAGCAATATATCTTTCGTTATTCATCGTAATTTCAGGACAACTATAGTATACAGTACATGGTGTACAGCGTTATTTTATTACCTTTTCGCAAGCATTGATATGTTATTATTCGATACTGCCAATATAATTGTATTATGTTCACAGATTTGCTGGTTATTTGTCTTTTGTGCTGGGCCATCTTTGCAAGCCAGTGGTGGTGCCTGTGTCAGTGGTGGTACCCCTGGCAGACCTCATACACATTGTACACGGAAGTTAGCTGAATAAAATGAATTGACTCTGCTGGTCGTCATTGTACCACCCTAGAGAGTGCCTGATCAATGCCTCAGTTTGAAGACTAAGGCCTCAAATCCCACTGAACTTTCTTACAAGGCTGTGGCTGAAATTCAGACCACTCGAAGTAGCTGCCAAATGATACTTTTAGTTTTGGCTGGACTTGTCTTCAGTCTCACACAGTGGTCTGTCCGGGTGTACAGAGACTGACCACTGCACCTTGGCCCGGGAGGATGTGTTCAATACAGTGTGTTGGTCAAGTGTGTTGTGTTTGAAGACATGTTCGTTGTGCTGGTCAAGTGTGTTGTGTTTGATGACGTGTTGGTCAGGTGTGTTGTGTTTGGTGACATGTTGGTTGTAGTGGTCAAGTGTGTTGTGTTTGATGATGTGTTGGCTGTGTTGATCAAGTGTGTTGTGTTTGATGATGTGTTGGTCGTGTGTGTGTTTTTGATGATGTGTTGGTCAAGTGTGTTGTGTTTGATGACGTGTTGATCAAGTGTGTTGTGATTGATGATGTGTTGGTTGTGTTGGTTAAATGAGTTATGTTTGATGACGTGTTAGTTGTGGTTGTCAAGTGTGTTGTGTTTGTTGATGTGTTAGTTGTGGTTGTCAAGTGTGTTGTGTTTGCTGACGTGTTGGTTGTGGTGTTTGTAGAAGATGGAGCAGGTGGAGGAGGAGGTTGACTGGTGGTCCAAGTACTACGCCTCCACCGGTGAACTCGACAAGTGCAAGCAGTACCTGGAGCACGGCTACGACAAGATTGAGGTAGCATTCTTGGCCAGTTATCCCTTTCATATATAGTATAATAAATTCTACTCCTAATGAACTGAGTTTTGTTCTGTTATTAACAGAATGAGTGTTGTTCTTTTGTTGACAGACTGCATGTTTGCTCTATTTTTTAGTGTTACTTTATTATTGACAAACTGCATGTTTTGTTCTATTGTTGAGAAACTGGTGTTTTGCTCAGTTGTTAAATGACAGTCATTGACAGACTGCATGTTTTGACAATCTGGGCGTCATGATCAATTGTAAACCGACTGAGTGCTTTATTCTACTAATGACACCCTGATTGTTTTGTTCTATTGTTAATTGTATGTTTTGCTGCTGACAGACTGTATGTTTTGTTCTAGATTTACTCGACAGAGCTGGGCAAGGTGAAAGGTTTCAACAACTTCAGTGACTTCTGCCACACCTTTCCTCTCTCCCGCGGGAAGAGCATCGAAGAGGAAGAGTCCAGCATCGTTGGAGAGTTCAAGGTTCACTCATTAACTCATGTGTCCAGGATGTGGGAACAAAATGGCAGCTGGAACACATGGCTTTCCATTGTATATTTTGTTGAAATTCTGGTTTCAGACAATTATCTTTAAATTACAAAAACTTAAGGGAAAGTTGTTAAAGTGTCAGATGTATGCAGTACTGTTTGCTCTAGGAGATGTTGTGTTGCAGTATATGGTTTAATTTACACATTTGTTGTTGACAAAGACCTCATTCTGATTCTTTCATAAGCAAACCACAACATATTGGACACATTAGTTGCTTTAGAGCTAGCATCGAAATACACTACTGAAAACATTATTTGTTATTCTTTTTCCATAAATATTTTATAAATGTAAGTTAAATTAAGATAATTTACGTTGCATACAAATAGGTAACTGAATAAAACTGATTTAGCCATTCAGATTTTGAATCTTTTAAGCATTAACCAATTAGCACTCAAGTCGGGCATTGACAGTCACCCCGAATCTCCTCAGGTCAGCCATAGCCGGTGAGTGAATACAGCACAGCGTTTGAATTCGGTTTATGTAGTTGCATCTAGTGATTAAGAGATGCAATCATTGCAACACCTGTCTAGACATATAACATTAAATTGTGGCTATTTTGGATACTTTGGTTCTCAAAAATATTTATTGCGTTTACGAAAATTTAACTGCAATCGTTTTTGGATATTAACAAAACAATTCTACAGCCAGGAGGTTGGCCACGTATATAGCTAAAATGTGTAACATATTATAACAAATTATATACCAGTGTGTAGATAATTTAATGTTCTTTTAAATAAACCTAACTTGTAGCAGTAAAAAGCCAAGAATAAAAAAGTTACACCGCAACAAAGTATTTTTTTACAACACATTTCAAAATGTCTTGGTGTCAATCAAGAAATGGTCAACATATTTTAAAGTTACAACAACAGTTTTGACACCATTGTGTAGGTACATTTATTATCTACAACATGCATACAACATACAATTGCGAGAATTGAATAATAAAGGCACTAGAGCAAAGAAAATGGCACAAGCAATATTTTTAAACATCCAGGTCAAATATTTGAGGAGGCACAGGCTTCACGTTAAAATCGGCTGAGTGCTAATGGATTAATTTTACCTCATTCACCATGTACTTATTGAAGTGGACATCAGAGATGTTTTCATCTATGGTACAAAGTAATTTTTTTGCTTTTTCTATCAAAATTACAGCAAACGAATTAAATTATCTGGGCATGTGTGGCTACATTGACCATATATATATATATATGTAGGGGTGTTTCTCTTCTATAGGGCAGCTTCAGGGTGTACCCCCTTCCAGATGACCCAAACATTGAGTTACCCACCAGGGTTCTGCGAAACCTCCCACCAAGTTCACCCGAAGAATGCATAGTCCGGGTGTACGTAATCAAAGCTGTTGATCTACAACCAAATGATCCCAGTGGATTAGTAAGTTTGTGTTTGTAGTTATTCACCTTTGGTTTATTTAGTCAACAACATTACTGATATGTTGTCATGGTTTCACATTTGGCAATCTTATGCTAATATAGTGTTAGAACGAGAACTATATTCGTGAAAATGTTCATCAAGTTTCATAATTTTACAACTGCCGATGGTGGTTGAAACGTTGAAGTGAGTAGAACATTGCTAGTTGTAAAATTATGAAATTTGTTTGAAGAGAATTATATTCTAGGAAATGTCTAGTTTGAAGCTGAGCATTACAAAATCGACTCAACTGTGCAGTGTGCAAAAATTTTACTTTGATAAAACATCAATACTGCTGCGGGAATGTAATCATTGTTATGTGATTCAGGCGGATCCCTATGTGAGCATTAAACTGGGGAAGAAGTCGGTCAACAACCAGAGTGACTACGTGCCAAACACACTCAACCCAGTCTTTGCTACGTAAGTTTCCATAAACATTTGTATACATTCGTCACCTATTCCTTATTGAAATCTACAGGCATGTATATATGTTTAGGTGCTATCTCTGTTGTTTGTAGAATGTTTGAGCTGAAGACAGCGCTGCCCATCCACAAGGACCTGAACATCCGCATCAAAGACTACGATCTGCTGGGCTCAGACGATGTCATTGGTGAGACCGTGATTGACCTTGAGAATCGCTTCCTCTCGAAGCATCGCGCCACCGTTGGCCTGCCGAAGACCTACTGCACGTGGGTGTGACCTTTGTGTGACCTGCTCGAGAATATGTCTGGCCTATATAGGATCGGTTTGGAATGGAATGGATTGGATTGTGCTGTAGTTGCAACTTGGGCAGCATAAATATGCTCAAGAAAAGTATAATTACATTTGTTGTCAGAATTATGATATTCTGACAGTGGAGATTTTGCCATTTTAAGCAGTTTAATGAAGTGTGAATTGTGAAGGATTATGGCTGCAATTCCTCGGTCGTTGCTGTTCTGTGAAGTTGTGTCATACTTTTTTTACCATGTTGACTACTTTTGACCTGTTTTAACTTTATTACGATTGTGTAAAACAAAGAGTCTCCTGCATAGATGAATGTTTGTCTGCAATTGCTTATATCCAATTTAGCTTTCTTCATAATTTTACCATATACCCAGGGTAGGCAAACAAAGCCATAATTCACTTGGTGGCTTTTTGCCAAATGTTAATAGGACACCATGGAAAATAATTACCCATGGGTGTGTTTGTTGTACAACAATTTAATAAAAAATAATATATTTTCATAAAACACATGACACTGGCTAGGTTTGATTGTTTGCAAACCTGATTTAAACCTAACTGAACACGAAGATGTTTAAATATGCAATATTATCAGCAATATGCAGTGATGAGATGTCGACTACTGTGTGAGTTGTTGCCTTATACGTGTAATGACCGACAGATCCGGGCCAAACAAGTGGAGAGACAGTGAGAAGCCGAAGGACATCCTGCAGCAGTTCTGTCTTCAGCATGGACTTCCTGATCCAGTGTATCTGGGCAACCATGTCGTACAGATCGGCACTGAAACTTACACTCTCACGGAATTTGGTGAGGACAGATAACAGTTTTGTTTTTATGAGGGACACTGAGGTCCGACTACTTTTACCATGGACATTTTATAATAATATGTTAATTAGCATGGATGATTAAAATCATGATAATTAAATGACAAAGCAAACAATAAAAACAAACGTGCCGAGAAGCTAAACATACAGGATGATATGATTACTACTATTTATTGTTATGGTTATAAGTAATGTTGTTATTATTATGTTAGGTTTTTAAAACAAATATTAATGACACAAATAAGTTCCACAGTGAATGTTATACATATATCAATTTGTTTACACATTTTATTGACACCAGCTTAATGGAAGTGTCTTTGAACTTTATATATAACATTAAATTGTTTTAGTTTGTATAATGACTACATTATGTTATAACTATGTCTGCCTTTGTGCATGCAGAGACACGGAAGCCAACTCATTCCCACCTGGGAGCTGGTGACCAGAGGCTAGCCCTTTATGTCCTCAACACCCTACCCAAGGAACGGGGGGTTCCACTTACCCCAGAGCATGTTGAGACACGTGCTCTCTACAACCCACTCCAGCCGGGCATTGAACAGGTCAGATGTGGGATTGGGTAAATATGGAATGATATCAGAAGTGGGATTTGGTAAATATGAAATGGTATCAGAAGTGGGATTGGGTAAATATGGAATGATATCAGAAGTGGGATTGGGTAAATATAGAATTATATCAGATGTGGGATTTGGTAAATATGGAATGGTATCAGAAGTGGGATTGGGTAAATATGGAATTATATCAGATGTGGGATTGGGTAAATATGGAATGATATCAGAAGTGGGATAGGGTAAATATGGAATGGTATCAGAAGTGGGATTGGGTAAATATGGAATGATATCAGAAGTGGGATTGGGTAAATATAGAATTATATCAGATGTGGGATTTGGTAAATATGGAATGGTATCAGAAGTGGGATTGGGTAAATATGGAATGGTATCAGATATGGGATTGGGTAAATATGGAATGATATCAGAAGTGGGATTGGGTAAATATGGAATTGTGTCAGAAGTGACATTTGGTAAATATGGAATGGTCTCACAAGTGGGATTGGGTAAATATGCAATGATATCAGATGTGGGATTGGGTAAATATGGAATGGTATCAGAATTGGGATTGGGTAAATATGGAATTGTGTCAGGAGTGAGATTTGGTAAATATGGAATTGTGTCAGATGTGGGATTGGGTAAATATGGAATGGTATCACAAGTGGGATTGGGTAAATATGGAATTGTGTCAGAAGTGAGATTTGGTAAATATGGAATGGTGTCAGAAGTGGGATTGGGTAAATATGGAATTGTGTCAGAAGTGAGATTTGGTAAATATGGAATGGTCTCACAAGTGGGATTGGGTAAATATGCAATGATATCAGATGTGGGATTGGGTAAATATGGAATGGTATCAGAATTGGGATTGGGTAAATATGGAATTGTGTCAGGAGTGAGATTTGGTAAATATGGAATTGTGTCAGATGTGGGATTGGGTAAATATGGAATGGTATCACAAGTGGGATTGGGTAAATATGGAATTGTGTCAGAAGTGAGATTTGGTAAATATGGAATGGTGTCAGAAGTGGGATTTGGTAAATATGGAATGGTCTTACAAGTGTGATTGGGTAAATATGGAATGGTGTCAGAAGTGGGATTGGGTAAATATGCAATGGTATTAGAAGTGGGATTGGGTAAATATGGAATAGTATCAGAAGTGAGATTAGATAAATATGGAATGGTGTTAGAAGTGGGATTGGGTAAATATGGAATGGTGTCAGAAGTGGGATTGGGTAAATATGGAATGGTATTAGAAGTGGGATTGGGTAAATATGGAATGGTATTAGAAGTGGGATTGGGTAAATATGGAATGGTATTAGAAGTGGGATTGGGTAAATATGGAATGGTATTAGAAGTGGGATTGGGTAAATATGGAATATTGCCAGACAGTAAATGTGAGGGGGTGTCAGACGTAGGACAGTAAATGTGGGGTGGTGTCAGACGTGGGACAGTAAATGTGGGGTGGTGTCATAAGTCAGGTAGAGAAAATTTTACTTTATATAATTTAGTCATTTTAGTCTGTATATATGGTAAGTGTATGTTAGACATAATGCTGATTGTGTTGAAAAAATGGGCAATAAAATGTTTGTTTTGTCTAACTTGGGTATTTTCAGTGAAAGTGCACCAGGTGTTTTCATGTCTGCTTGAAATATTCTCTGCAGGGGAAGCTGCAGATGTGGGTTGATATTTTCCCGACATCCATCGGACCTCCAGGACCCCCTGTTGACATCAATGCCAGGAGGCCAAAGCAGTTAGTATGACGTTGGCGTTTGTAGCTCACTCAAGGTTTTCAGCTCAGTGTTTTAAATCGGATTTAAGTAAAAAGGTAACTCCTTTTTAAGAAAAACTACCTGTCAGGATGTTACATATTTTAGCTCTGAAAAGAGGAATATATGATGTAATTAATTTTCACAACATAAAGTTTTCTCCATAGCTGTGTGTATTTTTTGTGGTTGTGTCCTAACTACATGCTTCAGATAGACGTGGACATGACATGAGTGTGTTTGTGGTTCTGTCATAGCTACGTGCTGCGGATGGTTGTGGACATGACATGAGTGTGTTTGTGGTTCTGTCATAGCTACATGCTGCGGATGGTTGTGGACATGACATGAGTGTGTTTGTGGTTCTGTCATAGCTACATGCTGCGGATGGTTGTGGACATGACATGATGTGTTTGTGGTTCTGTCATAGCTACGTGCTGCGGATGGTTGTGGACATGACATGAGTGTGTTTGTGGTTCTGTCATAGCTACGTGCTGCGGATGGTTGTGGACATGACATGAGTGTGTTTGTGGTTCTGTCATAGCTACGTGCTGCGGATGGTTGTGGACATGACATGAGTGTGTTTGTGGTTCTGTCATAGCTACGTGCTGCGGATGGTTGTGGACATGACATGAGTGTGTTTGTGGTTCTGTCATAGCTACGTGCTGCGGATGGTTGTGGACATGACATGAGTGTGTTTGTGGTTCTGTCATAGCTACGTGCTGTGGATGGTTGTGGACATGACATGACTGTGTTTGTGGTTCTGTCATAGCTACGTGCTGCGGATGGTTGTGGACATGACATGAGTGTGTTTGTGGTTCTGTCATAGCTACGTGCTGCGGATGGTTGTGGACATGACATGAGTGTGTTTGTGGTTCTGTCATAGCTACGTGCTGCGGATGGTTGTGTGGAACACGAAAGGATGTGATCCTGGATGAGGAGTCGATCACCGGCGAGATGATGAGCGACATCTATGTGAAGGGCTGGATCGCTGGCATTGACGAGAGTCAGGAGACGGACGTCCACTACCGGTCAGTGCAGGCTCCAGGGGGCGCCGCTGACTACAGCAGTCTCAGTTACTCCAGGCAGATCACCTTGCTAAACAATCTAAAGAGAAGCTCAGCCAATAACGTCAGTTTCTGACAAGTTCCTGTGTTTTCAGTTCCGGCCACAGCCTTGTGAGTACAGTCATTTGGGTAATTATGTTGGAATTCTCAGAATTCAAGGGCTGTGTCTTGGGACTGGATCATGGGTAGGGTGGAAGTCGCCACAGTGAAGTTAGTTACCAGTTTAATTCAGCTAGTTTCCATACAATGAGTAAGAGATCTGCCAGGTATAGTCTAACTAAAGGTAAAGGAAAAATAAAGGTAAGTTCTTATACAGCGCAGTATCTGGTCCTCAGGATTGCTCAAAGCACTTTACACTTTACTTTCCTGACACACCTGTTCACTCAGACACCACCTCAAATTCTCTGGGAAGCATCCAGCCATATGTGCAAAGGCTGCTTGTACACATATCCACCATCATCAGGTATTCATTTATACAGCTGAGTGAACTGGAGCAATGTAGAATGAACTTGCCCAAGGTTTTGGCACACGGCAGCACAGGATTCAAACCCGGATTCTATTAGTCAAGAGTCCGAAGCTCTACCCCTGAGCCACTGTGCTCTACAAGTAGAGAGTACAGGGCTTTCAACTTTGTCACTCACTCATAACACAGTGGAGCTAGTCACTCATTGAATATGGCTACTCTGTTACAGTATTTGATGTTTTTTAAACCCATGTTAAACTGGTTCTACACAACAGAAGACATTAAAACATGTCATCTGTGATTATTTGTGGACAAGACACGAGTGGTTGTGGTTCTGTTGTAGCTACATGCTTTTGATTGGTGTGGACTTGACATTATAATAAATAATTTAACACATTAAAATTATTAAATCTATAAAACAATTACAGTGTAAATATGAATTAATGTATGTATAAATATTAATTAATATGTGTAAAAATTAAAGAATTACAATCTTTTATCTTTACATACATTATCCATACGCACATGCATCTATACATATATTGTTGTCTCTCAGGTCTCTGGATGGGGAGGGAAACTTCAACTGGCGAATGGCATTCCCCTTCGACTACCTCCCCGCAGAAGAGGCTCTGATCGTAAAGAAAAAGGTTTGTGTTTATCTCGCATAAACCACACACATTTGATGGATTCAGTACATCGCTGTCATAATGACAATGGAATGTCAGACATGTCATAATGTCAACACAACATACCACAGAATGTCAAACAGCTCCATTTATTATTTAACTCCATTGTGTAGGCTTGAATAACCATTGAAGTTCTAGCAGGTGTGATAATAGTGATGTGTCTACTTGCTGGATTTAGCAGGTGTGATGATAGTGATGTGTCTACTTGCTGGATTTAGCAGGTGTGATGATAGTGATGTGTCTACTTGCTGGGTCTAGCAGGTGTGATAATAGTGATGTGTCTACTTGCTGGGTCTAGCAGGTGTGATAATAGTGATGTGTCTACTTGCTGGATTTAGCAGGTGTGATGATAGTGATGTGTCTACTTGCTGGATTTAGCAGGTGTGATGATAGTGATGTGTCTACTTGCTGGATTTAGCAGGTGTGATGATAGTGATGTGTCTACTTGCTGGGTCTAGCAGGTGTGATAATAGTGATGTGTCTACTTGCTGGGTCTAGCAGGTGTGATGATAGTGATGTGTCTACTGGCTGGGTATAGCAGGTGTGATGATAGTGATGTGTCTACTGGCTGGGTCTAGCAGGTGTGATAATAGTGATGTGTCTACTTGCTGGGTCTAGCAGGTGTGGTGATAGTGATGTGTCTACTTGCTGGATCTAGCAGGTGTGATGATAGTGATGTGTCTACTTGCTGGCTCTAGCAGGTGTGGTGATAGTGATGTGTCTACTTGCTGGGTCTAGCAGTGTGATAATAGTGATGTGTCTACTTGCTGGATCTAGCAGGTGTGATGATAGTGATGTGTCTACTTGCTGGATCTAGCAGGTGTGATGATAGTGATGTGTCTACTTGCTGGATCTAGCAGGTGTGGTGATAGTGATGTGTCTGCTTGCTGGGTCTAGCAGTGTGATGATAGTGATGTGTCTACTTGCTGGATCTAGCAGGTGTGGTGATAGTGATGTGTCTGCTTGCTGGATCTAGCAGTGTGATGATAGTGATGTGTCTACTTGCTGGATCTAGCAGGTGTGGTGATAGTGATGTGTCTGCTTGCTGGATCTAGCAGTGTGATGATAGTGATGTGTTTACTTGCTGGATCTAGCATTGTGATGATAGTGATGTGTCTGCTTGCTGGGTCTAGCAGGTGTGATGATAGTGATGTGTCTGCTTGCTGGATATAGCAGGTGTGGTGATGGTGATGTGTCTACTTGCTGGGTCTAGCAGTGTGATGATAGTGATGTGTCTACTTGCTGGGTCTAGCAGGTGTGATGATAGTGATGTGTCTACTTGCTGGGTCTAGCAGTGTGATAATAGTGATGTGTCTACTTGCTGGATCTAGCAGGTGTGATGATAGTGATGTGTCTACTTGCTGGGTCTAGCAGGTGTGATGATAGTGATGTGTCTGCTTGCTGGATATAGCAGGTGTGGTGATGGTGATGTGTCTACTTGCTGGGTCTAGCAGTGTGATGATAGTGATGTGTCTACTTGCTGGATCTAGCATTGTGATGATAGTGATGTGTCTGCTTGCTGGGTCTAGCAGGTGTGGTGATAGTGATGTGTCTACTTGCTGGATCTAGCATTGTGATGATAGTGATGTGTCTGCTTGCTGGGTCTAGCAGGTGTGATGATAGTGATGTGTCTGCTTGCTGGATATAGCAGGTGTGGTGATGGTGATGTGTCTACTTGCTGGGTCTAGCAGTGTGATGATAGTGATGTGTCTACTTGCTGGGTCTAGCAGGTGTGATGATAGTGATGTGTCTACTTGCTGGATCTAGCAGGTGTGGTGATGGTGATGTGTCTACTTGCTGGATCTAGCAGTGTGATGATAGTGATGTGTCTACTTGCTGGGTCTAGCAGTGTGATGATAGTGATGTGTCTACTTGCTGGATCTAGCAGGTGTGGTGATAGTGATGTGTCTGCTTGCTGGGTCTAGCAGGTGTGATGATAGTGATGTGTCTACTTGCTGGATCTAGCAGGTGTGATGATAGTGATGTGTCTGCTTGCTGGATCTAGCAGGTGTGGTGATAGTGATGTGTCTACTTGCTGGATCTAGCAGGTGTGGTGATAGTGATGTGTCTGCTTGCTGGGTCTAGCAGTGTGATGATAGTGATGTGTCTACTTGCTGGATCTAGCAGTGTGATGATAGTGATGTGTCTACTTGCTGGATCTAGCAGTGTGATGATAGTGATGTGTCTACTTGCTGGGTCTAGCAGTGTGATGATAGTGATGTGTCTACTTGCTGGGTCTAGCAGTGTGATGATAGTGATGTGTCTACTTGCTGGGTCTAGCAGTGTGATGATAGTGATGTGTCTACTTGCTGGGTCTAGCAGTGTAATGATAGTGATGTGTCTACTTGCTGGGTCTAGCAGTGTAATGATAGTGATGTGTCTACTTGCTGGGTCTAGCAGTGTGATGATAGTGATGTGTCTACTTGCTGGGTCTAGCAGTGTGATGATAGTGATGTGTCTACTTGCTGGGTCTAGCAGTGTGATGATAGTGATGTGTCTACTTGCTGGATCTAGCAGGTGTGATGATAGTGATGTGTCTGCTTGCTGGATCTAGCAGGTGTGGTGATAGTGATGTGTCTACTTGCTGGGTCTAGCAGTGTGATGATAGTGATGTGTCTACTTGCTGGATCTAGCAGGTGTGATGATAGTGATGTGTCTACTTGCTGGATCTAGCAGGTGTGATGATAGTGATGTGTCTACTTGCTGGATCTAGCAGGTGTGATGATAGTGATGTGTCTACTTGCTGGATCTAGCAGGTGTGGTGATAGTGATGTGTCTGCTTGCTGGGTCTAGCAGTGTGATGATAGTGATGTGTCTACTTGCTGGATCTAGCAGGTGTGATGATAGTGATGTGTCTGCTTGCTGGATCTAGCAGGTGTGGTGATAGTGATGTGTCTACTTGCTGGATCTAGCAGTGTGATGATAGTGATGTGTCTACTTGCTGGGTCTAGCAGGTGTGATGATAGTGATGTGTCTACTTGCTGGATCTAGCAGGTGTGGTGATAGTGATGTGTCTACTTGCTGGATCTAGCAGTGTGATGATAGTGATGTGTCTACTTGCTGGGTCTAGCAGTGTGATGATAGTGATGTGTCTACTTGCTGGATCTAGCAGGTGTGATGATAGTGATGTGTCTGCTTGCTGGATCTAGCAGTGTGATGATAGTGATGTGTCTACTTGCTGGATCTAGCAGTGTGATGATAGTGATGTGTCTGCTTGCTGGATCTAGCAGTGTGATGATAGTGATGTGTCTACTTGCTGGGTCTAGCAGGTGTGATGATAGTGATGTGTCTACTTGCTGGATCTAGCAGGTGTGGTGATAGTGATGTGTCTGCTTGCTGGATCTAGCAGGTGTGGTGATAGTGATGTGTCTACTTGCTGGATCTAGCAGTGTGATGATAGTGATGTGTCTACTTGCTGGATCTAGCAGTGTGATGATAGTGATGTGTCTACTTGCTGGATATAGCAGGTGTGGTGATAGTGATGTGTCTACTTGCTGGATCTAGCAGGTGTGATGATAGTGATGTGTCTGCTTGCTGGATCTAGCAGGTGTGGTGATAGTGATGTGTCTACTTGCTGGATCTAGCAGTGTGATGATAGTGATGTGTCTACTTGCTGGATCTAGCAGGTGTGATGATAGTGATGTGTCTACTTGCTGGGTCTAGCAGTGTGATGATAGTGATGTGTCTACTTGCTGGATCTAGCAGGTGTGATGATAGTGATGTGTCTACTTGCTGGATCTAGCAGTGTGATGATAGTGATGTGTCTACTTGCTGGATCTAGCAGTGTGATGATAGTGATGTGTCTACTTGCTGGATATAGCAGGTGTGGTGATAGTGATGTGTCTACTTGCTGGATCTAGCAGGTGTGATGATAGTGATGTGTCTGCTTGCTGGATTTAGCAGGTGTGGTGATAGTGATGTGTCTACTTGCTGGATCTAGCAGTGTGATGATAGTGATGTGTCTACTTGCTGGATCTAGCAGGTGTGATGATAGTGATGTGTCTACTTGCTGGATCTAGCAGGTGTGATGATAGTGATGTGTCTGCTTGCTGGATCTAGCAGGTGTGGTGATAGTGATGTGTCTACTTGCTGGATCTAGCAGTGTGATGATAGTGATGTGTCTACTTGCTGGGTCTAGCAGGTGTGATGATAGTGATGTGTCTACTTGCTGGGTCTAGCAGTGTGATGATAGTGATGTGTCTACTTGCTGGGTCTAGCAGTGTGATGTGTCTACTTGCTGGATCTAGCAGGTGTGATGATAGTGATGTGTCTGCTTGCTGGATCTAGCAGGTGTGGTGATAGTGATGTGTCTACTTGCTGGGTCTAGCAGTGTGATGATAGTGATGTGTCTACTTGCTGGGTCTAGCAGTGTGATGATAGTGATGTGTCTACTTGCTGGGTCTAGCAGGTGTGATGATAGTGATGTGTCTACTTGCTGGGTCTAGCAGTGTGATGATAGTGATGTGTCTACTTGCTGGGTCTAGCAGTGTGATGATAGTGATGTGTCTACTTGCTGGGTCTAACAGTGTGATGATAGTGATGTGTCTGCTTGCTGGGTCTAGCAGTGTGATGATAGTGATGTGTCTGCTTGCTTGATCTAGCAGTGTGATGATAGTGATGTGTCTACTTGCTGGATCTAGCAGTGTGATGATAGTGATGTGTCTACTTGCTGGATCTAGCAGTGTGATGATAGTGATGTGTCTACTTGCTGGGTCTAGCAGTGTGATGATAGTGATGTGTCTGCTTGCTTGATCTAGCAGTGTGATGATAGTGATGTGTCTACTGGCTGGGTCTTGCAGTGTGATGATAGTGATGTGTCTGCTTGCTTGATCTAGCAGTGTGATGATAGTGATGTGTCTACTTGCTGGGTCTAGCAGTGTGATGATAGTGATGTGTCTGCTTGCTTGATCTAGCAGTGTGATGATAGTGATGTGTCTACTTGCTGGATCTAGCAGTGTGATGATAGTGATGTGTCTACTTGCTGGATCTAGCAGTGTGATGATAGTGATGTCTCTACTTGCTCCAGGAGCACTTCTGGAGTCTGGATGAACGAGAGCAACATCTTCCCACCATCCTGATGGTGCAAGTCTGGGACAACGACAAGTTCTCCGCCGATGACTTCCTAGGTACTGACGACGTGTTCAGTTATTTATTTTATAGCTGAATTACCTTAAATCATTATTAGTATTACTAATGTGGTTTAATGAGATCTATATCAATTTGTTGGTAATGTTTATCAGTTTACTGTGACATATTTTATGTTTGTAGCACTTTTGAGCAAGTATTTTACTTGGATATGTGGCGCATAGTAAATTAATGTATAATGTTATTATTATTTTTATCATTAAAAAATCTATATAAAAATACGCTAACCACTATATGCTTAGTGTATAAAAAGAGCATTTTCTCTGAGGATCTATCCATTGCTTTCTGTGTTTTATTGCTTCTTTGGCCTGTGATCGGCAACTTGACAGTGTATATCTGATAACAAGACAAAACTTGTTTAGAGTTATTCACTTGCATGTTTTTGGTATATTATGCTTTTCTCATACTCGAGAGAATTGAGTCGTGTTCAGTTTTCCAGATGGCACTACCATAAATTAGTGGTTTGCTGCTCCGTGAGCAGGTGGTAACCTTCAAAGTGGTTCTTTAGTTGTCAGCACCTTCTGCACTGGCGTTGTAATCAGATTGAGGAATACATTTGCAGTGGTGGTTAATTTGAATGATAATGCTTTCTAAAGATGTATTTCAATGTTGTTATAAGTTATTTATAATTTATTATGCTGGTTGTGACAGTGTTGGGGGAAGTGACTGGTAAGTACAGCACTTCTATGTCCCATATCTTTTATAACTTACACCGGTAATTCATTAAATCATTCAAAAATTGAATCACACACTGACTGTGTACAAGTCATTTTTCAACAGTTATTAAAGGATAACATTTCGTTCAGGAACACTAGAACTGAATCTGAATCGCATGCCGAAACCGAGCAAGAAATCTGGAAACTGCACCCTCGACTTGCTGCCCGACCTGACACGTGGTGGCGCCACTGATGTGAAGATGATCTCGCTGTTCGAGCAGAAACGTGTGCGTGGCTTCTGGCCTTGCTACAACGATGTCAGCGGAACGCGGGAACTGACGGTTAGTGACGATGTAGACGTGGTGTTACCTTTCAGAACGCAAGGGTGTCATTCCATATGCCAGTAGTTGTAGCTGGGTGTTGAGCCACCAGCGCATGCTATGCAATTGCAGTTTATATATTTGGAGGACTAGAGAGTTTGAAGATGTGCTGGTCTGAATTTTTTGGTAGTTTTCAGTAACTTCAGTTTAATATGTACGAGTGTAAACATGCTGATTCACTCATGTTATCACCCGACATACAACTTCATGCGATAACTAGGACATTTGTCAGTTTCTCGCTGTGATTTAAAACATGATTTACAAGTGTGGAAACTAAATATTGTTCGACAATTTTGCATCATTTTATTTTAACACCAAGCGCGTGTCGTGAGCATGCTAGTTTTGACTATGTAAGCCCTATTTTTAGCAAGTTTGACGTGTATATTTGTTAGACTCTGCCGTTACCTGTGTGCAGGGCAAGGTTGAGATGGAGCTGGAACTACTGACAATGGAGGAGGCGGAGCAGAGACCTGTCGGAGTCGGCAGAGACGAACCCAACCAGCACCCCTTCCTCGACGAACCAAAGTATGTAGTACCTCAACAAAAATGCACAATAAACGGGTTTCTGTTCGTTTTAAAAATTGTGCCATTCCGCATGAACTGTGTGCATTCTAAAATACCTATTACCAGTGTGTTTTAGTGAGGCTTGTGTACTCGGCCTCGTAAACATGTGCAAGGATTTATTTCGACCTAATCAGTGATATGACAATGGTTCTGTCTACCTCAGTATGCATGCCCAGGGCCGAAATGAAACTTCTTCATTATAATTTCTTGTTTGTCTGTTTCTGTGTGTTGCTCCAGATGGTGTTGGACTTCTTCAAGTTTTCATTTGTTGGTCTTCTCCACTTGTTGTAGGGTGGCCTAGCTTTTATTTTTCTTGTCGATTCCATTCTACACGTAGTCTTGTAACTAGTTTTATGTTTTTTCAGAGTGTATGTCCTATCCAGGTCTAATGGATATGACATTAGTCACAGTGTGCATGTTGTATTTTAGTTTCACCCTCTTGTGTCATGTCACAATGTAAATGTTATATTTTAGTGTCACTAACTATTGTCATGCGTGTGTCCTCAGACGTCCCCAGACGTCGTTCCTGTGGTTCACATCTCCCCTCAAGACCCTGCGCTACATTGTGTGGAGGAACTACAAGTGGTACTTCATCATCGCCATCCTCCTCCTCATCTTCATCATCTTCCTCATCCTCTTCATCTACTCCTTCCCGGTGAGTGTCACAAACATAGCGAAGACATGGCAAAAACAGCATTTCAACATTTTAACTGTACGGTACCATACCAGGTGCCTGCCCATCTTCTAAACACTCCCGATCATTGTTTAAAAGGTTATCCAAAATCGATCCAGTTCGCTGTGATTGGTGGAAATTATCACAAACAATTCTGGCCATCTTGAAACAGTGCATTGTAACATTTATTTACACATACCGAATGTTTACTGAAAAATATGCTTAAAAGGAGCCAAGGAGACATGCATCATAGTGATTGAATGGTAGTTTATTTTGTATTTTATGTGTTATTATGTGACCACACCTATATCCCATATAAGTCAAACTGACTCCATGAGGTACACAAATTGGGTCTGTCTGAATTTGAAAAATATATTTTGCCCATCGTTGTAATTTGAGTAAGTTTTAATTTGGATAGCAAATTTACATTATAACTCTTGTGTCAATATCACTTTGTATTGTATTTATTGTAATAATGTATTAATTTGAAGAAAAAAACTTATATATATATATATATATATATATATATATATATATATATATATATATAGTTTAATAAAAAAATAAGACTTTTTTCTCTGCATTTAAAACATTCCAAAGTGCTTGTACTTGTTGAAGCAGTTACCATTGTGACATAGTCATGCCTTTATTTGAGTCTGACACAAATTGTATTAGTATATCAAGCAGTTTTTAATTGATGCTCCATAATGCTAACTGTAATGATTTGATCACAAAAGCTTTGTTTACATTGTTACAAGTGCTTTGCTCTGCCACATTGATGATTCACTGTAATTAAGTTACATAAAATCAAACTTAAGCTTACCGGTGTACCCTGTCATCTAGAAACTTGTATTAATCATAGGTATAAAACAGTTCTATACTTACATATTAATTAAACGTACTCTATTTATGTTAGAGAACTTATTATGTACTTGTCAACATTTTAATAAGCAATGTTTGTTGAACCTTTGCAGGGGGCTGTCGCAAACAAGCTCATGGGCTCATAAACAAAGTCATGGGCTCTGTGTAATAGACGACCTTGCATGTGTACCTTGCTTGACCTTGAGAAAAGGAAACTACACAGCTGGCTTTGCTACATCCAAGTGCTGAACTCTAGTCGTGTGCCTGTGTCTTCCAATATAATATATATATATATACTGCAGGTAGTTTAGAAACAAAATGGAACTACATATTTTACAAATTGCCTTTTGCATGTTATCCATACATTATAGTTTACAGTATGTAGTGCAGTTTATGCAAGTCGTATATATATTTACTCTACATAACCCTGTAGATGCTCCAAGTTCTCAGTTTAAATCCAAGTTTAGTAGTTTTACTCTTAGCAGCCGTATCATAACTAAGCTACATGTTTATTTTTTATTATTTCACAGTTCCCAAACAAAAGATGACAAAAATGTAGACTGTTAATGCAGATTTGGATGTTGCCAGATGAAATGGATGAATTAATAACTTTATACTACATATTTGTTGTCATGTGCAAAGGTCTTATGTTTAGAATTTTAAAATCTCATGTGAATTTTTAAATCTCATATAAATGTGTTGAGATTCGTGCAATGTATCATGTAGTTTTTGAATGTATTTGTGTATAAAAATTCTGTTTACATTTTATCAGTTCAGTTGACTTTCATGCAAGTAAACGTTTTGTTTTTGTTAGTGATGGGTTTAGTTTATTAGAAATATAAATATATCGAACAATATTGTAGTCCTATTTCACATTTACAATAAATCTTTTGTGTCATTTACTCAGTAACTTGTTATTGTTGTTTTGTGGAAACACATCACTTGTGTCGATGAAGTTGAGGCAGTCTGCCTATCTTAGCGATGACAAGTCAGGAGGTAAAATTCCACAAGTTCCCAAAATATGTTACAAGGGATATATTGAGGAAGGGTCGTCGTTAAAAAAACACTGTGGCTATGTACAGTGAATGTTGACATTCAACATTCAGTTTTATAGTGATACCCATTCAGAAACCTCTGAACATGTCAATCCTGGGTCCAACCCTGCATTGAACACAGGGTCTTGTTTCTCCCGCCATGTGGGAAACAAGTTACTACTGCAGGGAGCACAGGGTCTTGTTTCTCCCGCCATGTGGGAAACAAGTTACTACTACAGTGAGGACAGCACCCTTGTATGCCTGGGGGGGCTGATTACGTCAGTACCAGTTCTTTTCTACCCCCGGTATCACTTTAAAAAAATCAAAATCAGCCAACGAAATCCCCCATGAGGAATGTGGTCGACCTCGGGTCGTGAAATAAAATTGTGGGTGATTTTAGCCAGCACTGCTCATTTTACATGCAACTTTTAGGACATGAATGGGTCATTATATTGGGATTCCCACCAGTCGTGGATCCGTCTTCAGGTTGGGGTATTTGTGCTTTTCCCACGACTCGCGCAGTAGCAACTAGTCAACTGCAATAACTATATGGTTCGATTCTGCATACTTTAAGGAGATGGTCGACAGGGGGTAGTTTCAACTCCTGGCTTGTGAGGAGGAAACACAGGCTAAACGTGTCTATTGTACCATCTGTCAGAATTTCTGTAAAATACCAATAAAACAAGTGGTGCCAACTAATGTCATGCTTAGCATACTTTAATTCTACACCAGGTGTCGTCATCTAGCGAATGATACTGGTGTCATGGTGATGTCACATGTCCCAAACTGTATTGTTGGGGTGGAAGTGGAACCAGTACTACGTACTCACAGCCTAGGTCTTGAACTTGCGGGACTTGGCATGTAAAACAGATCACATGTCAAAGTAAAAAATATGTTTGACCCACACTCATTATTTATATTTTATTATAAATCTAGTCAGAAGATGTTATTAGATTCCATTCAGTAGTGTTGCGGTACTCAGTGCAAATGTCATTTATTGTTACGTACACTGACAGTTGATCTATCATAGAGTCATAGTCACACAGTAGTCATAATACTATATAGCCAGCATCATGACCACACTGGGTCATGTGGTTCTAATCACAGTTGTCAACCAAAGTCAGATGGTCATGACACCATGCTAAGGAGTCATTATTACATGTATAATAGTCATAAACCACAGCTGGGCAGTCATATCATCATGCCATGATGAAAATAATCAGAGTCATGGTGGTCATAATGCACTATTGGACAATCACAAGTCCATCCTATGAAGTCATGACCCCACATTTACATAGTCATAACACCTAGTCAGGTGGTCACAATGTAGACATTTGTGTCAAGGCCTTATCTTGGAAGTAGGCGTGTTTCTTCTGCACTGCGGGTCGACTGTTAGACTGGAAGAAGGCGGAGATTGCTGGTTGATTGACAGGTGTCACATCATCGTCATCATCGTCCTCCCTACAACACAGGGATTTTGTCAAGACATTGAACAATTGACATATTTACATTTCCTATGAGATCATAATGAAAATCCATCATTAAACAAACTTCATTGTTAAATAAGGTATTGTTCTGTCAAAATGCAGGGAGCCTCTATCAGGGACATTATTTCTATGACAACACACCTGAGAAAGTGTCCCCGTGATGCATCCTGGTGGGTGATAACTGCCAAGGAGCAACATTAATTATAACAGGCAAAATTGGGCTAAGAGCACCTAAGAATGTTAGAGAATCAATCCATGGCTACAGTAGTTGAGTCCTAATCTAATACACTTATACACTAAAAATCCAAAGTACAAACTCTGTTCAGTAGTGTGGAAAACATTATAAGAAATAAATATAATAAAAGTACAAGTAAAACATATGAGTACGTATATCTAAATCAATGTTGTACAGAAACTGAACTAGAAAAAAATAAACAGATGGCAGAATAAATAAATGTATAATAATATACATACACCAGGGTAGTAGTTACTTATAAATAAATGACTATAGCAATACAATATTTGTGTAAGTTGTAATTAATAAAAAAAAAATTACTATTCATTAATAAATAATTAAAATGACATGCTAGTTGAGCTAATTAAAAATAAATAAAAGGGTGAAAGGTGTAAAAAAATAGACATTAAATGCAATCTTGAAATAATAAGTCTTAAAACGTGTTTTAAACTTGGTCATGCACTCTGTGGAACACAAATCCTAAGGTAGTGCATTCCAGAGTTGGTCCTGCTTGAGAGAAAGAACGGCGCCCATGTCGTTCCATGTTGTAACTGAGAACCACTAACAATCAGCTGTCAGCAGATCGTAAGGCGCAATACGGCACGTGTGGAAATAACTTCCCTTTTTCAAAATGATAGTCAATAACTTTAGATGGAAAACACTGCAAGTGCCACACATATTAGTGTAGGTTGACTCAAAGCTTAACATACAGTTTTTAGGACTTTACAGAACTTACGACACAAGCAAACACTGACCAGTGAACAGGGACAGCCTTTTCGTCCAGTAGTTTGGCCGCAGTTGACCAGCTGAACCGGACAAACTGAGGGTAGCCAAAAATGGCATCAATGTTGTCCGACATAAATTTCTTCGTGAGTGGATCTGAAAACAGCAGTTTTTATAGTACATTTTAAAATATAAAAATTTTGAGTAAGCATAACTTCTATTTAAGGGTTTTTCTTGCTATATTTTACATCATCAAATAGTCATTTATGTTCAAATTATGGTGAAATGTTTTTATTAAATGCTTTTTCTACCTTTGATTTCCTTTCTTATTAATGCGAGTCAGTCATTGTCCATTCATTTGTTCATGATAAGTTTTGTGCAGATCATTGATAGACATAATTAATAAAACCTAGTACACCTACTCACCTATATACATGTGATTTATTGAATTTATAAATATACAAACAGCATTGTGACACTAATTTTGAGGACTTTATAAATAAAAAAAATCAATCCAAAATTGGATAGGATCAATTACACCCACACACCCCAAACTATATTAAATAGATTCGTGTTATTGCAGCGTGGAGGGGGAATATTGCGTTGTGTTGCCCAAGTTGGAATCATCAGTCTACAATTATGCAATGAAGAGGCAGATATGATGAAAGGTAACAATTACAGTAGACAGGTAAATTCTACAATATGAAATCCTGCCTTAATACTACTGGAATACTCCCTAGTCCGACTGTGTAACTTCGCCAAGAAGACAGTCTAGTGGTTTTACAGGCATTTCAATGTTATCTCTGTGGGGCTAAACAATGCTGCCACCTCACGGATACTGGTTAATTCTGCCGTAATTCCTATTTTATAAACAATGGCAAATTTGTATTTATACTTGTGTTAATATAAGTTTAATTTTGAATAATTTTTATAATACAGCATTATATGATAAAAAGATATCCTTATTTAATTTGTTTCAAATTTGGCCTGTTAACTAAACAGCACCTCTACCCAAATCTGAGATAAGTCCACACTCTAGGCGGAGTTGAGGGGCTGAAAAACTGCTGAAGTGGTTACCGGCCGCGCACTAGAGCACTGGAGTGTTAATCGAGGGGACAGTGGTACAATCCCACCTACCATTTCGAAACTTAGGCAATTTCGTTCACCCCTTTCTCTCGGAAGAGACACTAACAGCCAGTGGTCCCTTCTGTCTGGTGTCTATGCCAGGGGAAGTAAAAGATCCCACAACTACTCAGTACTGCGTTAGCCCAAGTTTGGACTGTTTGGAGGTAACCACCTGAGACTGAGGTTAATCAAGGCTAACTTACCCCCTGGATACCCGGAACCATAGTTCTCTACGTCAACTGCCTCCATGAACTTCCAGTCCCTGACTGACCGGTCTCGGGCCACCTGCAAACACATACACACCTGCTCAATCTGTCTAAATTATTTATTATTCAAAACTGTACTGTTTACATTGAGTGTTTCGGATCTTCCAAAAATCTATAAACAGCATCTTAATTATTAGATAGACAACGAAAAAATGTTGACCAACACATACGAATCTATGTAATCCTGTCGAAAAGCATGCAGCCATAGTCAGTACATATTTACCTTTGCACAAATACTTGCTGCTCCCACAATGGGATAGGTAGAGTCAGCTTTCTTTGCTACAACGATCTCAAGATCGGGGAAGATCTTGTGTAGTTTGGCTTGATACTTGTCAGGGTCTCCCACGGTGTCTACAAACACCTACAGAACACCAAGTGTGGGAATTTTATAGTAGTTATCATAATCATGGATGGAAAATTTCCTTCCATGATAATGATAATTATTTCCATTGGAAACTAAAAGTGACAAATAAACCTACACCAAGGGCAACTCGGAACAATGAGTAAATATAACCAGTCTTGAATTTGGTGGTGATCACTTGGCAATTAGCTAGAGTCCTGACAACTGTATTTTTATCTTTGTTTACTAACTAATGAATAGTTTGGTTATTGTTTACCAGTTAAATTAGTTACACCTCCTAAAATTTATAATACTTTACCAAAATCGACTAGCCTAGCAAATTCAATGCATGAGGAATGGTGGTCAAAACATCAATGTGAGTCAAAATGTATTAGTTGTGTAATACGGAATCTTGTTTTAACATAGCGAGGAAGACCATTGCGTAAACTTCTACATCAACTACTGATTGCTGGTTACTCCACAATCAATTCTTATGATATATCCACTTGCTCCGAGATGATTTTACTTTGAAAAGAATTAGTGTTACAGGTTCCAGGATATAAAATTATTATACTGCATTCATTTGTTGAACAAATTGGTTGACCATAAAATTAAGCTACTGATTAATTATAATTTTGTCTGGTTGAACTCTTACCTCTTTGAGATTGACCTCCTTTGCCAGAACCTTCTCAATGAGTCCAATGGCAGTGTCGTGTGAGAGCTCGTTCAGGTTGTATTTGCACCTGGTTAATAACAGACAATACATTAGATTAAAAACCTACTGCAATATGCTCTGCAAGAAGCTACACATAGGATCATTCGAATCATTTCAATCACCCAACAACAGGACACAAAACAGTCTCTGATTTTAATAAATTTAAGAAAAACATAAAGTTAGGCATTTTAAAGGTTATTAAAATGTTTATCCATCAAGAGTTTTACTTTGAACTAAAGACAAAACAAAATAGTCCACAAGAAAGAGACAAACTCAGTGTCTGGATCAGAGACTATTTTTCAGTTATTTCAGACTAATGGAAAAACCATGTGAAGAAAGATCTCAACAGGACAGACATGAACAGTTAGGAAAGAACCAGGTGATCATTTCACTGATATCGCTAAGAGCTCCCAAACCTGATTTTGTCATTTAAAATCAATTTCGACCCTTAACAGTGGTCTTGAACACCTGAAAACTGTCAACACCACGACACACAGGTGGGACATTGTCAATGGTGTGTCACGGAAAGTGTGTCCTCGGTAATACAGCAACAGATATTTTGAGTTTTTTAATGTTTTTTTTAATTTAACAACAGATTTTGTTTAATGATGATTTTTTTTTAAGAGTCCATTAAGAGATCATTAATGAAACAGACTCCAGGCCACAAACACCTGGGAATGGTCTATGTTTTGACACCCCCCCCCCCACATGAGACAAAAGGAAAAAATGTCCTGCTGCGTGTTTAATGAGGAAGAAAACACAATGTTACCTCCTCAACATGCTGTTGGAGATGTAGTTCGGTGAAAGAACATCGACTATCCAACCAATACAGTCATCGGCATCATCGATCTTCTTAAATATTGCCTCTCGTTGGTCTTCGGTCAATGTCTTGGAATCTGAACGACACATTCAACTATTTTGTCTAAATACTGTAAACCACTTCATAATTTATATTTTCATTTTATTTTATCAGAACGATTTGATCTATTTCTGTTTCCCTACTATTTATTATTCCCCAACCATGTCGAATGAATTTCAGTTATTTTTCAGATTTCACAAAAATTATGAGACATTATTTACACACAAAGTCGTAAAAAGTATTTTTGGGGCATATTGCAATATTACATCAAATCCATCAACACAGCTTTATGCAGATAAAACCATGTTATGGGGGGATAGAAATATGGGTGGTCGGATAAAAAAGAAGGAGCAAAACGGTCTTCTAAAATCACAGATCATTTGTCAGTTATGCCATAAAAATTAGTGTAAATGATATCACAGGTGTGGCTATAGTTTATAGGTCATAAAACACATTTCAAGTTTCTTAACTGGTGTGTGTGAGTTGTATCATGTGCTATGTTCCCACCAAAAATGTTATCCTGCATAAAGCCCTGTGCATTAATCTTAGATACACTTTACATATATACATATATATTATTTTGTATTAATTACAATTGATACAAATATTGTATTGCTGTAGTCATTTATTATTAATTAACTACCGCGGGTACTTCTATTTATTGACTATATTCACAAACACACACACACATATATGTGTGTGTTTGTGAATATAGTCAAGAAATAGAAGTTCCCCCGGTAGTTAATTAATAATAAGTGACTACATTACAGCAATGCCATTTCTGATTAATTTTAGTTTATGTAGTTCAGTTTGCATACAACAATGATTTAGATACACATATCCATGTGTTTTACTTTTATTATATTTATTTCTTATAATGTCTTAATGTTGTCAACACTACTGAACAGTGTATGAACTTCAGACTTTTAGTGCCTAAATAAAGTGTATTATCAGACAAAATTCTTGCAAACATCAGCCAGTCAGGCACTACGATTTAAACAATCTCATACTCCTGGATTCAATGTTCAATTGTGTTGTCAGGTTGAGTGAACTTTGAGTAACACTTTACATAGCAAACAGATGAAACTTGTTACACAGAAAATAATGATATCGTAGAATGGTACATCTTAAACAATTACATGTATATAGATATGACACAGACACACACAGACAAAGCTATGTATAGATTTATCACTTACCTGCCAGACCCATTTTTACAATTTCATCTTTCAAACTAACTGGACTGTAGCAAACGCCATAAACCATTGGACCTGAAATTGCAACATACACCAGTGACCATTAATATGCATATGCAGGACAGAAAACAATCAAATTAGAAATAATAATGAATGACATGTAACTATTTTTTTTCTTCCCAGTTGTCAATTAATTGTTAGCAGCATTAGCTACTTTATTCATTTATTGGTCCAGAGACAGTGCCCCCAACATCTCATACTTCATTGCATTTGCCAGTGGTTGTGTATAGGCCAAAATTTGCTTTTTTGTGACATTGGTCAAGGTATCATCCAGCATTATGATTAACAAGTCTGGGTGCGGTAGGGGTTAGCCGTTAGGTTATGCAAAGAAACCGGGTGAAATTTTCAACTGATAGTTTCCGACACGTTGGTCATAACAACTGGAAATAGTCTCGTTCTGCAAAATAGTATAAGGTTATTGTTGAAATAAGTTGTAATCCGAAACGATGTTGGCTGTAGTTTGCGCGAGTGGACAACCGGGTTTGGTACTCCTATTATCGCTCATCCGTAATGGCTGTGACAACTCACCGAGTACCGGGCCGCGCCCTGCCTCGTCTATGCCGAGACAACACGGCTCTTCCTTGCATCGTGCTGGCACCGCTCCCTCCAACACGCAGTTCACAGTCGTGTCCTGCTCAAAAGCAGTCAAATCCATCTTCCAAATATCCGAAGAGTCGCCGTCAAAACATACAAACTCCCGCCATAACAAGACGAACAAGGTAGCGCCACCTAGTGACTATGCCTGAACTTTATAAAAATGTGTTCGCAGGCGACATTTAAACACGGAAAGTGCAGGTTTGCCAAAATAACTTGGTAAGAAGAAACGGCGGATTGAACAGAGTGAATGGACGAACTGACAGCGGAGGTTGGAGTGAAGGAAAGTTTTAAGAAGAAATTGGCGAGGAGTAGGTAAAAAGACGAGCCATGTGGAAAGTATGGAAGATGAAAAACTGGCAGAGATCAGATGTCAAAAAAGTGAAAAATGAGTCAAGGAAAACAGAAAATGTGATGGGAGGACTGTGTTAAGAGAGATCTGGAAAGAGTGGGAGGAAAATGGAGAGCAGCAAAAGATAGGGTTGGAGAATGGTGATAGAGAACATAGTGAGAGAAAAAAGACTGCAAAAGACGATGGTAACCATGGCCAACCTCACCCATGACAACATATATGCCAAGAGGAGAACAACAACAATAATCAAAAGATACACATTTTTAAGTAGGGTAGGGTGTTAATAATGACAATATATTCGCCTACATCTTTTTTAACTTACATTTATTTGTTACGTGTGGGTTTTGCCAATCTAGCACCAAAAAACTTGAAAAAAATTCAGGAGAGAGCACTTCGATTTATTTACAATGATTATTCATCCACGCATCATGAGATGGCATGCGAAGTATGGCATGCGAAGTATTCAAAATTGTAAATAATATTGCTCCAACTTTTATTCAAAATCTCATCATGCTAAAATGTTCCCAGTATTCCATGCGAAAGGATAACACTGCAGTTGTCCCTAAGGCAAACACGTCTAAATATGGACTTATATCATTTGTTCATGATGGGCCCCGGATCTGGAACAGCCTGCCAAATGAAATGCGAAAAATAGTAAACTACGGCGAGTTTCGCAGACTGATCCAGAATTGGGATGGTCCATCATGCAATTGTTCTATATGCAGGTAAACAGCTAACAGCTAACATGTTTGTCGCTATGCCAATATTATGAATATAGCTTTCATTGTATACATGCAATATGGATATGTGTAAAATATTGTAAAACCTTAATTTAGTCTATTTATTTTAATGTTTTAAAGTATTTTTTATTTAATAAGTTTAGTCAAATAATCACAGAAATATGTTTTAATGTCTTAAATTATTTAAATTAGTTTTATACACGTATATACATATCATATACTCTCTACATTTTAACTTATACGTATGCTAATGTCTTAAATTATATATTATTTTACTCTATTTTAACCAATATACTTTGCATGTTTTATGTACCATTTTCAATCGCTTGATTGCCCAAAGTGAAAAAACAAAACAAAAAACATGATTATACATGCATGTATTATTTTTGTACTCATTACACGTATTTTATGTTTTATTGCTGTCATTTTAAATACTCTGTATTTTTTTTAATGTTTTGTGTCTCGTTGCTTTACACTTGTTTGTCGGAAAATAGCTCAGATGAGCTAATGTTATCAATTCACATGTAAACCGACATTAAATAAAGCTTCTTGTATCTTGTGTCTTGTTCTATAAAAGTGATTATCTTAGTAATTTTTTTTTATTCAGTCATTTGTTTATTGTGCATGCATTTGTAATATGCTTTGTAGTAGTATTCATTTTTGTTCTGATATCAAGACATTATAATGTATTGCCTCTCTTTTGAACTGATGCAATAGTTATTATGTCCACTAAATTGTTCTGGATGTGATAGATATGATAGATACAAAGCAAACTCCAGTACACAGTATGATCTGCAAGTGGTGTCTGAACCAGGTGTGTCATGTTTCACCGTTTTCCATATAATATTCACCTACCTGGAGTTACGTTGGGCTTCAAAAAGAAGAGGCCGGCACAAAATGAATTGGCACCGAACCATCCAGCGAGGTCTCCAACAAGTAAACATGAGTTGGATTGACATCAGTATGCTGACTGATGGTACAGGAACTCCTAAGTCTAAATCAATCTCTTAATTGCAGTTAAAAGTCACGTATAATCAGCTGAATAATTCATAGAAAATTGAACAGGTTAGATGATGTCCACGGTGTAAGCACCTTACCCGTTTTTGCATAATGTAGTAACTTTCTGTTGTTTTTACAGATTAAATTGAATTTCTCCATTGCGAAGTCACTAAAGGTCAATTCACAAGTATTCAGTTCAATGGAGTTTAATATTTATGCAGTTCCAAGACTGGAGGAGACTTGAAAGAATGAACAGTTCCATTGACACATGGGACATTTTAGGTGGCATTGTGCCTTGGACCCCCACTGCAATTTTCTTCAAAATGTTTCCCATATAACCTGTTGTCTCATGACAGTTTAACACGAGAAACTAATGTGATTAATTATAGATCTCTATCGTGTTAAACGTTATAATTCTTCATCTGACTAATGCACTCTCCTACGGTATTCACACGAAGACGAGTTGAAAAGATGAACTCACTTTAATCTGTACATATATTAAGGCACACAAGTGAACAGAATGATAACTTAACGCGGTGACCAGACACAAACATGTGGTTCACGTGTCCTTTGTTTCTTCCTAGAAACACTTCACAATGGACAGCACTGCTTGACCACTGTGTAGTTGAACACAGCTGCACTGGTGACATCACGCAAACTTATGACTAGAACGTATATTATGCACCGGTTGACATATAGCACTTCGACCACCAATATACCACGGTAAACAAATTTTGATATGATGTCATCAGACACAAATGAAGCCCCAACCCCTGCCATTATTTCCAATTACACAGTCAGTAGTAACAAATAAAACAATACTAAATATAAGCAGCCCTGAACCGAAACGAGAGTGACATCATATCATGTTGTCGTATCACAGCTGACTTTGATCGTCGTTCATTATACATTACCTAAGTATCGCTTATGTAACAGTCACATCATGTCATTATGCCACTGCCTGCAGTTTTATGTGAGATTGTATAGCTCAGAGAGGTAGATCATGTCACTCGATAGCACCACTAAAATTGTGGTGACACGTCACTATCTGTGTCGTGTGACACACTGACACAGACGTCTCCCCAGATGTCTCTTATCAACACTAATGCCAGGTCCAATTCCATGACCTCTGACCCTATAACCTTTGACCCGCCGTTGTCGTCACCAGTTGCAGTTTACACATGGTGACACCAGACGGCATGGTGCTGACAGGTGTCTTGTCGTGGACTGGTGACGCAGGTGCCGATCGAGGTGGCGACATGTCAGTGAGTGATGACGCACTGAATGTAGACACTGGACACTGTTTGTTTGTCAGTTGTTCATCCGTGTGGTGTGTGCTGGAAGAAACAATTTAAGAAGTAAGTCAACAATTTATCAAATGTGTAAATTTTTACTTGAAACAGCATTAAAGTAATTCACATCAATTACAACAATTATTGGCCAGTTACAAGTAACAAACTGGTTACTTGGACTATTTATTTAATTTATATATATATATATATATATATATATATATATATATATATATATAGTCGCGCCTCACTATAACGCGACTCGCTATAACGTGAATCGGCTATAACGCGGTCGGTCGTGGACCCCGATTTTCTGCCGCCAGGGGGAAAATGGGCACTACAGCTAACAATAACGCTGTAATTAACTGTTACTTATTTTTATGAAGTCCTCATGTTTGTCTTGTACAGCTGTATCTAGAAACAATTTAATGATATTAAGAAATTTAACACAGAAGTACAAATGCGTTGCTGAGTTCATTGTTTGTTGTGCCCCTGGCTTCTGCTCTGCCGTCTGCTTCGCGGCACCAATCCAATCGTTTTTTCAAACCGATCTATTGTGTAACCAGCACTTGGTTTGTGTGGTAATTTCTTAAGTGTTTTTTTTAAAACGTTACCAATTCCTTTGATTGTATTTAATTAACTTTAGGCACAGTAAATTTGGTATAAAGTCCTGTTTGTTTGAGCCGATATCAATCGCGTTTGTCTCCTGCCAGTTCGCTGTGGCTTCGGCGAAGGCGCCCGTTCGCTGTGGCTTCCGCGAACGGGCGCCTTTGCCGGCTTGTAAATGGCAATTAAATTGCTTACGAATCGGGCGGTGACGAAAAATAATTGTGGTACTGAAATGGCAGGCTAAGAGTTATGTTATGTTGACTTCACTACATCTACGAAAAAACATTTACTTGTGCGCAAATATACGAATTCGTAAACTGCGTGTGAACCGCAGTAGCCTCGAACCACCGTGAATTGCATTATAAATCGTCACGGCAAATGTGCAATCTAAATTTATATTTTGGGATTGATTGAAAGATGAAATCATGCCAATAGTGAGCGCAATTAGAATAAGCATTAATATTTGACCGACTTCAGCAACATGTCAATTCATTTGTGCGTTTCGGCTGCTGAGTTCAAGGTTATTTTATACCGCCACAGCAGTACTGTGTTATCGCTCCGCCTCAGTTCGCATCGCCAGACGCGTTCGCTCTGAATTTATTTCAAAACTCTACACCATTCGCAAGATTTAAACAGTTCAACATTCAACAGTGTATATTATTTTAACTTAATACACATTTACATTGGTTTCAATGTCAGTTAGTTTTATAAATCACGCATACACCGCGCAAACAGCACATTGGCTTCGGTTGCTGTTGTGGCGTTTTGGGGGTGGTGGCGCCCCTGGCAGAATATAATCTATAACGCGCCTCGTTTACAACGGGGTTCCATTTCGTGGATCCCAACTACCGCGTTATAACGAGGCGCGACTGTATATATATATATATATATATATATATATGTATTATTGGTTAATCTAGTGACCATCCCCCCATAAATTCCACCTTACTTATCAGTTGTGATTACCTAGGGACGACTTCACTAACATTTAAGGAGCTCTTATACCGATTTTACTCTTTAAAATAATATTATAGTTTGGTCCTTAACAGTGATCTTGAATACCTGAAAACTGTCAACACCACAAAGTGCCAGTGGGACATTGTCACTGGTTTCAGTAGGGTGTCATCGAAATAGTGACCTCGGTAATACGGCAATGGATCTTGCATTTTAAGAACAAAATTAACAACATATTTTGTTTAAATTTGATTTTTTCTTAAAAGCTCTTTATCTTAGTACGGTCCCCTGGTTTGATTAGTCAGTTATCTGCCCATCTTTAAGACAGGCAGACAGGTTTCTGACTGATGCTAATCGTGCTACATGACAAAACTCCTAGGTCTGGCTATGACACAAAACACACTTCAGTATTTATTAATTTTGATTCTGGATTCAGACATACTCGTACTGAAATGTAATCAACCATGACTCACGCGTGTATTTTCAAATTGGCTCCATTTGCCTGTTATAACTGGTGTTTGCTATTGTAATGCTTTGTATACAAATTGAATATTTAACTGGACAGTATAGTATACCATCAAAAGTAGCTTTTCATAGGATCAAAGAACAGGCAAGGTACGGTCAGGTAATTTTTGTTAACATGTACTGAATGTACAAGAAAATGTATACTGTATATACAAAATGTACACAAGTAATCATGTTATGCACAAAGACGGGTTCACACATGAGCATGTTCTGTACAATGAAATGTACCACAAAATGTACCCACCTGAGCATGTTCTGTACAACAAAATGTACCCACTTGAGCATGTTCTATACAACAAAATGTACCCACCTGAGCATGTTCTATACAACAAAATGTACCCACCTGAGCATGTTCTATACAACAAAATGTACCCACCTGAGCATGTTCTATACAACAAAATGTACCCACCTGAGCATGTTCTATACAACAAAATGTACCCACCTGAGCATGTTCTATACAACAAAATGTACCCACCTGAGCATGTTCTATACAACAAAATGTACCCACCTGAGCATGTTCTATACAACAAAATGTACCCACCTGAGCATGTTCTATACAACAAAATGTACCCACCTGAGCATGTTCTGTACAACAATATGTACCCACCTGAGCATGTTCTGTACAACAATATGTACCTACCTGAGCATGTTCTGTACAACAAAATGTACCCACCTGAGCATGTTCTATACAACAAAATGTACCCACCTGAGCATGTTCTATACAACAAAATGTACCCACCTGAGCATGTTCTATACAACAAAATGTACCCACCTGAGCATGTTCTATACAACAAAATGTACCCACCTGAGCATGTTCTGTACAACAATATGTACCCACCTGAGCATGTTCTGTACAACAATATGTACCCACCTGAGCATGTTCTGTACAACAAAATGTACCCACCTGAGCATGTTCTATACAACAAAATGTACCCACCTGAGCATGTTCTATACAACAAATGTACCCACCTGAGCATGTTCTATACAACAAAATGTACCCACCTGAGCATGTTCTGTACAACAATATGTACCCACCTGAGCATGTTCTGTACAACAATATGTACCCACCTGAGCATGTTCTGTACAACAAAATGTACCCACCTGAGCATGTTCTATACAACAAAATGTACCCACCTGAGCATGTTCTATACAACAAAATGTACCCACCTGAGCATGTTCTGTACAACAATATGTACCCACCTGAGCATGTTCTGTACAACAATATGTACCCACCTGAGCATGTTCTGTACAACAAATGTACCCACCTGAGCATGTTCTGTACAACAAAATGTACCCACCTGAGCATGTTCTGTACAACAAAATGTACCCACCTGAGTATGTTCTATACAACAAAATGTACCCACCTGAGCATGTTCTGTACAAGGGGGTGAAGGTCGTCCCATGTATACCCACTGAGATTCTCCAGTTCTCCAGTCCACGGTGGAGTGATATGTAGACACCAGCGTGAACTGGCTATGCACGCGGTCGCCACTAGTGATGGCAAGTAGTTCCGGTAGATGTGATCTGTAGCGAAGTAATACAGAGACTTGAAAGAGAAGAACATATTTCCTGTTATGCAGGGATACAAATTGGCTTGATCATCATGAAAACTCTAAGATATGATAAGAGTTGTTTAAAATGGAAACGTTTTGCATAGCTGTAATAAAACTTAATGTAAAATGTAACTGTAATCATGTTGTATAAGATATGCCTTGCTGGTGCGATCTAGCAATTATAAAATCTAGTAACTTTCCAAAACACACGCAGGAAGGGAAGAATTTCATAAAAATTCTTATGAAGCTCATTAGCCAGATTTTGCATTTTAAATGGATTTCATTCCTTAACTGTAATCTTATATACAGCAAACTGTCAACATCTGGACAGGCCACCAGACACATTCACTAGTGTATGTCACAGAAATAGTGTCATCTGCAAAATGGTGACAACTTTTTGCATCTTAAAACAGCTCCTAACAACTGATTCTGTTTCACATTCATTATAGTTTCTTACATTGACGATCTGAACTTCCTTATTTAGAAATTCTACATTCAGTATTCAATATGTACTTACTTATTGACTTATTAACACTAAAAATTTAATTAATATATGTGTAGTTACATATTTTTTGTTGTTGTAATTCTACCATTTTATGTATTTTGATGTGCTGCGAATAACCTTGGACAACACTGGAGATGTTAAATTATAAAAAAAATCTATTAATAGAGGAACAGTGCAGACAAGAAGGTCACATTTGTGGTAGAAACAAGATTGATTAGGATATTTATAAAGGTACCCAGGTAATCATGATTACATTGCAAAGTAATCGTACTCGTAATCTATTACATTTGAATTGTAATTATTCCATCTCAGGAAATGTCCTGTTCTCAGTTAAACACAGTCAGGATCTTGTTAAATCTGGTCACAATAGAAAGCCAGTGAGTGGTCAAGACTACGTACCCTGCATGCTGATCTCCAGGAAGTACGTCACATACTTGCCGAGATACTTCATGACAGGACTCCCGTCCGCCCAACTCCGAACGTCCCCCTCCTCACCCTTGTCCCGCTGTAGTTCCTGCACCAGCCCCAGCAGGAAGTAATCTGTGAAGTGGGCCGGTGTAGGAAGACATACGTTCCACGCGAACGAGTCGAGCAGGGTCAACTCCATGTGCATGTAGTCCCTTGGCGCATAGCCAGGTGGCGGCACGTACGAGTTCAGGTCATGTGACTTGGGAATGTTCACTTCATGTTCCTCAAACTTGGCTGCAATAATATTTATAATACTAATTACATTTACATATGTCATATGCAATTTCCACTAAGGCATGATACAAAGTCTAATTACGCCAAAGTCAAAATCTATTTTATATTTAAGTTGTAAATAAAAAAAAAGTAAATTGAATATAATCTTGGTACAAAATAAAAACAATGCGTGGCAGACTTGTTTAAAAGTTTGACATGCACATAGTTAGGAACCAACTATAGGTAGGCAATGAGTCAAACCCATTTGTCCATCTAGCTGATAAATGACCACATTTTTTCTAATGACCTGACTCGTGGCTTTTTCTTCAGGTGACAATCTACTGGCAATTAGTCACCCCAAAAATTAGTTACATATATGTGAGGCTATACAGCTAAGATGTGCTCTCTGATGACAGGTGGTTGACTCTTATTCCACAGGCTGTTTTTACCAATGGGGGAATGCGTTCTGTCAAAGTCAAGGTAATGTTGATTCAACCAAACTTAGAGTAGTGCTATGGGCTGGATACCATGCAGCAGACAAATTTACATTTATTTTATAGGTACTTTATTGTGGACTTAAGGGTACAGCAGAAATATGCCACAAAAAGCCAAAACAGCTGAGACAGAAATACAGGTGTGATGATGGCTATGAGACGACAGCTGACATAGCTGTATTACTGTGAGGACTGTTAAATGATTCAAAGCTATTTACACTAACCTGCCACTAGGAGGCTGCCGAGTGCTACTAGTCTCAACTGCTGGTCGTCGACATCGAACCTGTCCATGAAGTAGTCGAGCAGAGCGACCGTGAGATAGCGCGCCGTGCTAGAGATCTGGTACACGTCACAGATGAGTGAGAGCCAGTCGACTAGGTAACGCCGAAAGCCGATCTGCGGCGACTGAGCATAGTAGACGGGGAGATGTTTCTCCTTCAGTCGTAGGTTCCGGTAGATGTCCTCCGCGATCGGCTCCTGCCACCAACTCTCGTCCATTGGTCACCCTGGGGCGGGGTAACTCACACAAGGCAGGGGAGTGCATCAAGGGCGGCCAATGGCAGGCCAGACTCAGTCGTCTACAGGGGAAATGTACGCCTGTTATCACATATGACAAGGTTAGGTCCAGTTAGATTGTTGTATTTGTAATCGATTGTAAGTGATTCTGAAAATATTATGTAATTTTGTTTAAAGTTATTACAGTAATTACATCAACTGCAGTCAATTACAATATTTGCTAGGACATATGAGTGACTGGGAAAATGTGCCTTTCAAAGCCCTGGCTGTCTTACAATCAATGCACTGAAAAACTGTCTGTCAAAATGCTTCTGCAGTGCACTTTTCTATTTCAATGTTATTTTTTCTTCAGATTGTCATAAATCAATCACTTACAAAATTGAGATATTTTAAGTGTTCTCGTTACACATGCACATAACCAACTGTATGAGTTGTGACACTGTCTAGAGCAAATGACAGTGATGAGTTCTGTATGATGCCGAGCTTCTGTACCCACTTCTAATCAGTACTAAATATAAACCTTTACTGCCTCCAAAACATTGGGATAAAAAATACCAGTGCAGCCAACATCCTTATAAAATCCCCCATCTTCTTGTGAACTACTAGCCATGAGTACATCCTCACATGTAGACAAAACTGGACAGTGACTGACCACACCAATCCTGCTTGTACCTTATTTGTCCTGTCCCATCATCAGACTTTGACCAGAAGCAGCACCCAGCGAATGACCAGTGAATGACTGAGTTAATCACACAACAACAACACTGCTCAATACTGACAGATCTGTAGCAGCATCCCTGGTCAGCTGGTACACTACTGGCCACACTGGGCCAATAAACAACTTGTTGAATGGACTTGTAAGTCACTGACAATGCAATTAGTGCTTGTTGGTTCAAACCACAGCTGCCCTATTCAAGGAGTGTGGGTAGTGTTCTGGCTACCCCTGCACAAACACCACACACTGGCAGAGTGCATATGCCACAAGATCAGACATGACACAGGGCTGAAAAATAACAATGGGACAAAACCTGTAATTGTAATCCATTATATAATCTAGCAGCCATGCAGGCAGCAAGGAGATGTCCACAGAGAACTGATCACAATACAGCTCTAAGCACTATTTTAATTTCTAGAATGTGATAATGAATATATATATATATATATATATATATATATATATATATATATATATATATATATATATCATATATTCATTATATATATATTCATTATATTATATATATATATACATATATATATTAATTAGTTGATCAGCATCCGTTCATATATATTCTCCTACACTGCTATCAGGTATATCTCTCACTTTTCTCATAGTTGATCTACTGATTTTATATCTAGATTGTCTAGGTTTTGGGGCACGACAAACATCCAATACCATAGGCATCTGAACAGATGCTGATCAACTAATTATTGATTGTGAATGGGGGTTTAGTTCCCTTCACATTTAGAAACAGGGTAGCAATTTAATAGCGTAATTTTTTATTGGCAGGTACCTTTAGAGATAGGATTAGCCCCCAATATTTATGGAACAGGATGACTGTTTTAGTGTAGACAGATGTTTGGAGAGAGCAAAGAGCTTATAAAATAACTAGGAAGTTAGGAACGTTCCTTAAAAGTAAAAATGTCAACACTAACCCTCCATCCTAGCTGTTTCTTATTATGTCTCAACACCTGAGACAGCCGTGTGCGTGACAACAGGCACAAGGCTCAGCCTAGCTAATGTGGTAGGCCAGGATTATTGTAATTTATATAATTAGATTATGTTAATGGGTGTGTTGCGAAATTGTTATTCAAATATGTTGGGAGTCTTTAAAAGAAGAGGGAAGTGTGATTAGCCTTAAAATATCATTAGGAGGGAAGAATGTGGAAGGCCATGTAGGATCCACTTGCAGGAACTTCATAGCTGCACATTAGCTAATCGGGGCAACGCCCCAGAATGCCTCCTTTGTTAGGTACATAAGATATTATATAATGTGCTGTTATTGTGAATGAAGACTTATGATGCAACATCCAATCGTTGTCATACATCGCAGTAACACACAGCTACAATATCCCCTACTGCAGGACACAGTACAGACAGATGTCATTCTTCCCCCGGACCATCCCCGAATGGAACAGCCTGCCCCAGGAAATAGTGGCAGCCAAGTCCCTGGACTGTTTCAAGTCCAGGCTTGCTGCCCACCTGTAACCAGACAGACCACCCCTCCCCTTCCCCCTCCCCTCTTATTTCTTCTGTCTACTACCCCCCTCTACTATATGCCACACACCCTTTCACTACATTTCAGAAGTGTCTACTGCAACCTCCACAAATCAGCATAATCATCAAAACATTGATGTTGGCTGATTAATAGAAGAAGAAGAACAGTGTAATACGTGTGTGCATGGGACATTAAGGATCGAAGATGACAACAAACTGCAAATATATCACACTTAATTACTTTTAGTTGTGTTGTATGCCATTGACACCGGGAACCGTTTACAACACAACTATTAATAATTTTAGTTCTGATGCAAGTGAATGCAATATACAAGAGTTATATGAATATATGTGTTAATTTAAATGATGGCTGTTCCTTGAATTTGATAACAAAAACAATACCTCCCCAGACTGTAAAAAAACCCACTAGCTTGATATGGCACAAACTTCCGACACTATATCCTTGAGGCTCCAGTTGAATTGATGAATGTTTGTTGGAATGGCCAAAAACGCACCAATGGCATATGTCTAATATCTGGTTATGCAAATGGCCATGCCCATGCCCGGCCCCTCGGCTGGGCAGAGAATCTACCATACAGAGCATCTACCATAACTTCGGCGTAAGTGTGCATGATCTTACCACACAGGAATTAACTTGGTCCTAGAACTTGCATCACTATGATCACACGTGTGCGACTATCAGTGTGTCGAACCAACCAACCAACTAGCCACATGCGGTGACACATCGCTAGCCGTCGCTTGAGCCAGGCCGTATTGCTAGTTGCCTGCTGGCGCTGTTAGTGCCTACGGCTACGGTATGCACGTGGTCGTGGACGGTGAACAAGCATGGCACAAGTCCAAACTTCGTTATAACTTATTTTGTCTTTAGAAAGCTGTTCTGCATTGATTTATTGCGGACTGACATTCTTGCTTGGACATCTCCCTAAATACGCATAACTTCGTGTGACAAACAGAATCAATTACCTGCATTTACCCGCTGACAGCACCCGTCGTAATCAATACTGTCACTTTGTCACCAGCAAAATACCGTCTTTCCGTCCTGATTTGTTGACGAACGCTGTTGTAGCGCCCTCTTGCGCACTAAGTTGCAAGCACAAGATTCAATGCAGCGTGCCATAAACATGGTTTTGGCTGGCTGTATGCAATCATCACAAACACACGTTAATTTCGTAAATGTAACAATTAAACAAGATTCATAATATACACAGAATTTGCACATCTTAATTGTCATTTTAGTCACCACTAATTGCTGCCATATAAGGAAGTGTGTTTAATGGGTCATGCGCACTGGCTCGCCGCTCACATCCGGCCGGGTTTATTGATCAAACCGGTAAAGTTTGACTGGGGAGACGATGTCTTACGAACCAAGTAAGTTCTATTGCTCTGAATTTTCTTAATCAGTTTCAGACAGTATGATTTTGAAGCATTTATGATATATGATTCCGATGTTCAACTGTTCGCATGTATTGCAATAATTGTGGGCGTCAACGGGTCAGCAACCTCCAATCATTCCAGCCACCACTGATTCACACTTCCGAGTGTCAGTGGAGAAACAGGATGTGCGATTACCCAGTAGTTAATTTGCCGTTGGGAAAGGTAGACTTAAATGATGGGACAGCCCACATCTACACACACGATTCACAGTTATATATAATAAACATCTCCGTGCTAGGACTAAGTATTAAGTTGATGCCAGTGAGTCACCGATGTAATGACAATAGTCAATATGACAATAGTCACTAGTCAATACCTGGACAATAATTGTTACTGTTAGGCCTCACAATTACTTAGCCGTAGGCTACTAAGGTCTAGGCTAGCCTTAAGGCTTGGTCAGACAGTCAGCTGCAATGCCAGTGGCAGTGTTAGTGGTTCTTTCCATGTCTCTAAGCAGTCAAACACCCAATTAAGTGTCATCATTAGCACAAACAGTGTCCATAGCCCCATCTCTGTCAGTATACTGTTTCCCTATTTACCAGGAAGTGTTCTTGTTACATAAGCCACCAGCAGTTCTGAGTGTAGCTGACAATGATGAGTACTGAATAACGCTAAACCCATGCACCCACTTCTATAATTTATAAATAAATAAGCTTCCATGTTCCACCTACAAAAAGGGGTTAAAATACCACACAAAGTTTAGTTTTTCTAATAAAATCTTATTTTTTGGATTAGCTAATAGTCATTTAGAACACACGGATAAGAAGAAAAACAGTCATAACTATATAAGAATCACTTCTTCAAAAAGTTATTCCATGTCAGTCTGTCTCATGTTGCCAACTTCCCCAAAACTGCACTGATTGCTATCTTCAAGCGGGGGCTTGTTGGAGATTCTTCTGGGCCAGAATAACCTCAAGATACTCCTAATACTTGGATGGAAAGATGAATATTGATAATCTGGATAGATCTTGCTATATCATGCACCTATAATTAAAGTAGGATGGTCAGTACACAGCATTGTTAATTTTTTAGCATTAAACTTATGTTGTATTGGGTTGACCTCCATGCAGTCTTTTTGCTCATAAAATACTTCTGGCCTTATTTAAGTCTGCTCTGATTGCTCGTGCTTGCACCACCATCGTAGACAAGTAGCGGACAATTTACTTCCCAAGTATATAATCTGGTATCAAATGGGAATTGTTTAAATTATCTCTTGCTCTTCTGAGTGTAACTTATCATTATAAGTTGAGACCATTGATTTAACATTTGTTATTTGGTCAGCTTGCTAGACTAAGGTATACATTTAAGTCCTCTTCATAAAGCTCGACACCTTTGACATTAGCAAAACTCAATTTAAATCACCCATTGAATCATTTGAATGGCATCAAGGCCAAATAGCATACAATTAGCCAGCCAGTGTTAAGAGTTAATCCGCTATTGTTAAGAGTTAATCAGCTATTAAGCTATTGTTGAAAGAGTTGGTAATCAGTAGAGAGCCATTTGTCACCTCTTGCAGTATCCACTAGCCACATGTTGTCTACATGTGTGTCTGCCAGTTGACTCACAAGCCACCGTTTTAACAATGTCAATAAGACAACCAAATATCAACACATTTGGATGCTGCATTATCATGTGAAACAATTGATTTGACATGAAATTATATACAAATATTTTAACAATACTTTCTAGTTTAAGTTATATAATTATACAGATTTATTACTCCCGTCTGTAAAACAATGAGCAAGAGTTAAAACTGGATTGAGTTAAGTTTATAAGCAATGTCTCAGCCAGAGACATGTATGTCCATCGTCAAGATTGGTAATTACAACTGATAACTCAAGACAGGTGGAATTTAGAGGGGAGCTGACTACTAGTCCCAAGTCTAGGGTCCTGCAGTAATGACTTGCATTGGTACACCTGACATTGAAATAAACCAAATAGGTCAGTATTCATTTCAATACATGGCCCAAATAATATTGATTTGTCATTGAAAAAAACAAAACTTCTATAAATGATTGATGTAAATGAGTTTCGTGTAAGGCATACTTTTGATTAATTCAAGACTGAAGAAATTCTGGCTAAGGGTCTGTCTACAAATATATAGCTGGCAAAGGTGGGATGGAGTAGGGAGGGAGACAATGTGGGGTTTCAGTGCCTACAAGTCATGAGGGCACATGCACTACACTTGTGTTATGCAGTACCTCCCTCAGCTCCCTGGCGATAGTGATTTATGGGCCTTACAATTTCACCTGGAGGTGTAGAAAACAACTCTATAGATAAATAGTAGGACATTTGCCATGTGTGAGGACATTGCTCTTTCTCTTTCCCTCCTTTTCTCCCTCCTTCCAGGTTGCCAATCTCCACCTACTCTCCTTCTCTCTCCCTTCCTTACTTCCCTTTCCCATATCTCCATCTACACACATCTTGTATATATTTCTCCTAAATTTCTGCCATCCCTCCCCACCCCTTCAGTCTCTCCTTCCCTTTCCCCAAATGTTCTCATCTCCTCTCCCCCTTCCCCTCTCCTGTCATTGTTGATAAGTTATGTGAATGCCTTCATGAAATGGCTAAGACCCCAATGCCAGTAGTTATTTGCATGTTATGCATAGCTTTATGCAGAGACCCGTCCACCCATCATTTGGACGGGTAGAAACTGTTGTGGACGGGTAGAAATGTGGGTGGACAGGTGGTGAACGGGTAAAAATTAAGGAGCAAAAAAGGGTCTTCCAAAATGATAGATATTGTCAGTTATGCCTCAAAAGTTAGTGTAAATGGTGTCACATGTGTGTTTGTAGTCCATTTCAGGTCATCAGACACATTTAAAGTTTGTAAACTGCTTTAACAGTTAACACCCATGTGTCCACCAAAACATGTGGGACTGGCAATAATTTGGCGCTGCATAAAGCCCTGATGGTATGAAATTTATATGGATTATCAGTGCCTAGATGGACTAAAATGGTGCCTCTTTGCTGGTGATTGATGTCTTTTGCCACAGTGGGCGTGAAAAGGTGCTGTGTGCTTCTAACCCTGTACATACAATAGTCACACATACATGTCAGATGTCATCTACAACAAGATAAGAGTATATATCGCCTTTTTCAATCATTGGTTTCCTTTATGGTAACCATATAATTTGTATTTTGTCATGAATAAAGATATCTAGTATTTGTAGTTCATCATAATGACATTTTATTAGTTTACAGTGCACACATATTTCTTACTTGTGTCCCTACTCTGGTACAGCTCTACTCTAGCACACACAACACACACCTGTGACACAACTGAATGACCGTGTTAAATGTTGGATTACTTTGTGATTGCAGAAGGAATTTTTGCCACACTGCCCCGGACAACAAGGGGAGCAGCGATTGTGCTTGGTGGGGACCCAAAAGGGAAGAACTTCCTCTACTGCAATGGCAACAGTGTCGTGATCCGGGATGTTGAGGTAGGCTCACGTTCACACATTGATGCTCTTGCTAAAGTCTGGTGTATTTGCAAGATTGACTAAAATGTTAATAAAAATGCAAGGCAATATTATTTTGCTTTTATGTTAAGATCCATGGACAACATTTGTGATTTTGTGCATTGTTTTTGGGGTAGTGATAATTGTAAACTTTTTAATTTATGTATAATTTATTACATATTCATTATTTTCATATTACAATTTATCATATCTTATGTATAATTAATAAATTTTGATAATCAAATTATGTTGGACACTTCCTAATGGTTATGCTACATGTATATAGTATATACACAAATATTTGTTATTTTATATTAAAAAATTTGGGCATACTTGTCAAAATATAATATTTCTTTCATTCTGCCAAGTATTGGTTAAAATGTACAAGCTATCGACAGATGACATTTTTTAAATGGCATATATATCAATCTACCATATAGTAATAGGCATATACATGATGTACACTATTTCATACACAAGTACAGTGCAACGTGAGATACACCAAGTAGATCCGTGTTATCCTTCAAATAACCATGCCCTAGCAGGCACCTAGATTCCAGACACCCTTTCTGAATACCAGTGTCCTACCTCCAAAATTGTTGCTGCCGGCACTCCAGAATGAGTCAGGCTTAGTTTTACATAGAATAAACATCATTAACATAATTAAGGCACACATGCGGTAGCCTGGTAGGATGTTATGTGAAATACGAATTGATTTTGAAGCTTAACTATTATCGAACATGTTACTGTTAGTACTTGTTGAGTGAGAAGTGGTACCTAGCGACCCAGTGGCCTTGTCCGTACTTATCTGTTACCGTGGAACTATGAGAAATGCAAGGCATTCTGAATTTAGTGGTACATCTTTTTCACTGCAAGAAAGGGGAAAAAATTTTCCTTTGATGGCTTTTTTATTTGTATTAGCGATGGTTTTGTTTCCGCTGTGTTACGCGTGGTGTGTTTCGGGGTGACTTTGAGCCAGGGCTGCGCTTTCACTCCTACTTAGGGGAGCTAGGGGACCAACTAGAAGGCTGGCCCGGGTGTTACTGCTGGTGTGTTACTGCGCATAAAAGGTGTGTTACTCGCTGATTTTATTTGTTTACTGCTGTTTTAGCTGGTGTTTAGCCTGGGGTGTTACTGCCTGTGTTTACTCGCTGTGTGTTTCCGTAGTGTATTATGCTGGTATATTATGCTGGTATAAATACATATTATGGAGTTTCCTATGTGTTTTTAAGTTTTCATTTTAAATCTACCTGGTTTTTAATTTCTGGTACCCCTTTTAATCTTAAAAATTAAATAGTAAGTAGTACGTATATATAATAAGTTGATAAGTAAGTTTTTTTTTTTCAAGTAACATTAAATACAAATGTGAAACTTTATAGCAGCCACAGTCTTGTACCACATTAAATATGCATTCATGCTCAGCATACACGTAGTGTACTCCTATTTAGAAAAGAGCCAATTTTGCAGCTGACAGCCAAATTGCATCAATCAGATCTCAGATTAGTTTTTCAAACTTCAGGAGCATAGCACTTTTCTAATTATAGCCAACTGGTCTATGTATTCGAAGGAACTGTTGCACTTGTGTTTAGAATTAGTGCAGCTATTGTGGGGAATGTTAGTATTCAAAATATTTAGTGGCGTTAATCGATAGGTCAGTTTGCACTGTTTCAGTAGACCCCATAAATCATCAAAGTTAGAAGTAAGCACAGGTTTCTGTCGGCCAACTGCCACTTTTTCTTTTCACATCACCTTTAGTTTGACTTACTTCTTGGTTTACATTCTGGGTCCTACATCACCAGTAGCTGTGTACACTGTACAGGAACCTAAATGTATGTTGTACACAATTCGTACATATATATGATCCTTTATTTTGAGTTAAACTAGCTGGGATTTAATAGCCACTTCTGACTTTTAATTTGCAAATGGTGTGAAAGAATTTACTGCGCTGGTGTGTTACTGTGCTGGTGTGTTATTGCGCTGGTGTGTTACTGCGCTGGTGTGTTATTGCGCTGGTGTGTTACTGCGCTGGTGTGTTACTGCGCTGGTGTGTTACTGCGCTGGTGTGTTACTGTGCTGGTGTGTTACTGTGCTGGTGTGTTATTGCGCTGGTGTGTTACTGCGCTGGTGTGAAATGACACGGTTTCACCTCGGGCAGTTTCCCTGATGTGTTGTCTCCACAGTTTTCATTTTCCACCCACATTCTACGTGGGTTTTTAATTTTCCTGGTATCTCACTTGTACAGTTCCCTTCCAAATAATAAAACTCCAAAAAAATGTAATGTGATTATCTATCTATAATGTCTTTTTCTCAATTTGCTATTTATTTATGAAGACCCAGTTATTACCAGTTTCAGTCAGTTTGTGGACAGAACATATTTTACATTCTTTTCTTCCACGTAAACGTTGTACAGTGTACCACCTATCAACATCAATCAACCGTGGACACATCAACCACATTGTCTTGTGTCGGCCAGCCTTAAAATAGCCTTGTGTCTGCCGTGGTTTTGGAACAACCGTGGATGCTCCCTCCTCCTCAGTGTGCCCCCAGGCTGGGAGACAGAGAGAGAGGTGGCAGCGGTGGCTAGCCCTCCCTCCGCCTGTGTGTCGTCATGTTGGGTCTGTGAGATTGGCCGTGGCACAGTGAGGCTGTGATGGTACAACAGCAAACACCTGCACAAACACCTGCACATTGTTGTCACGTTCAACATAGTTGCTGCGGCTTGCTTAATGTAAATAAGTAGCCGGACTGTGTAATGTCTGAAAACTGGGGTGGTACTTCAGAGAGAATTTGGGGTGGCACTTCAGGTAGATTTTGGTGTGGCACTTCAGGCAGGCTTTAGGGTGGCACTTCCGACAGGCTTTAGGGTGGCACTTCAGACAGACTGCGGGTGGTACTTCAGACAGACTACGGGGTGGCACTTCAGGCAGATTTTGGGGTGGCACTTCAGGAAGGCTTTAGGGTGGCCCTTTAGACAGACTGCAGGGTGGTACTTCAGATAGACTGTGTGGTGGTACTTCAGATATACTTTGTCATGGCACTTTAAGCAGGCTTTAGGGTGGCACTTCAGACAGACTGTGGGTGGCACTTCAGATGTACTTTGGGGTGGCACTTCAGACAGACTTTTGGGGTGGCACTTCAGGAAGGCTTTAGGGTGGCACTTCAGACAGACTGCGGGTGGTACTTCAGACAGACTTTGGGGTGGCACTTCAGGCAGATTTTGGGGTGGCACTTCAGGAAGGCTTTAGGGTGGCACTTCAGACAGACTGCGGGTGGTACTTCAGACAGACTACGGGGTGGCACTTCAGACATACTTTGTCATGGCACTTTAAGCAGGCTTTAGAGTGGCACTTCAGACAGACTATGGGGTGGCATTTCAGACATATTTTGTTGTGGCACTTTAAGCAGGCTTTAGGGTGGCATTTCAGACAGACTGTGGGGTGGCACTTCAGACATACTTTGGGGTGGCACTTCAGACATACTTTGGGGTGGCACTTCAGACAGGCATTGGTAGTGGCACCTATGACAGGTTTTCTCCTTATCGTTGCAGTCGGTTTTTTTTTATAAATTGGGACAATTAGTGTGGCACTTCAGACAGACTGTGGTGCGGCACTTCAAACATATTTTGTTGTGGCACTTTAAGCAGGCTTTAGGGTGGCACTTAAGACAGACTTTGGGGTGGCATTACAGACATTCTTTGGGGTGGCACTTCAAACAGGCATTTTGGTGGCACCTATGAAGGTGATAATAGTACCTGGTAATTGAAATAGTATTATCCAGTGTTTAATTTTTTTTTTAAATTGACCGATTTTGTTTTAAAAATCAGTGGGTCACGCAACCCATAACAGACAAGTGTTTATTTAATTAAATATGGTGCTTTTTGTAAATTTACCAGAGTTGTATTTGTTGTTACACCAACATTCACAGAGAGGTGATTCAGTAGTTGTTTTTAAAGGATGTATTAATATTTAGTAGTTTTAGTAACAATTAAGACATAGCATTTTGGCACAAGGCACAGCATGTAACTGTCACATCACTGACTTACAGTTACCGTAGAACTTTCAACAAATTCTGTTGTATGATTTTTTTAAGAAAGTTGACATTGAACTGTTTCTTCATTTCCCTGTCATCAATAAGCTGTCGCCATCAAAAATATAAGCTGCCCAAAATCAAATATACCTCATTCAAAATTGTTTCTCAAGGAGCAAGACAAATTATGTCCCAGAAGATAGCACATCTTAAAGGAAAACTCATCAGTATTTTTTTTTAAACTACTAGTTTTTTTCAAAACTCAAATATCCAATCACTCTAATACTGAGGACAATATTTCCATATCATACCAGTGACAATAAGGCATTGTGGCATTGACAATTTTTTGGTACTCAATCAAGATCAGTGTTTAAGATCAAAATTGATTTAAAAGTGCAAATTTGTGTTTTTAACAACATTAGTGAGATGATTCCCTGATCCCAGGTGCTGTAGCTAAATACGAAGCACATTAGTGGTCTTTGGCTAACTTGCTGCAAGAACCATGTAGCCTTTGACAGGCAGCAAGATTGTTTTGGTTCGTTCCCAGGTGTTGCCCGCCACAGAATGTATGTGAGCAGTTCAGGGGTTTCTAAATGACCGATGCGGTTTGGCAGGATATGTGGTTGCTGTTGCTAGCAGTCTACTCTGTTTCTTCCATGTTAGCGTTCTGTGGGCTTCTTGTGGCTCCGTCATTCATCTATCTCGTCTGCCCCCAGGAAACCTGCTTGTTGTGGGAACCCACATGTTCTGGGAGCAGGGGGGAGAACTCTTCATGTTCCGCTGGGGTCTAATTAGGTATATGGGAAGAAAGCTTAAAACATTCTCTGACAGGTTCATTGATGCAGACATTGGTTCTCACCCACGTGCAACAGTTGTCAAGCCATAAACGCAGTCAGTTACAGTTGTGATTTCTCTTAATAGTACGCAGGGCTCAAAAGTCGCTCAAATAGTTTATTTCTCGATACAATTCACTTGTCCCATGAAAACTTATTTTGAAACTGCCTGTCTGTGATTTTTCTGGTTGACCTGGCTGTAAACAGCTAAGTCGGCCCACAGACTACAAGTCGTACCACTTTCATTTTTTCTCATGGCAAATCTGGTTGTTGCAAGCTAGCAGAAAAGAGTCATTTCGAGCTTTGCATAAGTCTATGATTATAAACAAATTAAACAATGTAATAATAAAATCGAATTAGTTAGTTGCCAACCTCCTTGAAAATCATGCTCAATTACTTAGACAAGAAGTGTAATACAGTATAATAAAAAACATACAATAAATTATTTACAATCAGTAAAATGTGTCATCAGGGCTTTATGCAGGATAAAATTATTGCCAGTCACACATGTTTTGGTGGACACATGGATGTTAACTGTTAAGCCAGTTCACAAACTTTAAAATGTGTCTGATGACCTGAAATTGCCTACAATCACACGTGTGACACCATTCACATTCATTTCTAAGGCATAACTGACAATATCTATGATTTTGGAACACCTTGTTTTGCTCCTTCATTTTTTTACCCGTCCACCCATATTTCCATATTTCTACCCGTCCACAACGGTTTTTACCCGTCCAAATGACGGGTGGTCTGCATAAAGCTATGGTTCTAGTGTATATGTACACTGTGTGTTATTCACTGCTCCCATGTTATAAACTTACTCTAGAAACTGCCAAACTAGAACCAGGTGGACGATGAGATACTAGGAAGTACCGGGGGTAGTAACTACAGAATAATGTGGTACAGTTCCTGACCAGGCACTGGTGATGTGAGTCTGCTATTTGTGCCATTTCAGAACCCGTCGGTGTGCGACATCTACACAGAGCACTCCGTACAGACAACCTGTGCCCGCTACTCTCCCAGCGGGTTCTACATTTGCTCCGGAGGTAGGTACTTAACCCATCGGGTGGGCGGGTGCGAGTCGGGTGCAGTAGGTGGCATTCCGTTTCACCACGTGGAATGCCAAGTGGGGTCAGACCACAGTTAACCTTCGTGTTGTGTTGCGTTGCAAAAATATGGGACGTAGACACATTTATTTACGAAATACGAAACAGCTTTGTTATGTGAACTGAGTGCAACTGATCAGGCATACTGACTGATTCTGTCGTAGAATGTTTTAGCGGTGAAATTTTTAATAGTGCACATGATTGGTGGAGTGATTTTGCCATTTGATGTTTACACGTGTGTGTATTTGTGGGCTTTGTGCATTTTTAAAGAGCTACATATTTGTGATTTGTAATTATGTCAGAATGTTCTCAACTTAAATTTTCCTTTAATTTCGTAAAATTTTACCATGGTGACCGATATGAAATCAGCTGTGCTTGGTGTCCTTGTTTATTCAAATATAGCATGGCGATGCTTCGGAAAGAATGCTTCATTTGTCTTAAATTGATTTGTACGAAAATGTGGCATTGTGCATAACCTTAAATTCAAACATTGAGCCGTGATAGTGTTTCACAAAATAAAATGTCTGAGTTATGGGGTATGTTTTAAAACATACTCGCACTACTACCACCAAAATGGCTACCACCCACACATCCATATTTCAGCTAGTCACTAGTGCACTGTTTTTCCTAGAAGTATTGCACCAGTTTGGTAATTTGGTTTCATGCTGTGGTTCTTGAAAATCGCTTATATTGTCAAGAAATGCTGTCTTGTCAAACATGTCATCACACTGAAGGTACCTTACACTTAATACCTGTGTAACATGACACATTGCTGTTGGGTGACCGTTTGCACATCTGTGACCAAAACAAATCATCTGTTGCATTGAATATATTACACCGTTGTCATAGCAACCAGCTACCCTTCAGGGCAGCAACACATCCATACAATATTACTTTTGTTCAGATAGATACCACATAGTGTATCATCACTATTCCACCTTGAAATCAGACATTTTTACTGGCAACAATACTCATATTTTGTGTTTGTTATTAAGTAAAAGCTGTTTTATTAGTGTAACATTATTTATCACTGTGTATGTGCTCTAAAAATATAGTCAGTTCTAGTAAGAATGATACAGTCAGGTCTCATTTATATCATCTTCAGTAATCTGGTTGCTCTGCAGTCACTGCAATGTGCCTTATGATTGGAAATGCAAGTGCACTGTGTTGCCTGTACTGTAAGTGCACTGTGTTGCCTGTACTGTAAGTGCACTGTGTTGCCTGTACTGTAAGTGCACTGTTTTGCCTGTACGGTAAGTGCACTGTGTTGCCTGTACTGTGAGTGCACTATGTTGCCTGTACTGTAAGTGCACTGTGTTGCCTGTACTGTAAGTGCACTGTGTTGCCTGTACTGTAAGTGCACTGTGTTGCCTGTACTGTAAGTGCACTGTGTTGCCTGTACTGTAAGTGCACTGTGTTGCCTGTACTGTAAGTGCACTGTGTTGCCTGTACTGTAAGTGCACTGTGTTGCCTGTACTGTAAGTGCACTGTGTTGCCTGTACTGTAAGTGCACTGTGTTGCCTGTACAGTAAATGCACTGTGTTGCCTGTACTGTAAGTGCACTGTGTTGCCTGTACTGTGAGTGCACTGTGTTGCCTGTACTGTAAGTGCACTGTGTTGCCTGTACTGTAAGTGCACTGTGTTGCCTGTACTGTAAGTGCACTGTGTTGCCTGTACTGTGAGTGCACTGTGTTGCCTGTACTGTAAATGCACTGTGTTGCCTGTACTGTAAGTGCACTGTGTTGCCTGTACTGTAAGTGCACTGTGTTGCCTGTACTGTAAGTGCACTGTGTTGCCTGTACTGTAAGTGCACTGTGTTGCCTGTACTGTGAGTGCACTGTGTTGCCTGTACTGTAAGTGCACTGTGTTGCCTGTACTGTAGTGCACTGTGTTGCCTGTACTGTAAGTGCACTGTGTTGCCTGTACTGTGAGTGCACTGTGTTGCCTGTACTGTGAGTGCACTGTGTTGCCTGTACTGTAAGTGCACTGTGTTGCCTGTACTGTGAGTGCACTGTGTTGCCTGTACTGTAAGTGCACTGTGTTGCCTGTACTGTAAGTGCACTGTGTTGCCTGTACTGTGAGTGCACTGTGTTGCCTGTACTGTAAGTGCACTGTGTTGCCTGTACTGTAAGTGCACTGTGTTGCCTGTACTGTGAGTGCACTGTGTTGCCTGTACTGTAAGTGCCTGTGTTGCCTGTACTGTAAGTGCACTGTGTTGCCTGTACTGTAAGTGCACTGTGTTGCCTGTACTGTAAGTGCACTGTGTTGCCTGTACTGTAAGTGCACTGTGTTGCCTGTACTGTAAGTGCACTGTGTTGCCTGTACTGTGAGTGCACTGTATTGCCTGTACTGTAAGTGCACTGTGTTGCCTGTACTGTGAGTGCACTGTGTTGCCTGTACTGTGAGTGCACTGTGTTGCCTGTACTGTGAGTGCACTGTGTTGCCTGTACTGTGAGTGCACTGTGTTGCCTGTACTGTGAGTGCACTGTGTTGCCTGTACTGTGAGTGCACTGTGTTGCCTGTACTGTAAGTGCACTGTGTTGCCTGTACTGTAAGTGCACTGTGTTGCCTGTACTGTGAGTGCACTGTGTTGCCTGTACTGTGAGTGCACTGTGTTGCCTGTACTGTGAGTGCACTGTGTTGCCTGTACTGTAAGTGCACTGTGTTGCCTGTACTGTAAGTGCACTGTGTTGCCTGTACTGTAAGTGCACTGTGTTGCCTGTACTGTAAGTGCACTGTGTTGCCTGTACTGTAAGTGCACTGTGTTGCCTGTACTGTAAGTGCACTGTGTTGCCTGTACTGTAAGTGCACTGTGTTGCCTGTACTGTAAGTGCACTGTGTTGCCTGTACTGTAAGTGCACTGTGTTGCCTGTACTGTAAGTGCACTGTGTTGCCTGTACTGTAAGTGCACTGTGTTGCCTGTACTGTAAGTGCACTGTGTTGCCTGTACTGGGACAGAGTTCAGACTGCTCAGTGGTTTAGAGCTGACATTGTACCCAGGAGGTGCATTCTCAACTTTATTCCCAGGGTGCTGAGACTGGGTGTTTGGTACAACATGGGTACAACATGGGTACAACATGGGTACAACATGCCTTGTACAGCACCTGGAATATAGCAAGGAAGTTTGAAATAACTGAGTGAAGGAAATACTAAAAGCACGAATGCCTACTGTGTGGAGGCAGGGGTCCCCCACAGGACACACGAAGTAACCCATGCTGTCAACTCATGGAGTGGCGGCCTCCGTCTCAACGCACTCACGAGTGTTGTGAATAGTATTTCTATTCAAGACGGTGGTCTCGGTGAAATCAGAGGAAACTGATGTGATTTTGATTATGAAATAAAGCATTTGTTCACTACTCATTCCTGTCTCTCTTTTCTCCACACCACTCTTTTTCTGGCCATTATCTAGATCTCTCTGTACCCATCCCTCTCCCTCTGCATCTCCCTCTGCCTCTGCCTCTGCCTCTGCCTCTCCCCCTCCCTCTCCCTCTCCCTCTCCCTCTCCATCTCCCTCTCCCTCTCCCTCTTCCCCTCTTCCCCTCTTCCCCTCTTCCCCCTCCCCCCTTTCCCCCCCTTCCCCCTTCCCCCTTCCCCCCTTCCCCCCCTTCCCCCCCCTTCCCCCTTCCCCCCTTCCCCCTTCCCCTCTTCCCCTCTTCCCCTCTTCCCCTCCCACTCCCTCTCTCTATCTCACTATCTCATTCACTGTCTTTCTCCTGTCTCCTCTCTATCTGTCCCCCTTTCTCTTCTCTTCTCTTTCTCTCCCCTCTCTTTTTTCTCTCTATCTCTCAGCCCTCCTATCTTAATCTCTCACTCTCTCTCTCTCTCTCTCTCTCTCTCTCTCTCTCTCTCTCTCTCTCTCTCTCTCTCTCTCTCTCTCTCTCTCTCTCTCTCTCTCTCTCTCTCCCCCTGCCCTTCCCCCCCAGACAAATACTTGAGTGTCCTATTTGTGCCCGTGTTACAGATGTGTCAGGTAAGGTGCGTATCTGGGACACAACACGCAAAGAGCACATTCTGAAGAATGAGTTCCAGCCACTCGGTGGAACCATCAAGGACCTCGCGTGGTCCCAAGACAACCAGCGCATCGTCGTCGGAGGGGAGGGGCGTGAGCGGTAGGACCCCTCGTCACTGATATATATATATATATATATATATACATGTATATAATATATATACATGTATAATATATATATAATATATATATATATATATATATATATATATATATACATGTATTTATATATTATATGTACAGTGTATATACATATATATCCTGTTATTTGTAATGCTAAAATATGTAGTGACTCACTGTTCAGCTAATAAATGTTATACATATGCATGTATTACGCTTGTATGTGCTCACTGCTTTAACCAATTTATTATAATTTATATAGCACTAAATTCACCTCCTAAGGATTGGATGCCGCCCTGTATAAGAAGAAACCTTTACCTCCCTGTCTACTGGCAGGTTTGGCCCTGTATAAGAAGAAACCTTTACCTCCCTGTCTACTAGCAGGTTTGGCCCTGTATAAGAAGAAACCTTTACCTCCCTGTCTACTGGCAGGTTTGGCCCTGTATAAGAAGAAACCTTTACCTCCCTGTCTACTGGCAGGTTTTGCCCTGTATAAGAAGAAACCTTTACCTCCCTGTCTGCTGGCAGGTTTGGCCCTGTATAAGAAGAAACCTTTACCTCCCTGTCTACTAGCAGGTTTGGCCCTGTATAAGAAGAAACCTTTACCTCCCTGTCTACTGGCAGGTTTGGCCCTGTATAAGAAGAAACCTTTACCTCCCTGTCTGCTGGCAGGTTTGGCCCTGTATAAGAAGAAACCTTTACCTCCCTGTCTACTGGCAGGTTTTGCCCTGTATAAGAAGAAACCTTTACCTCCCTGTCTGCTGGCAGGTTTTGCCCTGTATAAGAAGAAACCTTTACCTCCCTGTCTACTGGCAGGTTTGGCCCTGTATAAGAAGAAACCTTTACCTCCCTGTCTGCTGGCAGGTTTTGCCCTGTATAAGAAGAAACCTTTACCTCCCTGTCTGCTGGCAGGTTTTGCCCTGTATAAGAAGAAACCTTTACCTCCCTGTCTACTGGCAGGTTTGGTCACGTGTTCAACACTGAGACAGGGACATCTGTCGGAGATATTATGGGACAGAGCAAGGCGATGAATGCTGTCGACTTCAAACCCAGTCGGCCCTTCCGCATCGCCACAGCCAGTGAGGACAACTCTATCGCATTCTTCCATGGCCCACCCTTCAAGTTCCAGTTCACCATCAATGTGAGTGTATCACTGACTTCTATGGCCCACCATTAAACTTCCAGTTCACCATCAATGTGAGTGTATCACTGACTTCTATGGCCCGCCATTAAACTTCCAGTTCACCATCAATGTGAGTGTATCACTGACTTCTATGGCCTGCCATTAAACTTCCAGTTCACCATCAATGTGAGTGTATCACTGACTTCTATGGCCCACCATTAAACTTCCAGTTCACCATCAATGTGAGTGTATCACTGACTTCTATGGCCCGCCATTAAACTTCCAGTTCATCATCGATGTGAGTGTATCACTGACTTCTATGGCCCGCCATTAAACTTCCAGTTCATCATCGATGTGAGTGTATCACTGACTTCTATGGCCCGCCATTAAACTTCAAGTTCATCATCGATGTGAGTGTATCACTGACTTTTATGGCCCGCCATTAAACTTCCAGTTCACCATCAATGTGAGTGTATCACTGACTTCTATGGCCCACCATTAAACTCCCAGTTCACCATCAATGTGAGTGTATCACTGACTTCTATGGTCTGCCATTAAACTTCCAGTTCATCATCGATGTGAGTGTATCACTGACTTCTATGGCCCGCCATTAAACTTCAAGTTCATCATCGATGTGAGTGTATCACTGACTTCTATGGCCCGCCATTAAACTTCCAGTTCATCATCGATGTGAGTGTATCACTGACTTCTATGGCCCGCCATTAAACTTCCAGTTCATCATCGATGTGAGTGTATCACTGACTTCTATGGCCCACCATTAAACTTCCAGTTCATCATCAATGTGAATATATAACTGGCTTCTATGGCCCACCATTAAACTTAAATATTCTTCATCATAGTAGACAAATTTTAACAAAGAACTAACGTCGTAGTAAACGAATTGTCATGTTAGACCAAATGTCAAAGAAGACGAATTGTTGCATTAGACCAGAAATTAATGTCGTTAAACCAAATATTAGACACCCATTTAATTTAGTGTTGAGAACATGATTTTAATCATAAAGAATAAATGAAGGCGAGACAAGATTGTCTACGTTGACTGGCATGTGACCTTGTGCTTGCAGGATCACAGTCGCTTTGTGAATGCACTGAAGTACTCACCCAACGGTGAGATGTTTGTCTCTGGGGGGGCCGAGGGTAAGGTAAGTAAATGACTTACACTCCCCATAAATGTCACATTTTAATTAATTGTTACATTTTATTTAAAAAATTCCATCTTAAATAATTACATTGCATTACATAATGTTTATTTATATTTACATTTTTATTTTTATACTGTGAAGTATTTTTGTTAAATCAGATGACGACAATACAGTGACGTGTGTTATGATATAAATGTATGTTATGATGTAAATATGAAAAATTTTCACAGTTTGTTTCACAAGTTACATAAGACGTTTCCAGCTAATGCACAGCCCTTTGGATCAGTTGCAAAAGATTTGTGTAACTTAGTGAGAAATTTGTTTATGTCACTCTAGCATGTGGAACAAACCCTTAGACCATTAAGAACCCTTAATCGACTGCAAATTTGTTATAAAAAAGCCATTTTGGATTGGTAGGGATCATTTTTAAAAACAGACGTGCTAGCTCGATTGACGTTAGATTGCTGTGTTTCTAGGCCTTTATCTATGATGGAAAGTCTGGCGAAAAGATTGGACAACTCGGTGAACTGTCGCCTGCCCACAAAGGGGGCATCTATGGGGTGAGTAGTTAGGGGGGTAATTGTAACATACTTACAAGGGGCATCCATCTCTGGAAAGATTGATTCACAGTAATCACCTCCTGTTCGTAATAGAATTATAGAATGAGTGATTAGGGGGTAACTGACCCTAGAATACAAGAGGGCATCTATGGGGTTGATTGTTGAAGGGTAAATAGGTTAGAACAAAAGTGGAGAAACCTTATGCCGCTGACAGCTCATCGGTCTCTGTGAGTCTCTGGATTCGTGTCTCTTACTCATGTGTGTCTCATCTACAGGTGAGTTTCAGTCCTGACAGCAAGCAGGTGCTGACGGTGTCTGCTGACAAGACGGCCAAGATCTGGGACGTTCCCTCTGGGACACTGGTCCAGTAAGTAGTGCATCGTGTCTCCATCGGGGAGACGTGATTGCAGGAGCTGTGGTTGCAGGAGTTTGTGGTGGTTGTGATTGCAGGAGTTTGTGGTTGAAGAGGATTCATGTGTTGTGATTGCAACAGTTTGTGGTTGCAGGAAGTTTGTGATTGGCTGTGATTGCAGGAGGTTGTGGTTGCTGAGGATTATGATAGGCTGTGATTGCAATAGTTTGTAGTTCCAGGAGATTGTCATGGACTGTGACTGCTGGAATTGTGTTTGCATGAGTTTGTGGTTGTGGAAGATTGTGAATGGCTGTGATTGCTGTTGTTGCTGTAGGGAGTTTATGATTGCAGGAGATAGTGATGGAATATGATTGCAGGGGTTTATGGGTAAAGGGAGTTTGCAGGGTGCGGTGATAGCAGGAGCCTGTGGTTGCAGGGAGTTTGCGATGGGTTCGACCGTGGATGACATGCAGGTCGCCTGTCTCTGGCTGGGAGAGAACCTGCTCACGGTGTCTCTGTCTGGTGTCATCAACTACCTGGACCGAGCCTGCCCCGAGACCCCCCGACGCATACTCAAGGTCAGTTCTTGGGTCACTCCTGTGGCTCAAGTGTGGGGTCACTCAGAGGAAATTACACTGACTTGATATTACTGCTGGAGCAATACACTGGTTTATTGAGGTCCACAGCGTACATATCTCTGTCGCGATACTCTGCTGTACAGGATAGGGGTTGGCAAAGCAGTATTTGCGCCATCGTTGTGAAGCAATAAATATCCAACACAAACCACACCTGTCTGTGTATCAATAATGTCAAGTTATAATATGTTGTGTATGTCTATTACCTAACTGTAATCTCTAAATAAAATCTTTATACGCAATTCTGTTTTCGGTGTGCACATGCAGTTTGACCTCATAGTTATTTTATTTTGTTCCAATCATTCTCAATAAGTAAACAAGTGTTTTATTGTTGTACCATTTAATTAAATGTATTCTGTATCATGATATGTATCATGTCGTGAAGTATCGCTTCTAGCTTCAAGGCTGATATTTGCTAGATAATTAGTTAGATTTTATCACTACAGAATCTAGATACGTAGCATCTACTATACAGTGTAGATGACCTTTCAATGTTGTCACTTGTCAAGTTACCAGGTCATTAACTGTAAGATCAATATATAAAACAACATAATTTTCAACTTGATATTTTATCTTTTATCTAGATTCAGACTATTTACTAGCTTTCAGTGTGAAAATCGTAAGAAGAGATGTACACGTAGAAACTGACTAACTGTTAGAAGCAGGTAGTTGCTCAAGGTAGTTTGTAGTGCATTCTGTGTCATCAGGCTTAAAAGTGAAAAATTAACGGAATGAGATAAAAGCGTAAACATGTTGCTTGTGTGAAGGTACTTGAATGTGTTGTTACCCTCCCAGGGCCACAGTAAACCAATCACAGCACTGGCGGTGACACAGGACAAAGGAACAGTATTCACAGCCAGCTCCGACGGAACCATCTGTATCCTTGTCAACTGGAAACAACGTCTTGTTTAGTATTACTCATTTCTTGGCAAATTCAACTTTTGTAAGACTTGGCCATGTGTCACTCATGTGTCACTCATGTGTCAGACATCCGGGCATGAAACCAATGCCATTTACACATAGGTATGAATTCAGGATATCAACTACAGAACAGGGCAAACATAAACATACCTTTCTACAGAATCTACACACACAAAGCTCTCTGTTGGTTGTAGCCCAACATACTAATGCTGAAAAATAATGATTCAATGAGCTAATGACTCTTAATAAGTTAATGCACCTGTTGGGAAGTCGAGATCGTTACAGGAGGAACATACATGATACAAACTTGACAAATCCTGCCTCTGTAAAATACTGGCACACTCACCCCGATGTGCTTGTTTGGACTTGTTAAGTTTATCAGAGGACTACATGTACACTCATGATTTTTGCACAAATAAATATTCCTAATCCTGCAAGAATTATGAGTCTATGCAGAAGTCCAGCTAATCTTAACAACCACAAAAGCATGGGATTAGAAATACAGTATTTATTAATGCTAGCTAACTAATATGTTGGCAGTTGTGTTAAGCACGAATAATTTACCAATTGACCAAACACATACACGTGTATTTGGTGCAAACAATTGAGTTGTAAAACATTTTTCCAATAAATTAATGTGTTCTCGTTGATTTATGAGATGACGTATACTGAATATAACCATGCAAGAATTATGAGTGTACAGTAAGTCCTCTGGAAAACATAACAATCCCAAATGTTTGTTCTTGAGTTGGTGCAGCAGATTTTGAAATACCTGACATGTAGGATTTCTCGGCCCATGCTACAATATTATAACATCTCACTGTGAAAATAATTTATGTATTCCCGGATCAGCATCAATATTGTATTGGTTGTTGCCATTTGGGTTTATTCCTTGACCATGGATCAAGGTCACTGGAATGCCGACACTGCTGAGAACGATTTTGTCGGGGGCAAAGGTCATTCGAATCAAGTGCAGGACATGGTGGTTGTCGATGATGTTGTAATTACGTGCGGTATGGACGACTCTGTCATGTACATAGATGTCGCCACAAAGCAGTATGGGCAAGTAGATCAGTTTCACTTTGTCACTTTCACTTTAGTATTTTAACTTTCACTTTAATCATTTCATGTGATAACTGTGTGAATAACGTCTTTTTTCGCATAGGAAACACAGACACTGTTGTGGTGTAGCGGCTGTCTGAGGCATTTAGTTTTGTTACGTCTTAACCTCTTAAGCCCTGAGTTGCTGAGGGCCTCAACACTATGACCAGACTTGGGTTCACATAATGAACCGTATCGTAAAAACTGTTCATCGCAATTATATAAAAGTGTATATAATCTGAATCAGAAAGGAATTATCTATACATTGATGTACATATCATTGTTGTATGACTAACTGAAACTAATTAATACATAATTTACATATATAAAAAATTACAATATGGCCGACAATATATATGAAAATCTGTTTTGTTTTGTTGATTCCTCCATAATTATAAGCAGTTATTTTATCAGTTATTATATCATTGCAAGATATAAGGTGTCTTCAATGAGTAACACAAAAACTAACACTCGTACATCAATTGGGTTCTATTTTATGTCACTCAGGAAGTTTGTCCTGTTTTTCTCAAATCAGGATTGAAATAGTACATACAGCAAATAACACTGCCATCACAAGTGCTATGTGGAATATAGCACATGCTAGTACAAGCAAAATTTTATTGTTTAAACCAGAATACATTTGCCTACACTGTGTCATAAAAATTACTGTTGCGTGACTACAAAACATATTAAAAATAAACAGAATATTATTTATGTCAACAATCCAGACAAAAAACAAGATACATCAAAATCAGTTTTATTTTGTGGCTAATGTGCAATTATTTGACAGAATCGAATGAAATATCGCCAATGTCAAACACGGCTGTCAACTTAGCTGCTGCTTTTCACATTTTCATCCATATCATCGGACATGCTAACTAAATAACTACAATTCTTGCTCATGAACATCGCTAACATGAATAGTGAAACATCTACGATCGACTGCTGATTTGATTTTGCTAGAAAGTACAATTTTTCTTGCTAGATATATGTAAAGTTGGTGTCAAACTGTCGGTAAATCTCCTGTCTACATCCAGGTATAATTTGACGAAGTTTCCGCGAAAAATTAGTGACATCTAGCGATTATTGTACACACTAGTGTAAAACCACGACACATCGTGGTTCAGGATCCATGAGGTTAATTATACACATATATAATATAATATGGAAAGTACACCGATGTGTACTCCAGTAATTACTCACACAAATACAATACATGTAATTGAAAAAGAGTTTTGCCTTGAAACTTGGTTACCATAGAAATAACTCCTAAGTTTTCTCATTGAAAAATAGGTGCTGGAAATTTAAGATTTCTTGTTTTAAGTGTAATTATTTATCTAAAATGTTTCCTGACGCGATAAGTGAAAACTGTGATTTGTATTAGATTAAACAAATGTCTGAGTTTACAGCTTTTAAGAATACACCTGCCATGCATCTTAAGTTGCTGTTACTGGAGAACGACCCGTATAACAGAATGATTCATATAACACGATTAACATCTGCATTAGTGTACTGAAAGTATAAACCACACGCCTCATAAACGTGTGACCGTTTTATATTTTAATTCAAGTGTGATATTTAGTTGTCATGTGAGGGTTCTGTTTGCAGGGAGAGGGTAAAGATGCCATCACAGCCACGAGGGTTGGCCGCAGCATCCGGGGGACTGGTAGTTGTAGCCTGTATCAACCATGTACGTCACGGTCTTCCCTCTTCTTCCCTCTTCCTTCTTTCATCTTCCCTCGTAACTTTACATATTTATCCCCTTTTCTATTGTTTATGATTAAACAGTCTAGCATTGTGGTTGGCAACATTTCACATGGCTGCCGTGTAGAATGTCATGAAAACTGTGGATTAAGTAAATTAATATATGAATTTCCATCAATGCCATTGTTTATTTTATTGTGTATGTGTTGCAACAGGTGTATTTTGTAAAACAAGGAAAACGTATTCGTGTTTGATGTTGTTGTTGTTGGAAATAAATTACTGATGAAGTATTTTGACGTACTTACACTTCACCCTGCAGGTGGTCCTGGTGAGAAACCACGCTGTTGTCTTCACGCAAAAGGTCGACTTCGAGCCCCAGTGCGCCTCAATCACGAATGACCTCTCAGAGGTTGCTGTTGGAGGAGGCATGGTAGGTGCTGCCACCTGGTGTCAGGTCACAGATGTACAACTCATATTGTCGTCACTTACGCAGAGTGATATATGACGTTAACAATTAGTTCTATCAGAAGACTGTCTCGTATCGTCTGCCTGCACTGATTAAAGTAGCTGGAACACGTGTTGTAGATATTGCAAAATATTACTCAAGATATTGTGTGATGTGAGACCATCGTATGTTAGCAGTAGAACACTAGTTGTCTGTTTGTTTGGATGAGTCTTGCTCTTCCTCCTGGTTGCCCTGTACAAGAGGAAATGTCAGGTACTGTCTTCTGTCTCTTTCTCTTGCGTGCCACTGCTGTTTATCAATACCCCCATCCTGCCCCACCCCACCCCACCCCACCCGCCATCAGACTTTCATATTTGTACGTTTGAAATCCCTCTTAAAGCGACATGATCAGTTCGTGGCTTTTTATTTTTATTGCAAATCATGTTAATCAGTATAAGTTATAACTATTGGAGCGTCCTGACCGCCAATAAATGTTTTATCGAAACAGAACTATTAAACATCGAACGCTGTCACTCAAATCGCTGCGAGTGACACCCACCCTTTGGCCTTTACCAACTGGGAGCCATGCATCTGGCTGGGTGTGGCATTAGTGGCGTCAACTTGTGTTCACGTGATACTGCATCGCGTGATCATGCATTTCCTTCTGGGCTTTTAGCCACGCATACAACGGTTTCGAAAACGCCTCGTGGTCGATGTGTACACAGAGTTAAGCGCCCTTACTGCGTCTATTTTCAACCCCTAAATGGTACATGAAAACATATTTTGACTGTCTACGCTATAATAGGTATAATTTATACTGTATAACATGATTTTGCAATAAAAATAAAAAGCTACGAACGGACCATGTCCCTTTAACATAATTGTTTGACCATGGCTGTGGTCTTCCCTCTCTGTTGTGGCCGCAATGTTTTTCCAGCTCAGCTCCCTTCAGTTGTCTGTCTGCTCCCATCCTTAGTGAGTGCCTGGGTCACGTCATTCAGCTTATCAATCTTGTTCCATTTCCCTGCAACCCGATGTCATGTGTTCTGCATGCACCATGTAATTACACCATTTACACGTATTGTGATGGTCAGTCAGCCACTTATGGTGTTACATCCCGGTTATAGAAACAGTCACAATCTCTACCTTTAAATGTAATGAATTAAGTTTCTGTAATAGACTTGGTATCAGAAGTTGCGAGCTTTCAACTTTGACCCAACACATCTTCACTGTCTCTACCGTAGCATAATTGAGCGTGTCACAACTGATTGCAGTGTTTGTTATTATCATGCTCCTTCTACCCGGTCCAGTCGTACTTTCACGTTCTTCCGTCTCGAAGGACGGACCGGTGCTTGAAATGCAAAAGGGTTCGGTAGAGCAGGAGTTTTGTGCCTGCGGCGATCAGAATATTGAACCCGAGTAATATTGATGTCTACAGATTTCTTTTACATTTTGTACTTAATTTCTCTTCTTTGATAATTGTTTCCAATTTTTAAAATACACATCTAATATCTACTATATTTCATTTCTCGCACATGAGTTGTATGACGAATAGCCTTCTTAGGACAATTAATTGAATTGAACCACGTCTCCTTTTCCCTGTTATTTCCTCAACGCAGTTATTTTCACAAACTTGTAGATTTTGTTTCCCTCTTAACTCCCTCTACCGTCCCTTCCTCCGTGCATTCGTGTCAACTTCTATTTCTGAATGATCATCCTTGCTATCCATGTCACTAAGGTGAAGTCATTCCTTTGTTTCCTCTTCTTCACACTCAACCTGATTTCAGACCCTCTCTCTAGTGTCGAACCCACATCATTTCCCCAGCCTCATTCTCAGGCTGTGCTTCTTGCACTTCCCCATCCCATGCTGGCAAGACATGGAATTACAAATTTCACAATGAATTTTTTTTAAGTGACTTGTAAAATGTTACGAGCCCCGTCAAAATTCACTGTCTATAACAAACAACATTCAATATTGCAAGTTCTTTCAAGTGTGGAATAGGTTGAATGAGTTACAAAAATTCAGGAATGGAAGATGGTAATCTTTCCCTTGTAGGTAGAATATTTAATAATTTTCATAGATAGCAAAGTTTTTCTGTTTGGTATATAACATTGCCCATACTGAGTAAATAAATTATTTTTTCTGCTAAATCCTCATTTTCATGGCAACGTTGAACTAACAAAATGTCTGTAAGTGTTGAGGTTAGACTGACGGTGTAAGTGTTGAGGTTAGACTTACGGTGTAAGTGTTGTGGTTACACTGACAGTGTAAGTGTTGAGGTTAGACTGACGGTGTAAGTGTTGAGGTTACACTGACAGTGTAAGTGTTGAGGAGATTAGACTGAAAGTGTTTAGGTTAGACTGACTGTGTAAGTGTTGAGGTTAGACTTACGGTGTAAGTGTTGTGGTTACACTGACAGTGTAAGTGTTGAGGTTAGACTGACGGTGTAAGTGTTGAGGTTACACTGACAGTGTAAGTGTTGAGGAGATTAGACTGAAAGTGTTTAGGTTAGACTGACGGTGTAAGTGTTGAGGTTAGACTGACTGTGTAAGTGTTGAGGTTAGACTGACGGTGTAAGTGTTGAGGAGATTAGACTGAAAGTGTTTAGGTTAGACTGACGGTGTAAGTGTTGAGGTTAGACTGACTGTGTAAGTGTTGAGGTTAGATTGACGGTGTAAGTGTTGAGGAGATTAGACTGAAAGTGTTTAGGTTAGACTGACTGTGTAAGTGTTGAGGTTAGACTGACAGTGTAAGTGTTGAGGTTAGACTGACGGTGTAATTGTTGAGGAGATTAGACTGAAAGTGTTTAGGTTAGACTGACGGTGTAAGTGTTGAGGTTAGACTGACTGTGTAAGTGTTGAGGTTAGACTGACTGTGTAAGTGTTGAGGTTAGACTGACGGTGTAAGTGTTGAAGTTAGACTGACGGTGTAAGTGTTGAGGTTAGACTGATGGTGTAAGTGGTGAAGTTAAACTGACGGTGTAAGTGCTGGAGTTAGACTGACGGTATAAGTGTTGAAGTTAGACTGACGGTATAAGTGTTGAAGTTAGACTGACGGTATAAGTGTTGAAGTTAGACTGATGGTGTAAGTGTTGAGGTTAGACTGACTGTGTAAGTGTTGAGGTTAGACTGACTGTGTAAGTGTTGAGGTTAGATTGACGGTGTAAGTGTTGAAGTTAGACTGATGGTGTAAGTGTTGAGGTTAGACTGACTGTGTAAATGTTGAGGTTAGATTGACGGTGTAAGTGTTGAAGTTAGACTGATGGTGTAAGTGCTGAAGTTAGACTGATGGTGTAAGTGGTGAAGTTAAACTGACGGTGTAAGTGCTGAAGTTAGACTGACGGTGTAAGTGTTGAGGTTAGACTGATGGTGTAAGTGGTGAAGTTAGACTGATGGTGTAAGTGTTGAGGTTAGACTGATGGTGTAAGTGGTGAAGTTAGACTGATGGTGTAAGTGTTGAAGTTAGACTGATGGTGTAAGTGTTGAAGTTAGACTGATGGTGTAAGTGGTGAAGTTAGACTGATGGTGTAAGTGTTGAGGTTAGACTGATGGTGTAAGTGGTGAAGTTAGACTGATGGTGTAAGTGGTGAAGTTAGACTGATGGTGTAAGTGTTGAAGTTAGACTGATGGTGTAAGTGTTGAAGTTAGACTGATGGTGTAAGTGGTGAAGTTAGACTGATGGTGTAAGTGTTGAGGTTAGACTGATGGTGTAAGTGTTGAGGTTAGACTGATGGTGTAAGTGTTGAAGTTAAACTGACGGTGTAAGTGCTGAAGTTAGACTGACGGTATAAGTGTTGAAGTTAGACTGACGATATAAGTGTTGAAGTTAGACTGACTGTGTAAGTGTTGAGGTTAGATTGACGGTGTAAGTGTTGAAGTTAGACTGATGGTGTAAGTGTTGAGGTTAGACTGATGGTGTAAGTGGTGAAGTTAAACTGACGGTGTAAGTGCTGAAGTTAGACTGACGGTATAAGTGTTGAAGTTAGACTGACGGTATAAGTGTTGAAGTCAGACTGACGGTGTAAGTGTTGAGGTTAGACTGATGGTATATGTGTTGAAGTTAGACTGACGGTGTAAATGTTGAAGTTAGACTGACGGTATAAGTGTTGAAATTAGACTGATGGTGTAAGTGTTGAAGTTAGATTGACGGTGTAAGTGTTGAGGTTAGACTGACGGTTAAGTGTTGAGGTTAGACTGACGGTGTAAGTGTTGATGTTAGACTGATAATGTAAGGGTTGAGGTTAGACTGACGGTGTAAGTGTTGAGGTTAGACTGACGGTGTAAGTGTTGAGGTTAGACTGATAATGTAAGGGTTGAGGTTAGACTGACGATATAAGTGTTGAAGTTATCCTGACGGTGTAAGTGTTGAGGTTAGACTGATAATGTAAGGGTTGAGGTTAGACTGACGATATAAGTGTTGAAGTTATCCTGACGGTGTAAGTGTTGAGGTTAGACTGATAATGTAAGGGTTGAGGTTAGACTCACGATATAAGTGTTGAAGTTATACTGATGGTATAAGTGTTGAGGTTAGACTGACGGTGTGTTGTGTTGTGTCTTGTCAGGACCAGAAGGTGTACATCTATACGCTGGCTGGAGACGAACTCACACAGAAGCAGACGATGGACCACAACGGCGGCATCACCGATGTCAAGTACTCACCAGATGGCGCCTTCCTTGTCGCAACCGACACGCACCGCAAAGTCGTCTTGTACGAACTGCCTGAGTATAAGGTGGGTGCTGTTTTGTTTTGACATTTCCATCACTCAGCAATGTTCTATAACCTGACTAGTCTGTACATATTCTAAAAGTAAATGTTTTTATATAGCACAATATCCAATCATCAAGATTTCCCACAGACAGATGACTGACCAAGACGAGTGGAATTTAGAATGGGAGCTAGCTAGTCACTAAGTTAACTAATAGTTCTTTATATAGGGGCCACATCAATGGCTGTCATTGGCATGACTGGTAGTGACAAATATCAAAGGGATCAGCATTAATGATCAGCAATAATTAAATAAATAGTTCCGACTATACAAGTAATACTGGTAATTGTAGTAAACATTAACGGCATCCACACTAGCCATGTAGGCTCTGTAAGGTACACTTTTGGTTATTTAAAAACTGGCAACATTTTATTTACTGCATCCATCTACATGAGAGGGCACCACCTCCTAGGCTTAATTTTTTCATTTAATATTATCTTCTTGCAACTTCAACACTCATGTTGAAGGTTTACCACCTACCAATTGTGTTAATTTTCTTTATGAACAATGTTCGCAATTTGAAAGATTCCGCAAGCAAAACGTTCAACTTCAAATGGTAAACAATAAAATCCAGTTTCAAAAAATATTTATTGGCAATAATGCCGAGGTGTGTAGAGTTAACCACCTTACCCTTTGATGTTTAACTTTCCCATGTTCTAGACAGCAGACTTCCCATTACAAATTACTACTTGGCCAATTCTGGGCAGAGGAGATGGCACCTGTTATTTGTTAAAATTGCCATGTTTCAATGTGGACAACATATAGTCTGTGTGACACGCCGCGTCATGTTGTCTCAGGCCTTGACGTCGACAGAGTGGGGTCATCACACAGCCAAGATAAACAGCGTGGCATGGGCCCCGGACTCACGTCACCTTGCCACCGGCTCACTCGATACCAGCATCATCATCTGGTCCACGGAGAAACGCTCCAAGACGATCATCATCAAAGGTAGCAGCATTGGTTTCTGTAGCGTCGTGTTTATACAGCCGTATTTTATTTTAACTCATTGATTTTCTTGGTGCTGTGCAGCAAATAAATAGCATGGTAGAATGTGAAGAAAGACATGATATCATGCTATAAATGACTGTTTATAACCGAGTTGTAGTTAAAAAAGTGCGTCTTCAGTTTAATATTATGAACAAACTGTGACCAGGGATTAAACAGTTAATTAGGTTGCATTGTCAATTATAAAATTGGTATGTGGCTGTGGTATCTGGCTGTTTTATGGTTAAGGATAGCACACGAAAGATCGTATTTTGATGACATACATGGCCACCAAAAATGGGGACTGGTGATTTTTCATGAGGATGAGAAACATTTTAAGGCAGCTAGACCCAGGGCCAGTGGGTAAATTGTTGAATTTAAACATTATTAGTTCACTGCTCCTCGTCTTCAGGTTTGGAATTCCTTAATCTAGGTGTAGCCACGGTACATCTTCAGGCAGGGAATTCCCTAGTTTAGGATAGTCTCTTTAAACACAACTGTAGACTATTATCATTTGCCATTTGTATCTACATTTGACAGAGCACACATTTTTGCCTGTTGTTCGTACATTTCACTATTATGCTCTGGTTCCTCTCCTCTCCACCAGGTGCCCACCCAATGAGTCAGGTGACTCGCATCGCATGGCTTGATGACACCACACTCGTCTCTGTTGGCCAAGACAGTTGTGTCCGCAAGTGGGGAATTAAACACCACTAGATGGCACCACATGGCCGATACCGTCTCGAGCGCTATTATGAATACAACACCACACTGCACATTTGGACTATACAGAAGACGAACTCTGACAATGTTATGAATTGCCTGCTCAGTTTTCTCGCTTCAAATAGGTATTTTGAGATATATCTGAGCACTGCCAGCCTGTTTCAGCCGCATCACATGACAGAATCGTGAATTGTGTATACTTTTCCGATCGTGTATTGATCTTGTTTCACTAAATGTAAACATTTTTACAACGCATTTATCTCTGTGCTTTTATACGTATTTAGCCATGTGCAATTGATGTAACATTTTACAACAGTAAATGATCATTGTCACTCCATGCATTGTTTCATAGCAAAGATAATTCTTTACATTCAGTACAATGCACACATTCCATGGAACACTTATGGGCCATCCATAAAATAATTTGCACTGTTTGAGATGACATTACTCCTTGGGTATGCAACACAATACCATTGTGTACACCTCCATAAAATTATTTTCATTTTGACAGACTCTGAAATCTTGTGGCTGACAAATTCACCAGTTTGAAGGCTAACTGTAATTCGATCTTTCAGCAAATTACCAACTTGCCTACATAAGTACTTCCTCTGCTACTTGTGTCATCTGGCGGAATTAACCTGAGTATTCATGACCATGCCTTATGCGGATAGTTTAGGCAGAGCCCAAACTAGAAACTCCACATACACCAAGTAATTTTTGAATATATTATCAGGGTTATTTATAAGTGATTAATTTGTAACGAAATGCAAGCATAAAATTATATGAAATAGTATATAAAAAATATAAAATCATTGCATTGGCTCCCTGTGCACTATCGCATTATTTTCAAGATTTGTACAATAGCCTATCAAGCACTCTCATCTACATAACCAGCATATCTAAATTTGATGCTAACTCCAGCAAGAAATTCCAGACAGCTACGCTCAACCAGTAGTAACCCTCTTTACATTCCTCGGGTGAAAACGAAAGCTGGGACCCGAGCTTTCTCTGTTGCCGCACCAGTTGTGTGGAATTCGCTTCCTGCCAGTGTTAAATCAGAAGGTAATAATAGTTTCATTCTGCCGACGTCTAAAAACTTATCTCTTTAATGCTGCCTAGCCTCCTAGCTTCTTCATCCATCCATTGAAGACTCGCGCATTGTTTTACGATTATGGGTTTGCTTAATCCCTGGGTTTTGTCGCTCCACTGAGCTTGATCTTCGAGGATATTGGTGCAAAAGAAGTCATTATTATTATTTAAAAAAAAATTAAACACAACACACTGTAGATATTGAGTTATTCATACAATCACTTGGATAGAAAAGAAACAAATTTGAAGTAGAGTAAACCAAGTAAGGAACTCGTATGTTTTTTTACTTTACTTATGCCTGTTTGCTTGTTGGGAGCATAGGCCATCGACCAAGGAACGCCACCGTTTTCTGTCCGTGGCCATCTTCTCCATTTCTCTCCTGGTGTATCCCATCTCCTTCGTTTCTTTTTCCGTGTCTCTTTGCCAGGTGTTTCGTGGCCTACCTCTTCGTCTCTTCCCTGGGGGGTTCCTCGTATGTGTCGACAAATAATTATGCTGAAGCAATCCTGCTGAATGTATAAGTCAACAATCCAGTTATTTTATCCAACTAATACATAAGAGCAGGTTACTTCTAACATGTAACAATTATGCTTATGCACTCATGGATTTTAGAATATAAAAGTACAAACACAACGTAACAAATATAAACTATGTTTATTAACTATGCAACATAAAAGTAAATACATGTACCAGTATACGTGTACATATATGGATCGACTAAAAGCCACAGTTCACACGGAATAAAAATCCAATGCTGGTGCATATGGGTTATGTGATCACTACAGTTCGCACAGAATCAAAATCCCAACGTTGGTGCATGAACGCTATGTGATTACCACAGTTCACACAGAAATGAGAGCCCACTGTAGGAGTACTTGGATATCTCGTCTCGTGACAGTTCAGGAGACCAGTCGACATGGTTCCCGAGACCACTAGGCCAGGTGCTCTATTTGACTGGCATCCGTCTATTTCTACTCATAAACTACAGTGTCGCCATCTATGATTTTATAATTAATTTTATTGGTGTTTATAATCAATTTAATTATCAAACACCGTCCCAGATGTTTGAGGTGCCCCAGGTTGCCAATGAATGATGCACTGCTGATAAAAAGCCGGCTGATTCTCTAGGTCGACGAAGGCCCACTGATTGTTGACGCCCCGGAACTCCAGAGACCTGCCAAGTCTCTGGTCGGGATGTTTACAATTACAGTTAAATATTTACACATTTACCTGTATAAAACACCACTGTAAGTAATGTTTTGGAAACTGTAAAATGTGCAGGAAAACCATACATAAGTTTAACAAATATTTGTTTTTAAAAATCCCCCGTAGAGCTTTCCCTGTATATTCCCAGCTAGATAGGTCGGCAGGCCTAAGGAGTGAAGGATGTTCACAGCTGGCTTCCACTTGCAGTGCATACAGCAACATCATCCACTTAGTCACCAAGCTCGATGTCCACGACATCTGCAAGTAGATGGTGTACTTCACGTGTATCGATCGTCGCTTCGGACACACGTCAACGTAACAATGGACCGAGTGGTGATGGTCTCTGTCGCTGTCCAAAGGCACCTGAGACTCCTCAAGGGACAGCATAGCGAAAGGCCAATTCACAATAACAACGAACAGGATAAAAACGAAGGGGATCAAGACTAAAAAGACATCGACACCGTAGAATGCCAGCCAGAAGAGGAGGCGTGTCAGTTGAGCTGTAAGACAAGAAACCATGACATTAATATACTTGTAGTTCTTCAGTGCACATGTATCAAGTCATTCGAATTCATAAACTCATTTGTGAATGCTGTTGATTTCCAGTTTGGCATTAATATATTAATTTTTATTAAAAACTCTAAATTGGTTTGTAACACGTCCTATTTGAACAGTTTGTTGTCATTCTTGCTGAGCATGTGTTTAGCAGTGTTACATCTTTTTGGAATGTTTAAACTGAGGGTGTTTTTCATTGTTAATCTTGTGCGTAACTCTGTTAGATATATCATATTTTATAAAGCCTGTTTCCTCACCTATCTGATAGGGAACAAAAAAATTAAACTAAGTGCATGCTGTACATTTTAAAATGATAGTACTGTAATATCAGGGGAGAATATGTCATAGTTACATCTAGTTCACTTTGCAACAAAAGGAGTCAGTTTACCATTTACACCACATATATTTAACTTTACTTAGCAATATCCAAGACACCCCATACCCACATATATACACTCCAAACACACCCTATACCCATATATAAGCAAACAAAATCCTAACACTTAACCATACATCCTACTACCATATTAAATCATATTATTGCAAGCTGACATGCCCCAGACCTTTGTGCTTTGTGCCTTCAGTACTCACTTCTTTGTTACCACCTCACACTTCATTCTACCCAGAACATACATTGATTGCAACTACTCCCGATACTTGTGATCATGCATGACAAACAGCCGCTCATATCCTGGGATAAAATCTACTCTGCCCCATAATAACAAATGGTTGATGATCTTTCAAATGATGACACTGCCAAAATATGTAAATAATGTATAAGAGTACACAACATAAAACAAAGCCTTTAAATTAGCTATTTTGCAGAAACTCGCAAGGATGTCCGATTTGGATTTGTTGCTCTAGCGTGAAGTAAATGTTTCATCAAACTTGTGATTTCAGGGTTGTAGTTATATTGCATAATACATATGTACATGCATATTTTTTATAGTTACTAGAATTGTTTTGGCAAAATATGGCTTTTAAACTTTACTATGTCAAGATGTATTACATGCAGCTGTATTACTGACCATGGCAGACAGCGTCATTATCCGGACCAGTGGTCTCCGGGCTGCGGCGTGTGTCTGGGATCTCTCTCATTCCTATACCACTTGTCATAGTGTCATTTGTCACCTTCTGTGGCTGGGTCTCAGGTGGCAGGTCTGTCTTGCTATTGGTAGGCATCGATCTCAACATCTCTGGCATCATGTTGTCAGCTGGATAGATCGAATCATTGTTGGTTGCATGCCTCTGGTCGGGTGGTTTGTCACCATGTATCGTGTATACACCTGTAATATGATATCAATTTAAACGATTGTTTAACAAACTGTATTTTTATTTTATAACTGGCTTTTGACAGTGAAAATTCAATACACAATTATATAGCATTAGCGCCAGTCAAAATGGTCTGTAAATCAAATGATAGGCCCTAGCTGAAGTAAGGATTTTTTCCTTACAGCTTAAGAATGGCTGGGGAAATATAAACAGTATTCTTCAATTAAAGATAGCAGTCAACACAAAATTAATTACTGGAATAGCCAACTGCTTTGATTAATCGAATTATAATGATTAACAGACATACACGTTTGTATTACTTCCTGTGCCATAAACGTTTATTTGCATACTGGTGTGAGTACAACTACTAAAATATCTCTAAAACTACCATTAATCTGATAACTTTTTGCATAAAAATATTTAAAGAACTTTTTTGAGCAAAGTATTTATAAATAGACCAATTTTGTTATAAGTAGATTTAGCCATTTGGCATACTTCCCCAAACCTTGAAAACCTATTTAATGTTGTGCTGTGTAAATCATGTAATTTATGATTATCAATGTCACAAATATGTTGGATGCACTGAGCTAGTCAGCTAGTGCTGGCTTGGGCTTGGAAGCAGACTATTTATGGCCATTGGCATTACGAGACAACGGCCAAATACGCCCAAAACAAAAGCGTTAGAACATGACATTTCAGTATTTCAGTCCCACAACATTTTGACTTGCTATAAATATTCCGGACGCAAATATAAATAATTAAATTATGTCTGGCCATGAACTTTCACAAATTATCACTATGAGACAAAATGCAACGCATTTATGTCATTATGAACACCACATATGAACTGTTTATGTGCTGTGGTGATCGATTAGTGTGAAAAGTTGCTTTCAATTTCGTCCAATAAATATAAATATTACAGGTGTTTACATCATCGTCGTCTATTTAGCACTGTAGTCACGTGGTCTGCATTCGCTGTTAAAATATTTGTCCAAACCTGTTTGCCTAGAGGCTAGAGGCTAGATTTCAATTTGAGGCAAATAACTCAGTCTTAGCTGCAAGTTTGTAAACATCCTTTAGATACTACTACACGTCTACAGTGACTCTGATATGTCTGACGAAAGAAGTATTTAATATGAAATCCAGCAATATATCATTTTAATGAGTTAGATCATAAATGACATAATTGTAAAACACGCATTCTCTCAACTCTCACCGAAAGTGACTGATCGCAACAGACGCGCGAACGCTCCGCCGATTTTTTATTTAAAAATCTACGTCACGATGTGACGTCAATGTTGCCTGCTGGGAAATGGGCGCGTCTCTTCCAGTGGTCTCTTCACTGCATGCTTATGAACCAAAATGATGCGTTTTTCGCGTCTGGGATTTTAAGTTTAAAATACTATCGAACCTTATAACAAAAAGCAGTTTTTTGTTCAGCAGTCCTTGAAATGGTCTCGAATCCACAAGCAGCGGTATGCGCATGGTATCCGCACTGGCGCGTAAACGAAATAAATTTTGGCGGCTAAAAATGGCGCAACCGCGGCATTCAGTACCACTACGCTTTTCCTTGCCCTGTTGTTTCGCGCTATAGCTGATTTACTGGGGGGGGGTAAGACCCATACGAAGATCAACAAATGCACTTGTGTCAACAAGTATGTCATACATAATATTTTCGATAGAAAATATCCTATTGTTTTTTTATAGAATTCTATAGGAAATATCATGTAGGAAATAATCTGTAAGGTATTTCCATGGAACATTACTAATGATGAATGAAAAAAAATTATAATAATAAAAAAAATAAAAAAAAAAATAAAATAAAATAAAAAATATATATATATATATATATATATATATATATATATATATATATATATATATATATGCTAACAATAAAGAATTGCAACAAAAAGAAAAATCATTACTGTGGGTGGGAGATTCATTCTCACGTTCAATGATAACAAGATGAAAGCAGACATTTTGAACCACCAGTTCTGCTCGGCTTTCACCACGTAACACACAAACAACATACCAGGTACCATCACTGGGATGCAGCCTCCCCCGACCATGCCAGAAATTTCGACTGGAGAAAGTGGTGTCTTCAAACTACTGTCCAATCTCAACCCCAACCTCAAGAAAGCTGCACGACCTGACAACAGTCCATGCCCACAGGTCACATCCAAGCGTTCTGGGAAAATGCCATAGTCCAGTCCATCTTCAAGAGAGGAGACAGGAGCCACGCAAGGATCTACGGACCTGTCACACTGACCTGTGTCTGCTACAAGCTTCTAGAGCACACCGAACGATCTGAAATAACAGGTCACTAATAGAATGCAACCAACTCATCGCATGGTTTTCACGAGAAATGCTCCTGCGAAACTCAACTGTCTTCACGGTAGAAGACTATGCAGGGGAACTGGATGAGGGAGAACAAACTGACGCAATATTCCTGGACTTCTCTAAGGCCCCACAAGATACTTATCGTGTAGTTGGGCTATTGCAGCATCAGTGAGACGACAAACGCATGGACTGAACACGTCCTCTCGAGTCGCACGCCGCAGCTTGTAAGAGAGGGAGAGAGTTCGTACAATGGCTCAGTCATCAGCAAAAATGAAATCGCGGCTAACACCCTGCGCAACCTTTGTCTCCGTTTGAACGTTTCTAAAGTAAAATGTCAATGTTGGTTTTCGCACGCGTGACGAGTTTGGGCCTTACACTTGTGCAGACGTCAACAAGAGGCATCGATCCTTCTTGGTGGATCACTCTGCAGACCATGCGACACAGGAAAATGCAGTGAACTTTTCAATAATGCATGAGTCAGTAGTTCACGGATCAGATACCGTAATGGGTTCTACCGATGTTTATGTCCACGTGTCGCACAGCAGTATTTCTGGTTTCGTACAAGCGGTTGAGGGCATTGTGTATTATAACATGTAAAACGTATTACAGAACATAATATAAAATGTGCTGCGAAAATGCATAGACATTATAGTTTGAGTGAGTACATTTGTACGAAACATTTCATATCCAGGGGACAAGAGCACCCTTGCCCTCGCCCTCGCCCTCGCCCTCGCCCTCGCCCTCGCCCTCGCCCTCGCCTCGCCCGCCTCGCTCGCCCCCCCCGCCTCCCTCGCCCTCGCACTCGCACTCGCCCTCGCCCTCGCCCTCGCCCTCGCCCTCGCCCTCGCCCTCGCCCTCGCCCTCGCCCTCGCATCGCCTCGCCCTCGCCCTCGCCCTCGCCCTCGCACTCGCACTCGCACTCGCCCTCGCCCTCGCCCTAGCTCCCCCTCCCCTCGAGGACGACATAACAAAACAGTCTGTCATGTGTGAGAAAGTCTGTAAAAAATGTATATGTTTTATATAGAATGCCATAACATATGTTGGCCACTTCCGCTTCTGTATAATTCTATAGAGTGTCTATAGAATGTCTATAATTTGTACGACCACAATAATTATAATGAGGGGAACAACAACAATTATGTGTAACTAGTGTAACATTCTACAGCAATGTTTTGTTATAGATATGACACATTATAATGGCCTCCAGTCGCCGGCTAGGATAGTGGTATGCGTTCCGTCACGTGTCACGCTAATATTGATATTCGTCCCTGGGGGCGATCGAGGTCGTCCGCAGTCTTGACCACACCTCGCGAGTGGTGCTGACCACGGACGACGTAGGCTACCTGAGTAATTACGTAAATAGGTAGAACTCGCAAAACAAACAGATCGATTGTTGAAACAATTAATCAATCAGCAGATTCCAGCCGTTGTCGGTGACTGCGCCACGGTAAATAGTCAGACAGCAGATGATCGAGGCCACACAATTGGGTTTCAACGGCACGTCCCAGTTAATTACACTGACGTAATCCCGTCACGTGACCAGCTGTAGAGTCGACTGCATTAGGGGAAAAAACGCTGGCCAATGCCACGACACTAATATAGAGGGAAACTAGGTGACCGACATTTTTCTACGATAAATAAATCTACGGAAAATGCTGGCGTAGGAAATTAAATGAGAGTGAATTCCTATTTAATTATCTGTTTTGTGTAGATAGAAAACGCTGTGTGACAGGAATAAAATTAATCTTGCTCGAGTTGTCAACACAGCTAGCAAGATTATTCGTAACGAAAAGAAACACCTGTCCAGTATATACAATGCTGCACTGGAAAGGAAAGCCAGACAAATATTGTACGATCCTACCCATCCTCTGAATGACGATTTTCAGAAACTTCCGTCAGGGAGACGTCTAAAAGTTCCACTAGCTAAAAAGAACCTATACAAGAATTTGTTATACCCTCTGCCATTTTAATTTTAAATGCTAATTTTTTAAGTACTGTATACTTCTTTTATTCCATACACTTATTGTACTCTGATTTATCTAATCCTATTTATTTACAAATTTTAGTAAAATTATTAATTTTAATTGTTGTTATCAAAGAACCTTTTAAGGAATATTACCTTCTTTATTTATTATTTAGAGCACTAATTTATATACTTAATTTATTTACTTACCAATTTTAGTGCTGATTAGTATTATTACAATTTGAATGTGTCTTATTAACCGCATATATTATGGGTCGCCAATCTTATTACTGTCATTTTACTGTGTAACTGAAGAACAATTTCCGTTTTTAATGTGATGTTTTAAATGAACAATAAAGTCTTTTGAATATTTGAATCTTGAAACGGAAGAGATGGGAGAGACGTAGAGACGGAAAACACGGGGAAGACGGGGACAATGGAAGAGATGGGAGAGATGGAACGAGTGGGTATTGGCGAGACGGGAGAGAAGACGATGGAAGGCGGAAGAGATGGAGAGACTGATAAAAACAGGCGGGATGAAATAGAAAGGGAGACTGGGGATAGGGAAAAGACGGTCGAGACTCGGAGACATGGGAGACCGGTGAGAGCGGAGAGACTGGCGAGACGGGGCATGGGTGACGCCTTAGAGACACGGGGGAGAGACTGGTGAGACGGGGCATGGGTGATACCTTAGAGACACGGGGGAGAGACTGGCGAGACTGGGCATGGATGACACCTTAGAGACACGGGGAGAGACTGGTGAGACGGGGCATGGGTGACACCTTAGAGACACGGGGAGAGACTGGTGAGACGGGGCATGGGTGATACCTTAGAGACACGGGGAGAGACTGGTGAGACGGGGCATGGGTGATACCTTAGAGACACGGGGGAGAGACTGGCGAGACTGGGCATGGATGACACCTTAGAGACACGGGGAGAGACTGGTGAGACGGGGCATGGGTGACACCTTAGAGACACGGGGAGAGACTGGTGAGACGGGGCATGGGTGACACCTTAGAGACACGGGGAGAGACTGGTGAGACGGGGCATGGGTGACACCTTAGAGACACGGGGGAGAGACTGGTGAGACGGGGCATGGGTGACACCTTAGAGACACGGGGAGAGACTGGTGAGACGGGGCATGGGTGACACCTTAGAGACACGGGGAGAGACTGGTGAGACGGGGCATGGGTGATACCTTAGAGACACGGGGGAGAGACTGGCGAGACTGGGCATGGATGACACCTTAGAGACACGGGGAGAGACTGGTGAGACGGGGCATGGGTGACACCTTAGAGACACGGGGAGAGACTGGTGAGACGGGGCATGGGTGACACCTTAGAGACACGGGGAGAGACTGGTGAGACGGGGCATGGGTGACACCTTAGAGACACGGGGGAGAGACTGGTGAGACGGGGCATGGGTGACACCTTAGAGAAACGGGGGAGAGACTGGCGAGACGGGGCATGGGTGATACCTTAGAGACACGGGGAGAGACTGGTGAGACGGGGCATGGGTGATACCTTAGAGACACGGGGGAGAGACTGGTGAGACGGGGCATGGGTGACACCTTAGAGACACGGGGAGAGACTGGCGAGACGGGGCATGGGTGACACCTTAGAGACACGGGGGAGAGACTGGTGAGACGGGGCATGGGTGATACCTTAGAGACACGGGGGAGAGACTGGTGAGACGGGGCATGGGTGACACCTTAGAGACACAGGGGAGAGACTGGCGAGACGGGGCATGGGTGACACCTTAGAGACACAGGGGAGAGACTGGTGAGACGGGGCATGGGTGACACCTGAGAGACACAGGGGAGAGACTGGCGAGACGGGGCATGGATGACACCTGAGAGACACGGGGGAGAGACTGGTGAGACGGGGCATGGGTGACACATGAGAGACACAGGGGAGAGACTGGTGAGACGGGGCATGGATGACACCTGAGAGACACGGGGGAGAGACTGGTGAGACGGGGCATGGATGACACCATAGAGACACGGGGGAGAGACTGGTGAGACGGGGCATGGATGACACCTGAGAGACACGGGGGAGAGACTGGTGAGACGGGGCATGGGTGATACCATAGAGACACGGGGGAGAGACTGGCGAGACGGGGCATGGATGACACCTGAGAGACACGGGGGAGAGACTGGTGAGACGGGGCATGGATGACACCTTAGAGACACGGGGGAGAGACTGGTGAGACGGGGCATGGGTGACACATGAGAGACACAGGGGAGAGACTGGTGAGACGGGGCATGGGTGATACCTTAGAGACACGGGGGAGAGACTGGTGAGACGGGGCATGGGTGACACCTTAGAGACACGGGGAGAGACTGGTGAGACGGGGCATGGGTGATACCTTAGAGACACGGGGGAGAGACTGGCGAGACGGGGCATGGATGACACCTTAGAGACACGGGGGAGAGACTGGTGAGACGGGGCATGGGTGATACCATAGAGACACGGGGAGAGACTGGCGAGACGGGGCATGGATGACACCTGAGAGACACGGGGAGAGACTGGCGAGACGGGGCATGGATGACACCTTAGAGACACGGGGAGAGACTGGTGAGACGGGGCATGGGTGATACCTTAGAGACACGGGGAGAGACTGGCGAGACGGGGCATGGATGACACCTGAGAGACACGGGGGAGAGACTGGTGAGACGGGGCATGGGTGACACATGAGAGACACAGGGGAGAGACTGGTGAGACGGGGCATGGGTGATACCTTAGAGACACGGGGAGAGACTGGTGAGACGGGGCATGGATGACACCTTAGAGACACGGGGGAGAGACTGGTGAGACGGGGCATGGGTGACACATGAGAGACACAGGGGAGAGACTGGTGAGACGGGGCATGGGTGATACCTTAGAGACACGGGGGAGAGACTGGTGAGACGGGGCATGGGTGACACCTTAGAGACACGGGGAGAGACTGGTGAGACGGGGCATGGGTGATACCTTAGAGACACGGGGGAGAGACTGGTGAGACGGGGCATGGATGACACCTTAGAGACACGGGGGAGAGACTGGTGAGACGGGGCATGGGTGACACCATAGAGACACGGGGGAGAGACTGGTGAGACGGGGCATGGATGACACCATAGAGACACAGGGGAGAGACTGGTGAGACGGGGCATGGGTGATACCTTAGAGACACGGGGAGAGACTGGTGAGACGGGGCATGGGTGACACCATAGAGACACAGGGGAGAGACTGGTGAGACGGGGCATGGGTGACACCATAGAGACACAGGGGAGAGACTGGTGAGACGGGGCATGGATGACACCATAGAGACACAGGGGAGAGAGTGGTGAGACGGGGCATGGGTGATACCTTAGAGACACGGGGAGAGACTGGTGAGACGGGGCATGGATGACACCATAGAGACACAGGGGAGAGACTGGTGAGACGGGGCATGGGTGACACCTTAGAGACACGGGGAGAGACTGGTGAGACGGGGCATGGGTGACACCATAGAGACACGGGGGAGAGACTGGTGAGACGGGGCATGGATGACACCTTAGAGACACGGGGGAGAGACTGGTGAGACGGGGCATGGGTGACACCATAGAGACACGGGGGAGAGACTGGTGAGACGGGGCATGGGTGACACCATAGAGACACAGGGGAGAGACTGGTGAGACGGGGCATGGATGACACCTTAGAGACACGGGGGAGAGACTGGTGAGACGGGGCATGGGTGACACCATAGAGACACGGGGAGAGACTGGTGAGACGGGGCATGGGTGATACCTTAGAGACACGGGGGAGAGACTGGTGAGACGGGGCATGGGTGACACCTTAGAGACACGGGGAGAGACTGGTGAGACGGGGCATGGGTGACACCATAGAGACACAGGGGAGAGACTGGTGAGACGGGGCATGGGTGATACCTTAGAGACACGGGGGAGAGACTGGTGAGACGGGGCATGGGTGATACCTTAGAGACACGGGGGAGAGACTGGCGAGACGGGGCATGGATGACACCCGAGAGACACAGGGGAGAGACTGGTGAGACGGGGCATGGGTGACACCATAGAGACACGGGGGAGAGACTGGCGAGACGGGGCATGGGTGATACCTTAGAGACACGGGGAGAGACTGGCGAGACGGGGCATGGATGACACCCGAGAGACACGGGGGAGAGACTGGCGAGACGGGGCATGGGTGACACCTGAGAGACACGGGGGAGAGACTGGCGAGACGGGGCATGGGTGACACTTGAGAGACACGGGGGAGAGACTGGTGAGACGGGGCATGGGTGACACTTGAGAGACACGGGGGAGAGACTGGCGAGACGGGGCATGGATGACACCTGAGAGACACGGGGGAGAGACTGGCGAGACGGGGCATGGGTGACACCTGAGAGACACGGGGGAGAGACTGGCGAGACGGGGCATGGATGACACCCGAGAGACACGGGGGAGAGACTGGCGAGACGGGGCATGGGTGATACCTTAGAGACACGGGGGAGAGACTGGCGAGACGGGGCATGGGTGACACCTGAGAGACACGGGGGAGAGACTGGTGAGACGGGGCATGGATGACACCATAGAGACACGGGGGAGAGACTGGTGAGACGGGGCATGGATGACACCTGAGAGACACGGGGGAGAGACTGGTGAGACGGGGCATGGGTGATACCTAGAGACACGGGGGAGAGACTGGCGAGACGGGGCATGGATGACACCTGAGAGACACAGGGGAGAGACTGGTGAGACGGGGCATGGATGACACCTTAGAGACACGGGGGAGAGACTGGTGAGACGGGGCATGGGTGACACATGAGAGACACAGGGGAGAGACTGGTGAGACGGGGCATGGGTGATACCTTAGAGACACGGGGGAGAGACTGGTGAGACGGGGCATGGGTGACACCTTAGAGACACGGGGAGAGACTGGTGAGACGGGGCATGGGTGATACCTTAGAGACACGGGGGAGAGACTGGCGAGACGGGGCATGGATGACACCTTAGAGACACGGGGGAGAGACTGGTGAGACGGGGCATGGGTGACACCTTAGAGACACGGGGAGAGACTGGCGAGACGGGGCATGGATGACACCATAGAGACACAGGGGAGAGACTGGTGAGACGGGGCATGGGTGATACCTTAGAGACACGGGGAGAGACTGGTGAGACGGGGCATGGGTGACACCATAGAGACACAGGGGAGAGACTGGTGAGACGGGGCATGGGTGACACCATAGAGACACAGGGGAGAGACTGGTGAGACGGGGCATGGATGACACCATAGAGACACAGGGGAGAGAGTGGTGAGACGGGGCATGGGTGATACCTTAGAGACACGGGGAGAGACTGGTGAGACGGGGCATGGATGACACCATAGAGACACAGGGGAGAGACTGGTGAGACGGGGCATGGGTGACACCTTAGAGACACGGGGAGAGACTGGTGAGACGGGGCATGGGTGACACCATAGAGACACGGGGGAGAGACTGGTGAGACGGGGCATGGATGACACCTTAGAGACACGGGGGAGAGACTGGTGAGACGGGGCATGGGTGACACCATAGAGACACGGGGGAGAGACTGGTGAGACGGGGCATGGGTGACACCATAGAGACACAGGGGAGAGACTGGTGAGACGGGGCATGGATGACACCTTAGAGACACGGGGGAGAGACTGGTGAGACGGGGCATGGGTGACACCATAGAGACACGGGGAGAGACTGGTGAGACGGGGCATGGGTGATACCTTAGAGACACGGGGGAGAGACTGGTGAGACGGGGCATGGGTGACACCTTAGAGACACGGGGAGAGACTGGTGAGACGGGGCATGGGTGACACCATAGAGACACAGGGGAGAGACTGGTGAGACGGGGCATGGGTGATACCTTAGAGACACGGGGAGAGACTGGTGAGACGGGGCATGGGTGACACCATAGAGACACGGGGGAGAGACTGGTGAGACGGGGCATGGATGACACCTTAGAGACACGGGGAGAGACTGGTGAGACGGGGCATGGGTGACACCATAGAGACACGGGGGAGAGACTGGTGAGACGGGGCATGGATGACACCTTAGAGACACGGGAGAGACTGGTGAGACGGGGCATGGGTGACACCATAGAGACACGGGGGAGAGACTGGCGAGACGGGGCATGGATGACACCTTAGAGACACAGGGGAGAGACTGGTGAGACGGGGCATGGGTGACACCAGAGACACGGGGGAGAGACTGGCGAGACGGGGCATGGGTGACACCTGAGAGACACGGGGGAGAGACTGGCGAGACGGGGCATGGATGACACCTGAGAGACACGGGGGAGAGACTGGCGAGACGGGGCATGGGTGACACCTGAGAGACACGGGGGAGAGACTGGCGAGACGGGGCATGGGTGACACTGAGAGACACGGGGGAGAGACTGGCGAGACGGGGCATGGATGACACCCGAGAGACACGGGGGAGAGACTGGCGAGACGGGGCATGGGTGACACCTGAGAGACACGGGGGAGAGACTGGCGAGACGGGGCATGGATGACACCCGAGAGACACGGGGGAGAGACTGGCGAGACGGGGCATGGGTGATACCTTAGAGACACGGGGGAGAGACTGGCGAGACGGGGCATGGGTACTGGACACGGGAGAGACCACGATGGAAAACGGAGAGACTGGCGAGACGGGGCATGGGTGACACCTGAGAACACGGGGAGAGACTGGCGAGACGGGCATGGGTGATACCTTAGAGAACGGAGGACTGGCGAGACGGGGCATGGGTGACACTTGAGAGACACGGGGGAGAGACTGGCGAGACGGGGCATGGGTGACACCTGAGAGACACGGGGGAGAGACTGGCGAGACGGGGCATGGGTGACACCTGAGAGACACGGGGGAGAGACTGGCGAGACGGGGCATGGGTGATACCTTAGAGACACGGGGGAGAGACTGGCGAGACGGGTGAGAGCGGAAACATTGGGGAGACGGGTGAGATTAGAGAGACCGAAGAGACGGTGGGAGAGAGAGGAGACGGGGAGAGAAACTAGAGAGACGGGAGAGAGCGGATATACAGGTGAGAGACGGTAGAGACGAGTAAGAGCGGAGAGACTGGTTATAAGAGAGAGAGACTGGAGAGACGAAAGGGAGAGACTGGGCGAAGGGGAAACACGGGGCAATACCATACGTATAATTAGTATTCAAGACTAACGGGAGAGTCGGGGAGACGGGAAAGAAAAGTTGTTGGTTGTTGTTGTTACTGTTGTTGTTTCGTTTCTTTTCTGTTTCGTTGTTGTTGTTGTTTGTTGGAAATATGACACTTGTTTTCAGAAAAACAACATCGGATTATGCGTCACCCTTTCCTCGGCGACAAAGCGACTTGGTCGCTGCCCGCTCGGCCGCAGTCTTGACCACACATCGGAAGTGGCGCGAGGTCAACGACAAGGATAATCCACCGGCGATTGTTTCACTGACTACGGGCGACGTACATGAGTAACTACGTCAATAGACAGAACGCGCAAAACAAACAAATCGATTGTTGAAACAATTAATCAATCAGGTATCAGCCGTTGCCGCTGACTGCGTCACGGCAAATAGACAGACAACAGACGAGTGAGACGACACATTTGGCGACACTGACACAGTTAATTACACCGACGTAATCCCGTCACGTGACCAACATTCGAGACTGTTTACCGTAGAGACTACAGCTGCGCCCGTAGATATAAAAAACGCTTACCAATGCCATGAGAGTAATATCGAAAATAGGTGACCGAATTTTTTCGACGATAAATATATCTACGGAAAAAAATAGCTTAGCAAATTAAATAAGAGCGTTGAAGGTAAAAACAAAAACACTTTCTGAAAGTAGTAGGGGGTGAGAGACGGAAAAGAAGGGTCAAACGGAAGAGACGGACAGGGAAGAAGGAAGTGATGGAAGAGATATGAAAGGCGAGTAACCCGGCTAACAAAATCAGGTTATTAGAAAACAGCATAACGTTATTTCTACGTTACGATAACGTTAGCCGGTAACGTTCTCCTAACGTTTTTTGGAAAGTTTCCTTTACGTTCCCTTAACATTATATATGGGAATGTTACTGCATAACCTACTTATAACCATCTGCTAACGTTACGGGAACGTTACGTGTTTGCTGGGAAGACGGGAGACTCCCCGGGAGAGACGGGACAATCGGGAGAGTCGGTGGTAGAAGGGGAGACGGTAGAGACGAGAGAGACCGGAGAGACGGGAGACGGCTCAGAAAATGTCGTAGAATACTTCCGTGTGTATATCTAGTTTTTTTTATCTACTATCCTGTTGTTGACGGGACCCCGTCCGACGCAACCATTCTGTGCGAGTCGGGAGAGAAGGAGGCGTCTGACCAATGGCAGTCGTTGTCGCTGTACTGATCCTCCTTCCAGACTCCTCTGCTGTCATTTGACGTGTGGTGTATGACATGGATCAACGCTGAATCATTGCAACGGCCGAACACAGCAATCACGGCACTAGACGATGGCGATAATTTCTTCCCAAACATCAGCAGCCTGCTGCAGACGCCGGCCACTGTCGATCTCAACCGCATAAGCCGACCTAGCATCGGTTCCCCAAACGCCGTGGGATGGCAGCACCTATTAGCCTCTCACACTCGTCTGGCGAATTAATGCTCTGCCAACGTCACCGCCAGGGCGGCCTTACCCTTTGAATAGGGATTAGATGTTGATTGGTTCTCAGGCCGAATATTTGAACTTACAAATTAAACAAGGTTAAATAAGGGTACCCTTTTATGAGATAATAGTATCTATATTATAACAAAATTATTCAAATTTATACTTATAACGAAACATGTCGTTATAATTCTAAATAAGACAGGTATCCGAGACTGGAGAAACGGGAAAGACAGAAGATATATAAGAGACGGGGAAAAGGGGAAGACGGAAAAGGTGAAAAACCCGAAGAGACGGGGTATACTGAAGAGAATGAAGAGACGTGAGAGACAATGAAACTGGAAGGTAGGAATTACTGGATCCATTGAACAGGCTTGAGAGACGGAACAGAGGAGTAAGACCAGGTAATGGAAGAGACTGAACAGGCGGGAGAGACTTGACAGATGGAAGAGACGATAGAAAGAGAGAGGAGAGGAGAGAGAGAGAGATACAAACAGACAGACAGTCAGACAGACAGACAGACAGACAGACAGACAGACAGACAGACAGACAGACAGACAGACAGACAGACAGACAGACAGACAGACAGACAGACAGACAGACAGACAGACAGACAGACAGAAAGGAGGCAGGCAGAGAGAGGGGGCAGGCAGAGAGAGGGGGCAGGCAGAGAGAGGGGGCAGGCAGGCAGGCAGGCAGGCAGGCAGGCAGGCAGGCAGGCAGGCAGGCAGGCAGGCAGGCAGGCAGGCAGGCAGGCAGGCAGGCAGGCAGGCAGGCAGGCAGGCAGACAGACAGACAGAGCGGACAGGCAGAGAGAGGACAGACAGACAGGCAGGCAAGCAGACAGACAGACAGACAGACAGGCAGGCAGGCAGGCAGGCAGGCAGACAGACAGACAGACAGACAGACAGACAGACAGACAGACAGACAGACAGACAGACATACAGACAGACAGACAGACAGACAGACAGACAGACAGACAGACAGACAGACAGACAGACAGACAGACAGACAGACAGACAGACAGACAGACAGACAGACAGACAGACAGACAGACAGACAGACAGACAGACAGACAGACAGACAGACAGACAGACAGACAGAGAAAACAACAGTAACGGTTACTGTTGTTGTTGTTGATGATGAGGCACAAATTCACTCCGACAGATAAAACGAAGATGTCTCACTATAACCGATTGTGGACGCAGTTATATGGTCCATTTTCCAGTATAGCAACTGAAACATGACTCACTCGTACAGTGACCTACCGAGTCGTGGCATTTTGTTCGCATTCGGGCAACTGGCGCCAACTCAAATACACACGCCTTACTAA
>JAODUO010000296.1:240000-372500 GCA_025642075.2 Ridgeia piscesae
CTTAGCAGGACAGGAAAAAAACTAACAACGAGTTTACGGTTATTTACTATACGACCAACATTGAGTCAGAAACCTTTATTGTGAAACTTCACTCAGACATAGCATGTTAACGGCAAAAAAACACAACACAGCCATTAAAATGGGCAATTTCGTTTACAGCCGAAACTTCATTACGACGACGTTTGATCTAGATAAGTCGTACGTACAAGCTGTGCTCGTTATCGAGATAGGCGTAAGTGCAGATCGTGAAACATTTGGCTGAAACTGTCTAGTGACAAAAACGGGGACGCATGTGGGCTGTTGTGACTTATCACATGACTGGTCATGCGTGACCGAGGTCACGAAAGTACATGAGGTGTAGATGACTTGCAGCAGGGTCGTTAGATTCTGTCACCCTGTCGCATATGACACGTCACGCTTGACTAACAGCGCGTAACAAATATCGGCATTCACCCACGCAGGTATATTTAAATTCTAAACCGGAAGTGACCATAAAGCGTTTCCAGAAGTTGTCATCTAAGACACTCCCCCCGGAACAGAGGATTATATACTGGTGTAATTTAGGGTGAAGATTTTTCGCAAAATATAGTCCCAATTAAATCATTATTTGGACGAAATATATACCTAGAGAATAATGCATGTTTTTTCTTGAAATTATTCAATAAATAATCAGCTGGTTCACGTCACCCCCAAAACATTGGTGATTTGATGCGTGATAACGCTTAAGAATGTAAGCCCACTTGTCAATATTTTATCTGTGTATTCGTCATATCACCGTATTATGTAATAATTTATTTACAATCAATCAAAGTGAAGCAAGCCTGTAGGCACATTTTATAAATAAACTTGTGGTAGATCTATTTTTAGTAAACCATCTTACTCCATCACACACAAGGGAAAACAAAAACATCTCGCTTTTACCGGCCAAACAATGACAACGATGTCGTCATTTCCGGTTCGAAACAGCTCATGTGACACTTATAACGGTACAGAACAACCGGAAGTGTGTCATAAGATGGATACGCTCGCTACGTTTCGCCGCTTATGTCGTTTAATTACGTGATAAAACAATTGGCACCTGTCAACGTTCACAAGCGATGTCAAATGTAATACGATCGGTGACGTCCATAGGTCGCTCCATATGGAGATCAATAACAATGTGCGACAGTACCTTCCTGTCACATGTGTTACCATGGCAACAGTGACACGTTGCTTAATGTAATCATGTCCATGTAAACAAATCGGGAAAATGATACAAGCCTATGGGTTATTCTTAAATCACTCGGCTATATTTGAATGCTCGATCGAATGTCGTGCTATAACAAAATAATGAACCCAGGCGCTATCTTCGATTATAGAGAATTTATAGAAAGAGGCACGATTATACTACAGAAAGAAAAGAGTCCTGGCGGTACAATCGTTATTTAATCAGCATATGTAAGGTAGGCAAATTGGGCGCCTAACCACAGCCAGTGTTGGTCAATAAGTTCAGTCTCCCGATAAAAACATACCCGCAAATGTTGCACACAAAAACTGCGCGTACTAAAAAGATACACAGGTGACAACTGGCCAAAAATACGTCGTTCTCTTCTTTTTAGTGAATTTGATATAATTCTATGGTTTCCATGCACATCCATCACGAATTAATCTCAGTGATATGATTAAAATTAATCCCTTTCAAATCAATTAATCCCTGGTGCATGGCTACTATTGACGACTGGAATGTTGTTTATTGACGGCAAGTTTGAATAACCATTTTTTGCCTTTGAGCTTGGTTTCCAAGGATTTAGGCACAATATAAGTTACATTATTATTTTGATTATTATAAATTTGTGTTAAACTTCCTAAAAATTGAATGTTAACGGTGTCGTTTTCAGGAAAACTAACGTAGTCAAATGTCAGGAACATGTCATTTTCGTCACTAATTCAGACGTGGCATTACTAATGCGCTGTGTTGGTACGTGATATGTTGGTAGGTGTCATTTGGTACGAGTCGTGTTGTCTGGTATGTGTCTTGTTGCGATGTGTCGGATAACGATGAGGTCGTGTGAGGTAACAGTGGACTTAGCCCCTGTTCGTGTGAACTAAGAGTGGACTTAACGCCGTAAGTCGATGATGTCGTTGTGAGATCTCACCCGTCGTTAGGCGGCTTTCTCCCGGGAGCCCAACGGCCACGCTCCAGTCCTGCCGGGCATAATTACTCCGTTGTGTCCAGGCGCTAATCTGTTTGGTGTGGTGCTGGTGCTACTGGTGGTGATGGTGGCGGTGTTGGCGGCGCTTGTGGCTGTGGTGGTGTTAGTATGTTTATTTGGTGGTGGTGGTTTTAGTGGCGGTGGTGGCGGCGGCGGCGCATTATATCATTGTATTTAAAGACAATTATAGCCTATATAATCTTGATAGGTTGCCTGGAATGTAACCCATGTTCTTAGGTTGCCGGAGGGTAGGCCCTATAATTCCTATGTAGGCGGAGCGTAGGTCATCATTTAAAATTTCTAAAACACAAATTGCGCGATTATACGAAAGCGCAATTGCAGATCGGATATCCGTGACAAGAACACAATAAAAAAATCAGTGTTATTAAATCGCAATCGCCTGGTCAATGTTTAATAGTGGAATATCCATTTCAGTTGAAAACTTAAGTGTTATGTAGTGACGAGAATAGAACCCGGTACTTTACCCGCGGGTATAATATTATGGTGTAACCACGGGGTGTAATACACGTACATGTGCCTAGAAGGACGAATGCGGTCGTCGGTCCCACGCGGCCCGGCCCGGCCGCCGTCTCAGTTCCGTGTAGGCCTAACTTGAAAACTCGGTAGCGGCTGGCGCTGTGCTCATGCGTGCAGTGGAGCCATGTTACGTTGTGTTACCCAGATGTAGGTGCCTGGAGCCCCTTGCTGGAGTCTTACTCCTACCTACCTCCCCCCGTGATCGGTATGCACCTGTTCTCACGTCCCGACCCATAATATGAGGCACGTAGACACCTCGCGATATATAGACAGACTGCCACGTACGGTAACCGTAGCTGCAGACCGTAACAGATAGCTAGCGAAGCGCATCACCATCACTCAAACAAGCGCGTCGTTAGCACCACCACGACAGCATTCGTTCACACCGCCATTAGGTGAATCGTGCCTATGTATCGTCCGCATACGTATGTAAACAGAGCCGATTAACCCACACAGTGAAGTGAGACACTGACGCCCCACATTTGTCGAAATCGACAACCAGTGCGCGCCAATCGATATCCGTGCGTCGCAGATAGCGTGAACTGCCATGCGCGCAGAACGATATCCGATTGTTTATAGCAGGGCTGCCGCGGTAGATCTTTAATTGCTAGTTTACGATTTAATGACGGACGGATGCGCTTCCTGGCCGGTGCTTGGCTGGGTTGATGCGGCATTCCAGCCGCGCAAGGGACACACTGCGCTCGCGTTATGGTCAACCATTTACACTCAATCGCAGTCGGATGTGACGTTGGGTGACTTCCGCAGTCTTGACCTTAAGAAACGAGTGCTCCGCCATGAAGATGCTCATAATGAAATTGCGATTAGGTAGCGTGGTTGCCGTGGACGTGAATAATATGCAATGAGTGCGACAGTGTCCGTCACACGTCACACTCACAAGCTGGTGTTTGACGTTTCACAAAACCTCGCATCAAGAAACAATTGCCAATTTTAACTGCCTGCAAAGCTACTGACGCATGTGTTTGTTATTATTGTCGTTGTCGTTGTTGTTGTTATTGATAAAATAGTAAGTGTATCATTCTGAAAATGTCACCACGTTTTCGTCGTAACAGTATGAATCAGGAGGATTAGAGATGTAGCCGAGTCCACGCGTGTACAGCTGTCTAGGCTGTATAAGTGAACACATGGCGATGTTAATTTGCAAATAACGCTATATGAGTTCCGTGTGTGTGTGTGTGTGTGTGTGTGTGTGTGCGTGTGCTGTGTGCGTGTGCGTGTGTGTGTGCGTGTGCGTGTGCGTGTGCGTGTGGTGTGTGTGTGGTGTGTCGTGTGCGTGTGCGTGTGCGTGTGCGTGTGCGTGTGTGTGCGTGTGCGTGTGCGTGTGCGTGTGCGTGTGCGTGTGCGTGTGCGTGTGCGTGTGCGTGTGCGTGTGCGTGTGCGTGTGCGTGTGCGTGTGTGTGTGTGTGGTGTGTGGTGTGTGTGTGGTGTGTGTGTGTGTGTGTGTGTGTGTGTGTGTGTGTGTGTGTGTGTGTGTGTGTGTGTCGTGTGTGTGTGTGTGTGTGTGTGTGTGTGTGTGTGCGTGTGCGCGCGCGCGCGTGTGTGTGTGCGTGCGCGTGCGCGTGCGTGTGTGAACGCGTGGTGCGTGCGTACAAGAGACATGGAAGGACAAGTTGTCGTGTAAGACGTGGACGTAACTTACGGAGGGAACAAACAACAGACTGGCTGGCTCTGCGTGACTTTTGTGTTGTGAAAGTAAAGCAGTGGGTACGACTAATTGTCCAAACTTAATTATACACATCTACATTATTATGTTGGACAGTTCACGGCACTATGGAGAAACCATCAGAACAATCGAGGCGCGTACGTTAAAACGCAGCCATGGAACAAGCACTGCACTAGGCATATGTGTGGCTTGACTTGACCTCTGGAGTTGCGGTTATCACTGTTGACCGTATCGGTGTCAGTAAACGTGTGCGTCGACGTATTATGTTGTATGCAACAACAACTATCGGAATGGATCTAATTATGAGACTATAACGAGTAATGTTGTTGTTTTGAACAATCGCCACAAACTTCCCGTATGTCACCGTATCAACGTATTAGGGGCTACATAACAACATTCGAGTCGGGTTGGCCCAAAGACCAGTCATGAGTGATATGTTGTCTTCAATGGTCCCATGACAGAACATGTTTAGACATGCGATCTGCCGTAGCTGTCTTACCCAACCTCTTGGTATGGCCGTCCAGGTGATTTACTGCTATTTGGCGACTCACACAAGTCGGGTCACAACTGTAGTCACCCCATGGCCTTCAGACCCCTGTCGTCAGTCGCCATAAATAATTCGTCACAAAGCAACCGCATTCTTGGCTGACCGTGTTACATAGATCGCCATTATGTCCGAGTTTCCTGACGCACGATATCCCAATAAACAAGTCCTCCTTGTTTACCGTGGGTGCATTCGGCGAATCAAACTTATTAAAGTGTACCAACGCGCCCGCAGGTCATGACTCAATTTTCTTGTGACATTCATCGAAATGCCCCCGCTAATGTCACCGTGTTGTTGACCAAAACAAAACAGCTCGGTATCTTAAGAAAACATCAAGTTACTCGCGACGAGCGCAGAAAGGGCAGTACTGCCAGGAGTAACTATATAATATGCGAGCAGTAATTGCTAGCGTTCGGTCGCCAATTATATGATATTGTAGGTCTGTGCACGGTTAGTGTATTGTGTTTGTGTTTGTGTTTGTCGTGTTGTTCTAAGTAAACACTGGGTCTTGTAACGAACCATTATCATCCGATGAAAGGTGGCTCCTCGATAGCTACTAGCATGGTTTTACAGAAGTCTCCTGACCGTACGTTGTATTGTTAGTTATTATACATTATTACCATGTTTGCTGTGATTTTTATATTTGTATTGGTTCTGAGTTGTTTGACATGGCTATAGTGTATGCATTGTTTTAAATACTGGTTGAATAAAACATAATTCTTCTATGACCAACTGTATAAGTCCACCCAAGGCTAAGGACTCTGGGCCTTGTAGCCGCTTCGATTTCTTCTTCTTGTTAAATCTTGTCTTCAAGAACTCTATTGCTATTAATGGCGCACAAATATGGAATAGCTTAATCATGAAATATGTATATATATATATATATATATATATATATATATATATATATATATATATATATATATATATATGATAAATAAATGTGGTCCTAAATTGAACCTTGCAATAATTGCGTTGTGCTTTAAAACAACTCATCGGTACAGTTAAGTTTCACCATATAACGCAACTACGTGTGAAGTGAATTCATGATTCATATAACTGATGGCATGTTGTATACCTAATTGTCTATGCTACAAACAGTGGTGACGCGACACGTAATTGACGTATTTATAAAGACCAGACAGTGTCCCAGTGTTTTGGTGACACTTAATTTGATTCACATTCAAATTTTCCGTGCTCATCATTTATATTCACAATGAACGTCATCAGTCATTCCGAACACAGTACATGTTTCTCCAACGAGAAGCCAGCGATGGCAGTGCATTCAGTAACGAGGAAGTTCCGTGTTCTACTGACCCCTTTTCGTTCCAGGCCATATCAACAACATGCGGATGGTCGACTCACCTACATGTAAAGACAGATATCTGATATCTGGTTAAGATATCCTCTGCCTCAAATCTCAACGACTAATTCAGAAAACGAAACCAACAAGTAGTTTGAAAGGTGAAATAAAGATTACGGGAGGCACAATCGCGCGTTCGACGTATCGTTTCTGTGATTATAAAACACCACTTTGGAAGATGACGTCGGTCCCAGTATCGAAGAAGTCCCCTTATCGTTTTGCTTCTTGAACTTTTTACTACTCTCGTGCGTCAATCGTTCTATCTCAAAGCCAAGAGGTTTCCAAAATTCACAAACAAACGCAGCACCTTCTACCGGAGATGGGGGTCAAATTTAAGAGATGCGGGTTCCCCTGGGGTTCCCCGCTAACCCACTGTTTTGCGAGCACCTCTCTGTGATACCACTGGGAGACTCGTAGTGTACCATGGCCTAGTTGCTTATAGAGTATGCATTGTTTACAACGAGTGTTTGCATCTTATACTTGGTCGTGTTTTGCTCGTTGCAGGAGTGCGATATTACGCAATTCGTCGTGCTTTATTTATTTAGTAATGTTGTCGAATCGAACCGAAATAACTATAGGCGAGACAGACACAACAACACGTGTTTGAATTGTTGTTTCGTTTATTTGTTTGTTTGTTTGTTCGTGCGTGCGTCTTGCGTGGTGCGGGCGTGTTTATTTATTGATCTGTGTGCGTGCATCATCGTTGTGCGCGCACGCATCTTTGCGTGTGTGCACACGCGCGCACGCACCGCACACACATTTACATGCATGCATGCATGCATGCATGCATGCATGCATGCATGCATACATACATACATACATACATACATACATACATACATACATACATACATACATACATACATACATACATACATACATACATACATACATACATACATACATACACACACACACACACACACACACACACACACACACACACACACACACACACACACACACACCTACCTACCTACATACCTACGTACGTACTTCGTACGTACGTCGCCACGCACGCACGCACGCACGCACGCACGCACTCACGCACGCACGCACGCACGCACGTACATACGTACGTACGTAGTTACGTTGGTACCTACATGCGTGCTGATGTTTGTATCTATGAATGTATGTCAATATGTGTGTATGTATGCTCACGTATTTTCGTGCTTCGCGGATAAAAGTCAAATTAACGTAACACGGGTGCATTGTGATCGAGAGGTCTTAGCCACCCATTGAAATTGCCAAGACCTAATTGTGAGGTCATCCGTGTCTGCGGTCTCATAGCACGACTTATTTATTAATACTTTGGAGCATTGTAATTATATTTCCTCCCAGGCGCAATTGGGGACGTATTTCAGCGAAATATGAATAACGATGACGACGACGACGACGACGACGACGACGACGACGACGACGACGACGACGACGACGACGACGACGACGACGACGACGACGACGACGACGACGACGACGACGACGACGACGACGACGACGACGACGACGACGACGACGACGACGACGACGACGACGACGACGACGACGACGACGACGACGACGACGACGACGACGACGACGACTATGATGATGATGATGATGATGATGATGATGATAAACAATATTATAAAAGTATTTATTTCAAATTAGTTAATACTTTTTCAGTGATTTAATTATTAGCCATGCTACATGTTGTCTCCGCGTCCCTTGTTTAAACGTAGGTACGTTAAATACGTGTTAGATTTGACTGTACATGTCATGGTTGATGTATCGAACATAAATGTGACATTTATACGTAACCAATGACATCTTCTGACATCGGAGTATTGCTGAGCATTATAGACCCATCAGACACAATATACACACCCGACCCCGAGCTCCGTGAGTCATGGCAGCGTCATACACATAACAAATGAAGCAATAGTAAGTCAAATTCCAATTTTATTGCGTTATAAATATGCCGAAGGATGCGTCATGGTTTGCCAGTAATATATAAATTATGCGCACCTGGTTTAATCTGACAACATAAATCGAGTCTAGCACATAGCTACCCTCAACAAGACGTCTTTCTGCGTAGCGTACACCAGCCGTACATAACACACACGTACACGACCGAAACAGTTCATACAAGTCAATAAAATGTCACTTGACGTAGTTGATAAAATGTGGTTATTAGTCAACACAATAATTTGTCTGTCAAAATGGATCCATGGTGCGCCGGAACCATGCGGTAGTCCGTTAAACAATTCCCAGGCATGCAGTGTAAGCAAAAATGCCGTGTTGAGACGTTTCTGTACGTGGGTGTACGCCGCAACGTACACATGGAGAATGGCCCAATCCATATATTGCCTGAAGGCGATGCTAATCAAGTATAACGTTATCATCAGATTCGTTGAGAATCAATTTATTATTGACAACTTTTCTGTTGGATTGAACACATTCAAAACAAATCAACACAAACGTGCTTAAACGAGTTGGCACATTGGGCTGCATTCCAGGTAGGTTTGCATTCTAGTAAACATTATTTTAAATCAGAGTAGCAAAAAATCGAATTAATGACGCCTCTGTCGGTGTTTCCAATTTCGTGAAAGGTTTCGAACCACAAGAGACTCTGCGGTTAAGAAAAACCCATCATTAAAACAGTTATACTTCGCTACCTGGCGGCCCGGACATATTCCAGGAATATTTCATTTCGGTAAAATTGTGCCATCTGCTCGGGTTGACCGCAAATTTGTGTAATTGGGAGAGAGTAGAGTAGACGTGTAGCTAGTTTTATTTATCTATACGGGTAGGTCTACTCTAGGTCTCTTGTATGATTTCTTATCTTGCAATAATTCATTGTCTGGACGAGGAACTCCATCCTTGAGTAGGATAATATTAGGATATCATTGTTACATAAATGCATGGCTCCTAGAAACAGACGTTATGCGATGTCTTATGGATCGATAGCTTCAGCATTGACGTAATCATAAAACAAGTGGGGACAAATAATGAAAACGTTGCCAAAACATCAAGCAGTGTCTATATGATATGGGTCTAGGAGGAACAAAATATCACAAAGTCGACAAATGAAGGTGCATTGTACAAAAACAATAGTTATAAAATGCAAATAAGTCACGTTAGCTGACTGCTGTTGCGAAACACAAACGCGCCATTCGTTCATCCTACGTTGTTGCTGTGTGCTGATAGACTATCAAGCCCGCTGGTCGTACTTTCTCCGGTGTCCATGCCACCGGAAGTGAACGTGTGACAAATGGTGGACTCACGAAGTGGTCATCTTTATCACTGACCCACTGAACCTTACTTCCTGTGAACGTATCTGTTTCAAGACGCGTGAGAAGTAGCGAGCTCGGTGACATCTTTGGCGCCGTACTATGAGAAGCATCGGGTTTGGTGACATCGCACGAAGATTCACACCAGTCTATTCGTGGTATTAATTACCGCGACACGCCCTCGCTACGGTTTCCAGGCCGGTTCATTTTTGTCAGTCGTGATTTCCATCCCCACCCACACCACGAGCGTGAGCGAATATGACAGATTAATAATAGCGCATTGATCGATTGGCTCTTGACCCGAATAGCAAGATTGATCTGGCGGTGAATATCGTCGATACGAGCATCGCCTGACTTGGGCTGTAAGCACTCGTTGAAACAGCAACGACGAACCGCTGCAATCCGCACCTATTCACGACAGGCTTCGATCTGCGTGTTTGCTGCACAGTTCAACTGACCAATTTACGTGATTCCGCTTGATTTTTGTGATGTCTCACTACACGTATGTCGTCGGAGCAGACCGTGTCTGCGTTAACCACGCTGGGTATCAGCGGGGTTAAGACTTGTGTACATCGTGGAAGTACCCCCCCCCCCCGATTTACATTCTGTAATGCGTGGTTTAAAAAAAGTTTATCGTTCACTAGTCGTTTTGAATATTATAATAATGATGTTTAGTGTTTATAAAGCGCAACACACAATATGCTCAAAGCGCTGTATAATAAAAATCAAGCTACTCATTGTGTGTTATAAAAACTGTACAAATTATCTTAATGTAGAAATCGTTAAATTAGTCATATTAAAACTGTTAATTACACACTGTATATAAATATAAATAGATCAATAAAAATTAAATAATTGTTACTCTATTTGTATGCGTACCACATGCTACTCGTGCGTATAAATGAATACCCATGGATGCATACAGTTAAAACAATACGCATGAATGAAAGTAATGTATGTTGTACTCAAATGTCCTCAAATGTGATAAAATATCAGTAGTACGTGCGGATCCGAGATCTGTCAACCATAATGTTGTGATTACTTACTGTCCTTTGAAAGTGGACAGTGTGGCAAACGTAGATGTCTTGTCAAAGTCTAATAGCGGGTGTCACTGCTCACACAATCGCATACAATACGACAGCCTGCAAAGACACCCCTTTCCACACCCATTTAGGTGTCAAATTGTATCCGTTGATGCATCAAAAGTATCTCAAACTGCACCGTCCCCTAAATCTCAAGCGGAACTATTTTCTCTTGATAGAAACTGTTTTGCGAGGCGGGGGCTATCGTCGCACCCCGGCCCAGGTCTAGGAACCTTCACAGCATGTCCTATCAACACACTTTTGGCCAGATCTATCTTGTGATAAAACACGTTTTGCATGTTAAATTGAGATTAGGCACCCACGAACCGAAAACTGACATGACGTGGTTAATGGGTTCCTATGTTGACTGGTGCATCGCTCTCTCTCTCTCTCTCTCTCTCTCTCTCTCTCGTCTCGCTCTCGCTCTCGCTCTCGCTCTCGCTCTCGCTCTCGCTCTCGCTCTCGCTCTCGCTCTCGCTCTCGCTCTCGCTCTCGCTCTCCCTCCCTCCCCGACGAGCTGGTTTGGTCATATATATATAAGACACAGCTGTCGAGCAATGTCCTACCGATAGATCAACAATGGATTAAAAAGATTTCCCGCAAATATAGACGATTTTGCCAATAATCTGGAACATGGTGAACAATGGGGCCTGAGGCTCACCATAAACCTTCAGATTCATCCCCAAGACTCGCCCCTGAGCCCCCCAAACCTCACAGTGACCCATGTGAACAGTAGTGATAGAGGTTAGTGGTAGACAAATGTCACAATAAAACATGTAAGACATTTATTGCAAACGTTCATTGAGGCATGTCGTCTCCAAAATGTAGAACCTGATATCCAAATTACCCATGCAGCCTACATTCCTGAGATTCTTTGCTAGTCTCAGTTAGACAACAAACAAAAACACATTTCGGCAGCATTGTCATACTGAATATTGAAACAGTATATTGATCATTAATTATTAATTAATCGTGAGGATTATCTATCCAAGAACTGGTGAACAAATTGTGCACTCACTTCGTGTTGACCAACTGGCGTATGTTCACTGTACATAATCATAATAAATTAAACGCAAGGTGACGCCACTCTATCACATCATAGATTCGTAACCACGCACGTCTTCACATAATTATACGTAACCGTCACGTATACATGTCCAAACAGTTCTAATAAAAGTCCTAGGCACGTACTGGAATGAACTGCATGACACGTATATATATAATATCAATCTATGTATAATAATAATAATAATACATACATTATTTACTATTATATATGCATATTATATTTATTATTATATTTTACCTATTTTCATAAAACAAATAACAACGACAAATGCTATTAAAATACCGTACGATTGTGTTTATTTTGTCTACTAAACATAGACATTTTATTAAAATGTTCTAATACCATAAATAAGTGTCAAACGCTTTCTTCCAGGCACACCAACCGCAACAGAATTTCGCGCGAAACTAGCAATCCCACAATGCCGCTGGCTGTCGATCTGACGTAAAACCCAATTATCCTCCATTGTGCGCCATCTTGGATTTACCATTGAACCTATGTTGGCATCAGAATCTGATGCCATCATTACATGTAGCCTACCAAATTCGCACAAAACGAATTTGCGAATAGTGTAGGAGTACTTATTAAAGGTTTCAACGTGTTTATTCTGGATGGACATGGCGGGTAAGTGCCATATTTCGGCCTGACCAATCTCGGGTTCGCCCATAAATCCACGACGAGTTGCGGATGTATCGCCCGATTTACGGCAACTCTTTCGTGCTTGCACCCTAACAATGCGTGTTTTCTTTGTAGGCAATGGTGGGGAGATACAATGGTGCTTCTCTCAAGTAAAAGGAACCGTAGAAGAAGACGTAACAGAAGGTTTGTATTGATATTATTCACAGTGTAAAGAATTTAGTAAGCTGACATGAGTCATATGACAGGTGTACTCTCGATTCCTGTTTCGTATACTTGCACTACTAATAACTTAGCACATATTGCCAATACAGTAAATGTAGTAGTAACATAGTTAAGCAAACGTAACTATACATATACTGCTGTTTCGACAAAATATTGCGGTTAAATCAGCGATGGGAAATGTTTCTTTTTTGTGTATTCATCCAGGATGTTGGAAGTGGATTCAACACCGGGTTTCTTTTCTAAACCAAAATAAATTTAAACAGTTAATTTTTACACACAAATGAGCGTATTACAGAAAAATCCTTTTAAAGTAGAAATGTAAGTACCATTTTAAATTCAAGTAACAAACTGAAAAGGAAGCAGTCATGTCTCATGACTGATATAACAGTGGACGCTATCTTGTCTACACAAACATCTATTTACTGGCGTAAGCCTTGAGTAGCTGCAATATTTGTTCTAAAAAATAAAAGGTTTTATGATGTGATTTAGAAAAATAAAAAACAGGTCAGACTAAGAACTTGTCATTGGAGTTCCACTCTAGAGTTGGGGCCTGCTTGGGTTGCTTTGAACATACCTCGGTTACTGAGCTGTTATGTCAACAGATAAGATTGAATTAGGGACCATCCATATCACGTACACGTTAATAGTTGATATGCTAACTGGCAATAGCTTGTCTAGATGCTAGTAATTCTACCAATTTTGTTTTCTAACCAGAAAGTCAGATCTTGTGACATTGGTCGTGTGTTTGTAAAAACAAATGTTATGTCCGTAGCTTGACACGTTTACACAGTATTATTTGATCACTGGAAACATCACAGTATGTTATTCTACGTAATATGAATGAAGTGTAGATTTTTTTTATTATAACCTGTTTGACACTTGGTGTTGTGACTTATTTCTATGTCACAGTGCAAAGAAAAAGGCAGGCAGAGAGATGTGTGGGCTACGCGCTGAATTGCTGCTCCATGCAATTGTCAGCCCCGTTACCTTCAGACAAATCTATAATGAAGTCCAAATAAGCCTGTTGAATGTTTTGTTCTTGGTATCCTGTCTCGCAACTAAACTGGCTTGTATGCATAAGAGTTAATATGCCCACCAAACAAATGTGTGAATGGCAACATTTTTGTCTTGCATAACGTCATGGGGTCAACATTTGCAAACTAACATTTCGACTATTATTATTGGTACTCAACTTGAAGCTTGGTCCCATAAAGTATTCATACATGGATTACTATTTATTCCCCCCAGCTCCCCCTTGATTTCTCTGGAAAGTATTCCATCTTGGGTAACCATGCAGTAGAAGCAGCGGTTGCTTTGCATAATTTACATCACTTGGCTGACATAATCAAATCTATCTATATTCGTTTCTGCAAGATTTTCATGCATGTTTTGCTGCATAAATATCATCTAGGCCATTTGTCGGTGACAATGTATTGTTCCTTTTCCTCGCAGCTGACATAATTTCCTGTGTTGAATACAACGATGACGGCGAACTGTTGGCGACGGGGGACAAAGGGGGACGTGTTGTCATATTCCAGCGTGACCAGTCGGTAAGTCGTATACCGGATGGATATCCTCGTAGTCTATTGCCACATTTTTCCGACCATTTAATTTCTACTTCATCATCGGCTTAATCTATCAGCTTTCATGCATGGGTGGAGCATACAGGATTTGCCACTAAAGCTGTGGCATGCAGATCATGTCTTTATGCCTTGGGGAATTATAATGGAAACATTGCAGTGGCTATGAAAATACTGCAGTGGTTGTTGTTGATGTCTGAAGCCCTTGATGTTTTATAGTCGGATGTGAAGTTCAGCTACTGCAAATCTGACTATTTCGCAGCTAAATTCAGGTTAGCTTTTTTGGTTGTGACATCTGCCCATCCTTGAAGATACTGTAGGACATGATTGTAGGTTGTCCACCTTGTGAGTGGTGTCCAAACTGTCCATCTGTATTTGAAGTCATAACGGACATTAAAAAATTATGATATCAAATTGATGTTTTTCAACATTAGTTTATAGTTGTTAATTGTGACTTGTGCACATTAATAATTACACCAGTACCATGCAGCAGTCCCTCATCTGATCCCTTCAAACAATCCTGAATTTAAGCGCAGCCAATGAAATCGCCCACGAGGAGGGTGGCTGGCCTTCATCCATGTGATATAATTTTGGGTGATTTAAGCACATACTGCTACTGTTACGTGCAATATTTTGGGATGTAGAAGCAAATATTTGAATGTACAAAACCGTTCAGCTGCTTGTGCGATTGAGCAGATGTTCTTCAGGCTGGTTTGTCATGGCTAGTTCCCACGCTTCCCATAGGGGATCAGCCAGGTGTCAATGGGCAGGGGTAAACAGTTCTGGCTTGTGAGGACGCTCAGGACTATTAAAGGGCTAGACAGGGAAGTTTGTCATGCTGCTGATGTTACTTCTGACTTTGTCGGTGGTGTGGTTGCAGGGCAAATCAAACTTGCATCACTGTCGTGGGGAATACAACGTCTACAGCACCTTCCAGAGTCACGAACCCGAGTTTGACTACCTCAAAAGCTTAGAAATAGAGGAAAAGATAAACAAAATTAGGTGGTTGAAACGTGCGAATCCAGCACATTTCTTATTATCAACAAATGGTAAGCAAAAAACATTGTATGTGAATGTTTCTGATTGTTGCTCATGGTTGCCTTTTTAAATGAGGTGACCAGTAGCATTCAGGTACAGTTAGGTCAACTGGCTCCTAGCCAGTTGACCTAACTGTACATGAATGCTATTTGACCTCAGTTTGTTGAATGCTATTTTACCTCATTATTGACTTCATGATTCTAAATGTGTAAAACAATGTGTTTTCATAATTAGGTTGTTATACATGCAATATTTGTTGACACATGTTACTCCAAAGATACAGCAGATGATCGAACTAATGCTTTCAGTTATAATTCCATTACTGAGGAACCTGCCAATTTAGTACACGTAAAAGTACTTGATCCAGACGCTGCCTGACATTGCCTGTTTGTTCCAGACAAGACGGTCAAGCTGTGGAAGGTATCGGAACGAGACCGCCGACCCGAAGGCTACAACCTGAAGGATGACAGTGGCCTGATGCGTGACCCAACGTCAATAACAACATTACGTGTGCCTGTCTTTAAGCCAATGGAACTGATGGTAGAGGCTAGTCCTCGGCGTGTCTTTGCCAATGCACACACGTACCATATAAACTCTATATCTGTGAATAGTGACCAAGAGACGTATATGTCGGCGGACGACCTACGGATTAACCTGTGGCACTTGGAGATCACAGACCAGAGCTTCAGTATCCTTTTTATGCTGGTTGTGCTGTCGTGCACGCTATCGCAAAAAGTTGGTGTAAAGTTTCGGCAGTTTCATGATCAGTTTATAATTTTATTGTGGCACTTCGGATGCTGTCAGCAATCTTCATGAGATGGCTACTGCGAGTTAGCAACACTTCATCTTAGGGATCCTGCAGTCTGTGTCGCTCTAACTACCTAGCCATAATATAAAAGATTGCTGATAACAAATTTGTCAGTGTGTTACGCATCTGGAAAGGTGGCTTCTGTCAGTGGTTGGGTCTCTTGTATTAGCTATATCTGTACGTGGTGGTAATTTTGTTGTGTACACAGATTGATGTGTTCTTTTTTTGGCCTGTTGTATAACCACTTGAATTATCTGTGTGTCCTGTTCACTAGAAACATTCGCAGTGTGCTGCTGTATTATGACTACCATGCATCCGAGTCAGAGCTGTTATTATCCTGTGTCTAACCTTTGCTCGTACATAATTGAGGTTCTTGCCATCGCAGGCATCTCCGGCATATCAAGTAGCCTGGTTATCTGCAGGCAAATTAATGCTTACATTTATGGTCAGGCCGGAAACTGAGATTGGCTTCTTTCACCTTTAGGAAATGAGAGATCGAGTTTATCCGGTTCAAAAACATTTCTATATTGCCATCATGACTGTAGCTCAAGTATTTTTGAACTAAGACGCCTATGTTGTCCTTGTCATGCAAACATGTGCAAAAGTGAATCTTGACGGATGATACATGGATTGTGATGTCTTGACCAGATTGAAAACAATCTTTCATGCTTCTCACCAAGAAGTACTCCTCCCTTCTTGTTGTAGCGTGCAGTTCATATCTGAAATGTTCCAACTTGTGTGTTTTTGTGGGTAGATCAAAGTGCATTCCCCCAGGAACACCTTTCTCCTTCTACGGACTCGCAACTGGGGAAATGGATTATTAAAATTTTATGCTACCTACCTCTTGGGGTACCTTTTCAACATCCGTGATTGTACTAGCCTTGCTTTGGTTCAGCCTATTATTGTAGATTACACATTGAGTTAGTACTGTTTTCGAGTCTGATCATATCTTTGTTTATATTGGAGACTAATGCAGGATAATATTTTTGCCAGTCATGTCATGGTATTGCCAATTCACCATGCATCATTTGTTGTTGGCAGTCGTATTACAAAAACCTTGTCCTTTAATAATTAAGCATGGTGGCATCTAAAAATTCTTACCTGTTCCTGGCTAAATCAAGGTGAGGGGGTCTCTGCAAAGAATCAAGGATTTTCACAGCCCTGCACATATTACTTGTGGATATGTTGAAATTCGGAACGGAATCAATCTTTCAGTTTGTGAAAATAGACCTGTGACACAGTGACAAACTAAGGGTTTTCGATTGATCCACTGCTTTGGGACCAGACACTCTCCTGGTGTGCTTGTTTTTTTAAATTGCTCCCCACATTGACACACAATTTCTTTGACACAAGTTACCGTCAGGTGGTAGTGCAGAGGAGTGAGACCAGGAGTGCTTGTAGTCGTGGTGTCTGGTCGGCTGAATGCTTGGAATTCCGGTCTATATACACAGCTGGTAGCTGAGGCAGCTGGTTATTGTGTAGACGTAATCGTAGACACGGTGATTTATAAATACAACTGTCTGACCTGTAGCCTCTGGTCGCACATCACTGAGCACATTAATTTTTGAGACCCCGACCTAGCTGAAGGGAAACGCCTGTGCAGTGATGCAGCTACGCATAGACAACTTCTATTGTCCAACTCATCACTTTTTTTGTAATTGTGGTTTTGCTGTAACTTGTCAGTCACAATATTTTGTAGCGTACCCTGCTGCATCTGTTGCATCTGTTGCATGTTTTGTTATGTAACTCGTATAAGGTGATGGCTGGTACAGTTTTATCATTTGGATGAACTAGTTTACCAGGATTGGTATTTTTGAGTAGTCAATCAAAATCGCATATGTTTCATGACCTCAGTCGTGATGACCTCAGTTGTGATGACCTCAGTTGTGATGACCATAAGTATAATGCGTAACACAAATGTTCCAAACATTTCCCAGTCAACAATACTAAACTGTTGTAATTACTATGGTAGTGTGATGGTCTAAAATAATGTTGCATGTTTGCAAAGATTCCCAGGACCTACATGGTGGCCTATGAGGGGTATTGGGTCCCCTGTGACTCCCCTCGGTTTGTAGACCCTGGTGTAATGAATTGTAAATATGGTATGTCCAAAGCATTTGGATCTGGTACAAAATTTTACAATTTTACAATTTAAGATATTTGTCAAAAAAAGGCAATATTTGTAAATATAAATAATGGTTATACCTATCTGCTATATCTAGTCGTAAAACAATATATAAACAGATGGCTGCTTTCAGAAAGTTTCCACCACTATGATTTGATCATTTTGCCAACAGTTTGGCTGGAATCTGGTGATTATAGTCTGCGTTGCACAGTTTTGTTGCTGTTTGACTCCTTCACCTGTCTCAGATATAGTTGACATCAAACCAGCCAACATGGAGGAGTTGACGGAAGTGATCACAGCAGCGGAGTTCCATCCGTCTGAGTGCAGTCTCTTTGTGTATAGCAGTAGTAAAGGCACGGTTAGGTTATGTGACATGCGCTCGCAAGCACTCTGTGACAAACATGCAAAAAGTAAGTATCGTTTTGATATACAATGTACTTCAGGTGACTCAGGTCCGTTGAATGTTTGAATGATAGTGGAGTGTTATCTCAGCAGGTTGTCAGTTGTGGCATTTTTTTTATTCAGATAAGTGTTTTCATTGAATTGTGTGTGTGTGGGAATAAATAATTGTTAAGATTTTCAGTTGAATCTAATGACACCAGTTTTCGTTTCTGCTGCTCACTCAATTGATCATAATTTCTGACATCCTTCACATTTTCATTGTGGTCTGTTGTATTCAGCATTATTTTGTTGTCTTACGTAAGACTGCACCTTTGTCTTCCTGCAAGGATTTGTCCAAGTAAATATGGCTTATTAACCAGTTCAGTGTATTGTGAAATATTGTGAACGCCTAATTACTATTTGGCCAGCTTTTTACTGTTTAGTTGTGATGGTATTCCAATAAACGTAGATGAAACTGGTAAACATATTTATCCGAACTGATTGACACACAGTTTTACGGATGATTGTGTCAGTAAGGATTAGCGCAGAGCCGCACACTGAGACATGTGGCCTAGACATTGAGTAGTTTTGTGATACAATTGTCAGTCCTTAACCTACGGACAATGCATAGAACATGTGCTCACTGTCCAGGCACGACGATCTCATTTCAAGCCAACATAACCTCGACTCGATGCATTCAGAGCTATCTTACTTTGTTAATCCGTTGGCTGCATAAATTCCATATGACATTTTCGGCTCCATTTACTTGCGGCTCGTGCTATTTATTATGAGCCTCTGTACTTTTAGCATGCAGCCTTTTGGATTCTCAAGAACTGGGTATATTGTAAGCGTATTGATTAAGTCATGCTGTTGCGGCGGTCCTGTCTAATAACTGGTCAGTCCTGTTTGACACTTGGAGTCACGACTAATTTCCATGTCGTACTCCAAAGATAAAAACAGGCAGAGAAATGTGTGGGCTACGCGCTGACTTGCTGCACCGTGCATCTGTCAGCCCCGTTACCTCCAGACATCATGTCACAGCAGTGGAGCAGTTTCATTTCATGATTGGAATTGTTCGTTAGCTCTGTGATTAAACCCGGTTGATGTTTGAAATTGATTTGATGTTTTCAAGTACAAACAAAACTCGGTTAACATAATTGAAATAAGAATTTCATTGTCAAGCTATTGTGAATGAACTTTGATGACAATTACGATTATTATCCAGTCTTTAGCTGGCTGTTGTGTTTATAAATTAACTTAATCATCCAGATCTCTACAATTATTTACTTATATTGAAGTTATACTTGAGTACTTCGCTGCATAACTATTTTTGTTTATCTAAATGTAAACAGATTTGTTGTAAACTACAACATGTGATTGACACTTGGTGTTGCGACTGATTTCTGCAGTGTCGCAGTGCAAAGAAAAAGGCAGGCAGAGAAATGTGTGGGCTACGCGCTGAGTTGCTGCTCCGTGTGATTACTAGCCCCGTTACCCGCAGACAACCGTGTGTTTAAGAGTCTTAGGTGAATTTGTAATCATAGTTTCAATTGTATCCGGAATGTAATTTGTAATCATAAGCACCTATTGTAAAGTGTAATGTATCACGGAGACTGTTTGCTGATGCGATGCCTCGTGGCTAAGTTAATTTGCTGTAAGTTTATTCTCTCTAATATTGTGTTTTGCCTGTGTTCTTTTTTGGACAGGTGACATTATCATAGAGACCCTGTTCGACACTTTGTGCTTTGACTGAATTCCATGTCACGCACGGAGAGAAAAGAAAAAAACAGGCAAAAAATCGTGTCGGCTTTGCGCTGAGTTGTCGCAATCTGTGCAAATCTCAGTCCAGTAGTTGACCAACACACTAAATCTAAATACAGTAGTTGACCAACACACTAAATCTAAATACAGTAGTTGACCAACACACTAAATCTAAATACAGTAGTTGACCAACACACTAAATCTAAATACAGTAGTTGACCAACACACTAAATCTAAATACAGTAGTTGACCAACACACTAAATCTAAATACAGTAGTTGACCAACACACTAAATCTAAATACAGTAGTTGACCAACAGGCCGAATCTCAGATCATGTTTTGACTGACAAACTCATCTCGGTCTAAATTGACCGACTACTGCGCAAGCACCAAAGGTGTGATGCGGGTAGGGCACCCAGAACTATTTTAAAAACTACCTTCTAAATGGTGTGTTAGCCTAATCCTTGGCATATTGTCATTATACAGAGGAAACACAGGCGTAACTACAAGGTAACAGCATGTAAACATGTTTATAGCAAAAAATTGCTATGAGGTAGCAATTTTGAGCGAGGTGGCACAGAAAAACTGAGGTGGCCCACCTCGCTCACCACATAGCAGATGAAACACTGCACAATCATTTCATGTACAATGCAATTCATTTAATATATTTTCATGCAACTGTTCCCGAGTTATCAAAAATTTTATTCACGGTTGGCTGCCATCTTCGAATTATCTGCCCACAGCAGGGGGTAACATAATAAGTTTGTCTACCCACTAAAGAATTAAATATGTAGGTTAATGCACAGCTTGCCATATGTTGGTTGGAAGTGCTGCACAGGATATTACTGCACAGAAGTTGACCCAAAACACCTGTATTCTGTGTGACGTCTCACTTGCGCTGAACACTTGTGGCTGTTGATTTTATCAGCGTCCCACTCGGTTGTATTCTGCTGTTGACGTACAACAGGTCATCTTCAATTTGGGGCCATCATTATCAGATGGCGTTTGATAGGTTGTCTGACCATTTTAAGATGCTAGGAAATTGTCAGATTTGATTTCATTAAATATTTTGTAGTAGTGGTGGTAGCAATATGAATAAATGGATTATTGAGTATTGATTGACTAGGTAGGTAGTAGGAGAATTATGTGTTCCGGTGTCTTGTGGACCCTGTTTGACACTTGGTGTCTTATGGACCCTGTTTGACACTTGGTGTTGCGATTGATTTCCATGTCGCAGTGCAAAGAAAAAAGCAGGCAGAGAAATGTGTGGGCTACGCGCTGAGTTGCTGCTCCGTGCAATTACCAGCCCCGTTACCTTCAAACAACCCCTATTTCATACCAAACTGTTTGGGGGTCATCTTTTGTAATTTAACCATTTACAGATCCATTTGTGTACCCTCATAATTGTAATGAATTATAATTAGCCCATGGACACTGATTGTTAAAGGCTACAGGTACAGGAAGTGTGATTGTAAAACCCTGTTCGACACTTGGTGCTTTGACTGAATTCCTTGTCATGCACGAAGAAAAAAAGAAAAACAGGCAAAGAATCGTGTCAGCTTTGCGCTGAGTTGTCGCAATCTGTGCAAATCTCAGTCCAGTAGTTGACCAACAATGAAATCTTAGTTCATAGTTGATAAACTTTGTGAATTTGTAATCATTACAGTTACAGTTGTATCAGATACCAAATCTCAATTCAGATGTTAATCAGTGTGTAAATTTCAGTCAGATAGTTGACCAACACACAAATTCTTAGTCCAAATATTGACAACAAATCTCAGTTCTGGTGTTGACCAGTATCCAAGTCTCCGACCAGAAATCGACCGGCAAACTAAATCTCAGTTCAGTGTTTTACAGCAAACCAATTAGTCAGGTTTATTCACTGGTGTTACAGCAGTTTGGTTGTCAAACTGGTCTGTATATTTAGATTTAGAGTGTGTTAATGGAAAGGTATCCCATGTCACGTCCAACTTGTGTGTTGGATGCGCACGTGATATAAAGCTTCACAGCTTAATGTGTGAAAGCTGGTGAGAACTGATCACGCCACGTGAATAAACCGACACTGTGTGATGATCTATGCTAGTGAGATACCTGCTGTGCATCAGCCAGTTCGGTTGGCCGGAGTGTTCTCACTGGAGCATGAGTCAGAGTAATTCAGGTCCGCCGTTGTTCCTCGGTGGCCCTTTGCGTAGATTAGATGTGTTGTAGAGAATAATTGACGTGACTCAGTGGTGCTTGTTGGGCGGTAGTCGCAGCTTATTAATGACTTAGTACTTGGCTCAATTGACTATGCACCTAACCAAATGTATGGCCATGACTGTTTGTCTCTTGTCTTATTAGTGTTTGATTAGCATTCGTTCCTTGTACTCGTGAAAAGTCATAAGAAATTAATTATTACGCCTGCTAGCAATAACAAGGACAGCATCTTTAAAAAAAGTTTGCCTAACTAGAATGGTATGCTTGCTAATACAGCACCAAATAATTTCAAAATCTTGAGGAAAAAAATACTAGAAATGTAAGTTAATTAATTTATTGCTTAGAAGCCAAACTCAAATGCACAACCTGCCAGTATTACTAATGAATTTCGCAAAGATGCACAGCTGATGAGTCTGGGAGGAAATGTAATTTAGAGTGGATGCGGGTTGTTAGTCCTTTGGGCCAAATGGACTTACGGCATCACTCTTGTGTCCGCCATGCGCTGAAGTACAAACAATTTAATGAGTTGGAACTTTAGTTATTTGTAAATTATAATTTTGCAATTGTTTTTAAAAGTTTCAGATTGTTTGGCTTGACAAAATGGCATTGACCTCACGACTGGTTTCTCACGATTTGCAAGTGCTCTAGAATTGGTTCCAGACGCTTTCCCTTTAGCCCTCGAGTGACCTTTGACCCTGTTTCTGCATGCAGTGTTTGAGGAGCCGGAGGACCCAAGCAACCGGAGCTTCTTCTCCGAGATCATCTCGAGCATCTCGGACGTGAAGTTCAGCCACAACGGGCGCTACATGATCACACGGGACTACCTGTCTGTGAAAGTGTGGGACCTTCAGATGGACACGAAGCCCATTGAGACATACCAGGTGCACGAGTACCTGCGCAGCAAGCTGTGTGCGCTCTACGAGAACGACTGCATCTTTGACAAGTTCGAGTGTTCGTGGAGCGGAAACGATAGGTACGTGTACAGCTTGTGGAGAACTATAATCGTTGTTGTGTCTGTAAAAACATCCGTATTCTCTTCAAAGGAGGCAGTATTTTTGTTTTGTTTATTTATTAATTTAATATTAAAACATGGGGAACTGATCAGGTTGGTTAGATTACTTTTTTCTGAAAGTTGGACCATGAATTGAAGGCTTTGTAAGGGTTGGCCTTTGTCCCTCAACATCTGCCAGCAGATAATTTCTTCACTATGTGCATCATATATATATATATGTGTGTGTGATGTGTTCTAACAAAATGAGTCGTATGTCAGCGAACTTGATTTCGAGAAAACACCGCATAAACATGCAACAATGTTTTTCGACGATTTTGACTCTTTGTCACAAAAGTATACCTTGATATCTTTTTTGTCAGTTGGCAATGCTTATTTCTCATTTATATTATTATTTAGTACATTTAAAGCCTTTTTAGACACACTGTGTAAATTTTCATGCATGAATTCCGTAAAACAGAACCGATAAATCGCACTTGTTCGTGTTGCATTCTTCGGGGTTTCTCTCAACGCATGGCAGACATATTTTATACTACAGGAAAGCTCTGGATGCCCTCTTTCTTATAGTAGGAATCCCCGCTGACGTCAATTTAAGCCAATAGCAGCGCTTAATGCGAGAGGCCTATCTGTAAAGAAACGTCATTAGACGCAGTGAGGAGCTGATAGTGGGCCCCTGATTGGCTTAGCTGTGCGCGCAGGCGCAGTGCACACTCATTAGCCATAAACAACGTGGAATCGATCGGGTCGCTGCTACAAACATTGCTAAATACTCGGATTATGTTGTAATAATTTCAGTAAACAGCATGATATATCTTTGACAGCGAACATGCCTTGGGAGTTTATTTCGAAAGCATCAAATGGAGTAATAGAAGCAAAATGGCCGATTTTGGATCAACAATGTACTCGACGTGAGCGCGAACTTCAAATGCGTTTTTCTCTGTTTGAAACTTTCTACCCCAGGCATGTTCAGCGTCCAATAACTTTGGCTGTGTGTGAGATATGTCCAATTTTGTCTATAATGTTTACATTGTTGGAAAGCTTAATACATCTTTCCAGTGGTGTGATAAACTCAATTTTTTTTAACATGACTCTTAGGACACGTCATATATATATGTGACGTGTTCTAACGAAATGAGTCTTACGTCAAAAAAAAAAAATTGAGTTAGTCACACCATTGGAAAGAAGATGTATTAATCTTTCTAACGGTGTAAACATTATGGACATATCTCACACACACACAGCCAAAGTTATTGGACGCTGAGCATGTCTAGGGTATAAAGTTTCAAACGGAGAAAAACGCATTTGAAGTTCGCGGGCACACAGTCGAGTACATTCTCGATCCAAAATCGGCCGTTTTGCTTCTATTACTCCATTTGATGCATTCGAAATAAACTCCCAAGGCATGTTCGCTGTCAAAGATATATCATGGTAACTGTTTACTGAAATTATTACAACATAATCCAAGTATTTAGCAAAGTTTTGTAGCAGCGACCCGGTCGATTCCACGTTGTGTGCGGCTAGCGAGAGCGCACTGCGCCTGCACGCACAGCTCTAAGCCAATCAGGGGCCCGCTGTCAGCTCCTAACGGCGTCTAGTGACGTTTGTTCACAGATAGGCCTCGTGCATTAAGCGCTGCTGTTGGCTTACACTGACGTCAGTGGGGATTTCTACTACAAGAATCCGAAAGACGGCGTCCAGGGCTTTCCTGTAGTACCAAATAAGTCCGCCATGCGTTGAGGGAAACCCCAAAGAATGCGACAGGAACTAGTGCGATTTATCGGTTCTGTTTTACGAAATTCATGCGTGAAATATTACGTAGTATGTCTAAAAAGACTATAAAATGTACTAAATAATAATATAAACATGAAATAAGCATTGCCAATTGACAAAAAAGATACCAAAGTATACTTTGGTGACAAAAAGTCAAAATCGTCGAAATTCATCGTTGCATCTTTATGCGGTGTTTTCTCGAAATCAAGTTCACTGACATATGACTCATTTCGTTAGAACACGTCACACACACATATATATGTATGTATGTGTTAACTCACCAGTCATCCGTCCATACAATAACTTTATTAAAACTTTTAACACCCTGCAAGCAGCACCCAGTCCAGTATCTGGAAGAAGACTAGAAAACATTAATTTGGCCCTGTTTGACACTTGGTGTTGCGACTGATTTCTGCAGTGTCGCAGTGCAAAGAAAAAGGCAGGTAGAGAAATGTGTGGGCTACGCGCTGAGTTGCTGCTCCGTGTGATTTCTAGCCCCGTTACCCACAGACAACCCCTGTGTTTAAGAGTCTTAGGTGAATTTGTAATCATAGTTTCAATTGTATCAGGAATGTAATTTGTAATCATAAGCACCTATTGTAAAGTGTAATGTATCACGGAGACTGTTTGCTGATGCGATGCCTCGTGGCTAAGTTAATTTACTGTAAGTTTATTCTCTCTAGTATTTTGTTTTGCTTGTGTTTATTTTTGGACAGGTGACATTATCATAGAGACCCTGTTCGACACTTTGTGCTTTGACTGAATTCCATGTCACGCACGGAGAGAAAAGAAAAAAACAGGCAAAAAATCGTGTCGGCTTTGCACTGAGTTGTCGCAATCTGTGCAAATCTCAGTCCAGTAGTTGATCAACAAACCAAATTTCGATCCCATTTGACCACCAAACCAACTCTCAGTATAGCAGTAGTTTCTGCTAAGATAAAGTAAACTTACCGTCTGCCACACTGAAGGATTTAAATGCAACGAGTGCAGTATGCTACGTAGTTACTCAACTTGATGTGCTGAAAATGTTGTGAAAATCCACTGTGAGCTATTAATTTTGTCATTTTGAATGCTACTATATTTTGTCATGAGATTGAATGTTGCTGTCAATTTCTCGATATGAGTTCTCTCAACCTGTGGTTGTGAGAACTCATTGACATGACCCTCCCTGTTTGACACTTTTGTGTCTTGTAGACCCTGTTTGACACTTTTGTGTCTTGTAGACCCTGTTTGACACTTTTGTGCTTTAGACCCTGATGAAAAAACTTTGTGGCTTTAGCCTGTTGTGAACTTTTGTGTTTGTAGACCCTGTTTGACACTTTTGTGTCTTGTAGACCCGTTGACACTTTATGTCTTGAGACCTGTTTAACTTTTGTGTCTTGTAACCCTGTTTGACATTTTTGTCTTTTTAGACCTTTTGCATTTTGTGTCTTGTAGACCCTGTTTGTCACTTTTGTGTCTTGTAGACCCTGTTTGACACTTTTGTGTCTTGTAGACCCTGTTTGACACTTTTGTGTCTTGTAGACCCTGTTTGACACTTGATGTTGTGATTATTTCCATGTCGCAGTGCAAAGAAAAAAGCAGGCAGAGAAATGTGTGGGCTACGCGCTGAGTTGCTGCTCCGTGCAATTACCAGCCCCGTTACCTCCAGACATACTCATTGCCATGTGACTAACCTATTGGCGAGTCAAACAGGAGTTGGCAGTCAACAATGCTCTTATACAATTAGACCATTTGAAACCCCACATTCTAAATTAACGTTTGCCAAAAAATATTTTAAACATTATTGTCAGCCCACATCTAGAAAAAGGCTGCATCTGTAGACATCTTGAATTTGACTTACATTTCAACAAGTCTGCTCTTGATATAAAACTGTTAATTATCGTCATTGATATTTGTTATTTTCAAGCAAGTTCCACGAATCCTGTTCGACACTTGGTGCTGTGACTGAATTCCTTGTCAAGCACGAGAGTACTTGATTACTTCGCAGTTGTTTATCTAAATATAAACAGATTTGTTGTAAACCCCAAAATGTGATTGACCCTGTTTGACACTTGGTGTTGCGACTGATTTCTGCAGTGTCGCAGTGCAAAGAAAAAGGCAGGCAGAGAAATGTGTGGGCTACGCGCTGAGTTGCTGCTCCGTGTGATTTCTAGCCCCGTTACCCACAGACAACCCTGTGTTTAAGAGTCTTAGGTGAATTTGTAATCATAGTTTCAATTGTATCAGGAATGTAATTTGTAATCATAAGCACCTATTGTAAAGTGTAATGTATCACGGAGACTGTTTGCTGATGCGATGCCTCGTGGCTAAGTTAATTTGCTGTAAGTTTATTCTCTCTAGTATTTTGTTTTGCTTGTGTTTATTTTTGGACAGGTGACATTATCATAGAGACCCTGTTCGACACTTTGTGCTTTGACTGAATTCCATGTCACGCACGGAGAGAAAAGAAAAAACAGGCAAAAAATCGTGTCGGCTTTGCGCTGAGTTGTCGCAATCTGTGCAAATCTCAGTCCAGTAGTTGATCAACAAACCAAATTTCGATCCCATTTGACCACCAAACCAACTCTCAGTATAGCAGTAGTTTCTGCTAAGATAAAGCAAACTTACCACCTGCCACACTGAAGGATTTAAATGCAACGAGTGCAGTATGCTACGTAGTTACTCAACTTGATGTGCTGAAAATGTTGTGAAAATCCCCTGTGAGCTATTAATTTTGTCATTTTGAATGCTACTATATTTTGTCATGAGATTGAATGTTGCTGTTAATTTCTCGATATGAGTTCTCTCAACCTGTGGTTGTGAGAACTCATTGACATGACCCTCCCTGTTTGACACTTTTGTGTCTTGTAGACCCTGTTTGACACTTTTGTGTCTTGTAGACCCTGTTTGACACTTTTGTGTCTTGTAGACCCTGTTTGACACTTTTGTGTCTTGTAGACCCTGTTTGACACTTTTGTGTCTTGTAGACCCTGTTTGACACTTTTGTGTCTTGTAGACCCTGTTTGACACTTTTGTGTCTTGTAGACCCTGTTTGACACTTGATGTTGTGACTTATTTCCATGTCGCAGTGCAAAGAAAAAAGCAGGCAGAGAAATGTGTGGGCTACGCGCTGAGTTGCTGCTCCGTGCAATTACCAGCCCCGTTACCTTCAGACAAAGTTTCTTTACCAAAACTGTTGTGATATCATGATGAAAAGTGGTAGAGCAACAGTTTTGTGCGCTGTATTTAGTTGGTATCAGTGCAGGAGTTGTGATGAATGTAGTTGTTGTTGCAGACACATCATGATGACTGTGGTTGTCGACGTAGACATGATGAGTGTGGTTTTTGTAGACACATGATGATTGTGGTTGTTGTTGCAGACATCAAGCGAGTGGCTGTTAATGTAGACATGTGACAAGTGTGGATGTTGTTGCAGACAAATCATGACTATTATGGTTGTTGCAGACACATCATGACGATTGTTGTTGTTGTTGCAGACACATCATGACGGGCTCGTACAACAACTTCTTCCGGATGTTTGACCGTGAGTCGAAGCGAGACGTGACGCTGGAGGCGAGCCGAGACAACATGAAGCCGAAGCAGGTGCTGAAGGCACGCAAGGTGTGCACGGCAGGCAAGCGCAAGAAGGACGAGATCAGCGTCGACTGCCTCGACTTCAGCAAGAAGATCCTGCACACGGCGTGGCATCCGGTCGAGAACGTCATCGCCGTCGCTGCCACCAACAATCTCTATTTATTCCAGAGCAAGGACTAGAGATGACGCGGCGGCGCCGTCGTCGCCGTTGACCACTTAGGATATACAAATTAATTGAATGCTCGTGACGAGCGACAGACAGACACACTGACATACACGCTGTTGACGGCACGACGTGGCGTGTATGCGTCACGTCCACGAGGCATGTCTCACGGCGAATGAATGTTCCCGGTGGGACGGTCGTGTCGCCGAAAGAAGTGTCATGGCATCTCACGAGTAGCCGAATATGACACGGTCGATGCAGCAGCGTTGCATGGCCAGATTATACAGGCGTGGATCAGTATTTCCATATAAAGCCGTGGTTTCCGTGGCAACGTCGATTTGTCGTGAGCTGGTGTAGTTCCTGTGAAGATATCCGCATCCGTTCTCTTACACGCTGCATGTGTGTGTGTGTGCGTTGGACAGATGCATCGATCGCTAAGCGATGCCTGCTGGATGTGTTTGCACTGCTATCTGTGATTTAGTTCCATGTACTGCCACCAGGGTCCAGCGAGCAGGTTTGCTGCACTCTCGACTCTTATTCACATCGAGCGACGCTTGTCGTCTTGTGGCGGACCGGCGAATACTGACTGCCGTAACATTGCCAGTTTATACATCTGACACGGGCGGTGCTGATTTGAATGATGCGCAATTTTATAGGAGTGGTTCACGTCGTAGTTGAACCAGTGCTTGTTGATGTCGAAGGAGCGATGCCTGCAGCAGTAGTGGCCTTGTAACGGAGGGGTCAAACTGGCGTGGCTGACCACAGTGTCTACAACATTCCACCCGCGAAACACCATCGTCTAGACTCCTGCCTACATACTGCCAATGTTCCTTGAACATCCGGCTCCGTCTCAAAGCTTCACACTATTGCCCGTCTCAAAGCTTCTTGCTACCGACACCTCCAAATGTCTCCTTGCTACTGACCACTTCTAGAAGCTGGACGCTACTGTTGCCCCTGTTCTCTCATTCACTCAGAAATTGTTAGCTTCACAGATGGCAAAGAAAATCCACGGCTGGCGTATATCATAATGTTTAGCCAGATTTCATTTGGCCTTCTTTGCAATCTCTTCTTTACTGCTCTTGAAGTTAAAGGTATATGTTCTTGGACATGTTTGGTACACCACCCAAGAGAGGTATGTGGGTCTTCCAGCAAGGTGTGATTCATGTAGGCACAACTACACTGAAACCTGTATTTTGCCTGTTCATCTAGATACCACGTTATACTGGTTTTGTTGCAATAATTACCAGCTGTTGACAAAACCTGTAGGTTATCTTTGGCGCCGTCGAAACACCGAATCAGTCTGTATATTGTAATCTAAACATATTTGTACTTTTATATATGTGTGTATGAGAGCTAAAGGAACATTGTAACGTGGTGACGTCGCGAGTATATGTCGTCGTGTACCCGTTGCAATGGCGCTGCCCCCAATCGCATTTTCCTGCATTTGACTTGTTATAGGACAACTGCTGCTCAAACTGGAGTAATGTTTTTTATGTATTAGAGCTAATAACGAGAATTATGAAGTTGTGAGTCACTGAAATATAACATATTGTTGCTGGGGTCGATTACAGTTGTAAACTACGTTAGCAGTTGTCAAGGAATCAAGAATTTTAAGGTACCTATTTGGGGTGTACGTGAACCTTGTAATTATTCAAATTTGTTACAGTATGGAATATGTTGTTCATGGCTCCAAGACATGGTTATGTTGTAAGAAATTATTTTACTTTTACTCCTAGCTAAGTTAATTTCTTACAATATAAATTTGTTGCAGTTATGCATTTGTGTAGAGGTGATATAATCATGAAGTGGCACAATTAGAGACTTGCACATAGAAAAGAATAACACTGGGGCGAGCGTCAAATGGTGGTTTCGCCAACGTGCCACCGTGACGTAAATATTAATTAGCCTGTTTCTGGACAAGTCATTGTTATAGTTGTACATTTACTTGAAACTGAAGAAATAGTGTAATTGACCCCAGCATAGGGAAGAGACCGTGATTTTCTCTGCTTTGTACAGTTGTAATGACTACAGAGTCAAAGTGGTCAGTGAATTTGTTCTAATACGTACATCGTATACAAGAGCACTGCACTTCTTTGGTCAGTTTAGTTGAAACTTTGACATGATATGGACCAGGGCATGGAGTAAAGCAACCAACAGTTTGAATGTATCAGGAGTCTACTGTGCCATATTGTGACGAAGGAATTGTAGCACGGTTCGTTCTGTCGTTTCCTCTACTACTTTCGGTCATTCCGTTACCCCGCCGACTGTTGCCCCGCGCCAGTCACATGACTGTTGATTGCAGCCTACATGGAAAGGTGGAGAGAGAGCTGTGGCACTGGATCATCTCGTCAGTTATAAACCTCGCTGCAGAGGAAGGCATTTTGTCACCCATTGTAGATGCTTTGTGCGCAAACAATCGGAGCAGTGTGTATAGTCATATTGATTTATTTCACTGTAGCGGTGTTAAACGGGCCACTGCTGTGACGCGTTGTGGCCTAATGGCGCCTGCATTAGGGCGTCGCCGTCGGTAAGAGGTGGTATTGCAGAAGTATTGAGGGTAGAAAAATACTGAAATTAAAAATAAGTAAAATAAATACACACTACATTTCTATATCTGCAGTCGTTTGCTGTGTTATGTTTTCCCCTGCGATCGATGATACCTGAAGTAACGGCGTCAGTAGTAGGGTTGTAAAAGAACTGTTGCATGAATACAAGCTAACTTGTTACAAGTTAAATTAGTAGTTGGGTAGTTAGTCACATAACTGCCCAGATTTATTTTACAAAGAGAACACAAACATCCGTTATAACCAGTGTCGTTTAACTCTCCTTGTGACTCGTATCATATACACAACGTACAGTCCTAGTCTGAAATCGTGTTCCGGAATTGCAGAATGTTATATGGAAAGTAGTTCACAGCGGTGTAACATGGCTTGCACCAATGTAGACACTTGCCTTGAAATAACTGCTGTCTGCTGTCAGTATTGTAGCTGCTGTAACCACCCTATCGGTATATTGCATTACAATGGTCCACAATACCATTTAAAGTTATTCCTTCCCCATAGAAAACTTATTTTTTATAAATTGTACATTGTAGTAGGCCGTAAACCAACTTGTACATTTTAGTGCAATCTATCATAAAAATTTGTGCAAAATGTGCATGCATAATAATTAGTTTTAGCTTGATTACCATGCAAATGTATTTAATTTTGCAAGCACATTTTTATTTGCTAACGTTTGTTGTAAAGTTGCTGATTTTAGGAGAGTAGAATAAAATTGTATTCACCTTGACTATCGTGACAGGATAAGTTTTACAAATAATTTTATGAATAACACATGTCAACAACAGTGGCGCCTCTGGGAGATTTTATCTAAATTTTGAAACAGTGGCGCTCTCTTGGGAACAATTTGTTCACCAAAAGGAAAGTCGATCCAGCTTTAACCCGGCGTGAGACAATACCAATAACCAGGCACTCTTGCAAAACTTTTCCCTACATGTCTATTCATCGCACACCAGATATCTACTAATTCTAATCACACGTATACACGAAAACATGCACTTAATATTGCACGCGAGTACACACACGCACGCATATTCATATACATGCTTGTGCGCGCACGCACGCACGCACACACGCATTCCTCACACCGCCGTGAATCCCACCACCGTTGAGCTGCCAGTCTTGACTACGACGATGTTTTTCCCGAAAAAAACCAGGAGAATTGTTTGTTCAGCAGATATTTAGACAAACTGCGCAATATGGTCACTACATCACGGAAGTCTGTCGAGTGCCCAGATATGTTTTTGTGGGCAACGAAAATCAATATTTAGGCCTTATATTCGTCCACAACATTTTCCATATAAATGGAATCGATTGCTTTCTTTGGCTTAACTTTCAGTGTGGAGCTCACTAATGACCATTCGGTAGTACATATGACTTGATGCGAGGAAGCCCTGAAAACGACCTTTCTATGGAATAGACCCAGGTTGGCAGACGAATTTAGGGTTGCATCACTGTTATGTCGATTGACAGGTATTTCGCAAGGCTATGTCTCATTTCGGCAACTCTGAAGACGGGGACAGTAGGCTCAGTGTCTTTCTTCACAACCCCAGAACAACTGTGTCCTCGCTGTTGAACTTACTGCAGTCGATATCGAGGGGCAGTCGTCGAAACGCCAGATCTGTTGTGATCTTGATCTTAGCAGATCAAACATCACATGGCAAATCATAATGATTTTCTTACAGAAACTACATTCAACTGTATATCGTACACCATCGTTAGGCGTCAGTCGTCTTCTGGCGACGCGCTCGAGATGATCATCCTCGCTGTCAGTTCGCCCTGCATCTTACACACTAATCTCGAAGAAGTTGAAGAATCCGTTCCAAGCATTATAGGACTTCTTCAGTCACGCACACTCGCAGGCACGCACACACGCACACACACACACACACACACACACACACACACACACACCCGCAAACACGGACGCATAGACACGCAAACCCGTACGACAGCGCTCAATTAATAAACACATGTGTGCGATTCGTAATTTCAAAGTTTTTATTTCAAAATTTACAGCAGGCACAAATATGCGGGACTAAAATAACTACACGACTACATAAACCTTAATCCAATAACATTCACTTAAATAATAACTTACTTTCTATGCAGATACGATTGCAACATGATCTGTGAATCGGCATGATTGCATGCTATTAATATTTTGATAGGGCGGTAGAGGGGAAGTAAACGAAAGTACCGGAGTAGAAATATTATTAATTAAAAAAAACCTATATATTTTTACAAGTGAAAATACTTTATAAAAAAACTGTATTTCATTGCATGCCAATTACTTGAAAAAACTACTTAAGTATTGTAACGAATTATTTGTATTTCGTTTCACGCCACCACTGAGCGTTATGTGGGTGTTAGTTTAATGCATGGATTGACATTCTTTCGTATTGTGTCGTTCTTCAATTAGTTTGACGGCCTCTGTGGTTTTGTTTAACTAGCAGCGGTCGGGTTCAGACATCAGTTCAGCACTGACACATGTTATATATATATAAATATGTCTACGTATTATTTGATAGGCATTAAATCCTATATATGTTGATCACTATGTCACTGCGACGTACTAAACATCAGTTGGTCGTGGAGTCATGTCGTCCGCCTGGCGCCACCACCCGACATCACACGACACTATCGAGCGGTGACTTTTCGTAACTTCACAGTTCACACTGGGTCCTGCCATTGGCTTACGCAGCGGTGCTGGCCTCGGGTATATACACATCTGCAGCCAAGATGACACGAAGTGCCCATTGGACAATATTAGAGCTACCTCAAAAATCAACACCTTCAAAGCAATCCTGATAATCTATCTCTTTAAAATGTACTTAGAATAAGACAAGTATTTAGACTTCTATGTATGTAAATTTCTTGGACAATTTTTGTGCTATTTAATTGACATTTACTGGTGAGATATGTGCTGTTGAGAACTGACATCTAAACATACCAATGCACTTTCTAAATATCCATGCCTGCACTTATATGCGTGCATTTGACAAACATAATTTGTGAGTATACCTCTCTATCCTAACATACTGAGTTAATGTACCCTTGGCATTATGTACGCATTTACACCAGGTTATTTCTAAAGCAAACTGTATAATTAATATAACTTCCCAAGTAAACATACCATTTATTTGCTCCTCAAGAGATTTGACTTCTTCCTCCAGGTCGTCCTTTTCCAGGGTGAGTCGTTCGATTTTTTCTGAAATAAATATAGGGGAGACCGCGGCTATAGTTGTAACAGAAACATCACATTTCAGGATTGCGGGTAGGTTTCTTAACCGATCGAAACGTTTGTCAGACCAAAGGGTTCCCCCATATTTGCCGCAGATAATTGGTGCATAATTAAATGCCTGGCTTATTACATATTTGTGGCATAATGAGTTATATGAGGTGTCCTAAAGTGTTACAAGTTACCCCGGTACGGTAGTGTCTCTTTTCTTTTAAATGACGTAACTTTGTGGCGTGTCGACGGATTCACGTGATATTACACACGACATGCTCACATCTATTGATGAACATGCTGTCGTCTTGCAGAATAATTTTCATTAGCAGTTTTCTCTGCAATCCCCCCTGTTACAACTTACCCGTGTTTAAACTAGCCCCGATCTCCCCTACATTAGCTTTGCATATCACATTTGTGCAATTAATTTAAATAATGTGTCACTATTCTGAGGAGAATACAATCAGAATAGAATGCATGGAGGCAGGTGAACGGTGATGGGAGGCTGACACCCACATCACATGAACTCAAGGGAAAGGTACTTTGACATGTGTGACACCGGCTTACCTGTGTGACCAGAACAAAGGTAATGACAGAAAAGCAAGAGCAAGGAAACTAAACAAACAACGAGCAGAAGAACTGAGGGCACAGGTTGGAGTGAAAGATAGTATTAAGAATCCGAAGTTGTCTGGTGGTGTTGTCATGGCAACACTTCCAACATCCCGTTAGTGGGCCTTCGGATTTTGAAACAAGGTTTTACAAGTAAAAGGATTCATGAAAACGGCGGTCCGTGTGTTACAACATGTACTCTTGACAGTGCAAAATATTGTGTTATCAAACGCATGATTGGACTACCGTAACAATTGTTGTTTTTTAACTGGTGGTGTTATTGTTTATCTGTTTATTCTACCATCGAACTATAAAAGATAAACGACCTACCCTGATATTTTCTTCGACATTCTTTTCTTTCATCTTCTTCCATTTTCAAGTCTTTTTCAAGGCTTTTGATTTTCTCTGAAAAATTGGTTATTTTCCCATTTATTCTCGCCTCTATCGTATTTGAAAATGTATATATCCAGTATTTACAATTTCCTTAGATAATTAATGATTTACTGTGATTATTTGTTTTCTAGTCGATACATTGTTGATTTGTTTCTCATGTTTTTTAATAATACAAACATAACAGCAACAGCATCAGCAACAGCAGCTGTTGCGTCGTCATTAACAGCCACAACATCAGCTACAGCAGCTGTTGCGTCGTCATTAACAGCCACATCAGCAACAGCAGCTGTTGCGTCGTCATTAACAGCCACAACATCAGCTACAGCAGCTGTTGCATCGTGATTAACAGCAATAACAACAGATCAGCTATAGTTGCAGTGTTGCAAAAATAAATGTAATTATTTCGCAATGCTAACATCTCTAGGTGACTAATATCTCAGGTATACAATTTCAAGCACATTGTGGATACATCTACTTATTTTCTCATTATCAGTGCCATTTAGCATGCAACAAAGCATTAACCTACATCAGAATAAGCATTTAAATTTAAATATAGATATGAATGTGGTACCTTCTTTCGCCTGCTTTAGTTGCTGATTCGTTTCCATCAGTTCGCTGATTGTTTGCTCTGAAATATATGGTCATATGGTTAAATTATCATCAACGTATTACTCACGAAATGGAGGATTGACAAGTTGCAGTAAATTCCACTTTACATTGTTGTAATAAAAATATTATAAACTGATTTTATGTTTACTATGTTGAACTAGTTCACTGCTACTACGAAACGTACAGAAAACAATACTGAACACAATTTAACTGATTATGTGATGTAGTCATAGCGTTCACAATTTCAGTAGTTTTAAAACCCCATGAAAACTGAACGTGGTGTAAAAAGAGTAATACATATGAAATGACACCTTTGCGAACGCCATTTAATGTACCCAACAGTGGCAATGCATGACTTGTCACCGGAGATAACTCTGACTAATTACATTAACATCTTTGTTACGGTGTCTCTTATGATTGGGTATACGCAATTAAGAAAGGTGTCACTTGACATAACTACAACATGTTCACTTGTACCGTGGTCTTTATTGGCTTCTATTTTCTCCTCCAGGAGTCGCTGCAACGCTTCCAGACGTCCTTCTGAATCATAAGTTCACACGTTACTGTCTCCACTCCAACTTAATTGTGCACAGACACATTAATAAATATGTCAAAAACACTGCATGAATGTGAATGCTAGTAGTTTTAAATTCGGTCGGTTGGGGTCGGTCGGCCGGTCCGTCGATTACATTGTTATTATTATTATTATTATTATTATTATTATTATTATTAGTTAGTAGTAGTAGTAGTAGTAGTAATAGTAGTAGTAGTAGTAGTAGTAGTAGTAGTAGTAGTAGTAGTAGTAATAGTAGTAAGAGTAGTAGTATTAGTATTAGTATTAGCATAGTACAGTAGTATGTTTATAGTAGATAGTAGTAAGCACTCCAGCAGCAGCAGAGTCACGCTAGCTAGTAGCAGCAGCAAGCAGCAGCAGCAGCAGCAGCAGCAGAGCAGACAGCAGCAGCAGTTCAGCAGCAGCAGAGCAGTAGCAGTAGCAGCATGTAGCATAGTAGCATTAGCATTAGCTAGTTAGCATTAGTCAGTAGCATAGCATAGCAGTTAGCATTAGCACAGTAGCTAGAGCAGCAGTCAGCAGTAGGACAGCAGCAGCAGCAGCAGCAGCAGCAGCAGCAGCAGCAGCAGCAGCAGGGCAGCGGCAGTGGCAGTGGAGGGCAGGGCAGTCAGTGGCAGGAGCAGTTCAGCAGAGCAGCAGCTAGCAGTAGTAGCGTAGTAGTAGTAGAAGCACTAGATAGCAAGTAGCACAGCAGATCAGCACAGTAGCCAGCAGTCGCAGCAGCCCCACAGCAGCAGCAGCAGCAGCAGCAGCAGCAGCAGCAGCAGCAGCAGCAGCAAGCAGAGCGAACAGAGCAGCAGCAGTAGCTAGTAAGACAGCAGTACTTACAGTCACCACACATACACACACCACCACCCCACAGCAGCAGCAGCAGCAGCAGCAGCAGCAGCAGCAGCAGCAGCAGCAGCTAGCAGCAGCAGCAGCAGCAGCAGCAGCAGCAGCAGCAGCAGCAGCAGCGCACTAGCAGCAGCAGCAGCAGCAGCAGCAGCAGCAGAGCAGTAGTGCTAGCAGAGCAGTGAGTAGTAGAGTATAGTACTAGCATAGCTTAGCATTAGCTTAGCATAGTAGTACATTATCAGTACAGTAATATAGTAGTAGTAGTAGTAGCAGCAGTAGCAGTAGTAGTAGTAGTAGTAGCAGTAGCTAGTAGAGTAGAGTAGTAGATTAGTATTAGTATTGTAGTTTAGTATTGCTAGCATGCATAGTTAGTACTATTACTACTACTATCTAGCTAGCTAGCTAGCTAGAGTAGTAGTAGTAGTAGTAGAGTAGTAGTAGTAGTAGTAGTATGTATAGTAGTAGTAGTAGTAGTAGTAGTAGTAGTAGTAGTAGTATTAGTATTAGTATGTAGTAGTAGTATTAGTATTAGTATTAGTATTAGTATTGTATTGTATTAGTAGTAGTAGTAGTAGTAGTAGTAGTAGTAGTAGTAGTAGTAGTAGTAGTAGTAGTAGTAGTAGTAGTAGTAGTAGCAGCAGTAGCAGTATCTGTTTCCGGTCTCAGCACCAGTATTAGTGTCTTCTCTACACACGCCACCTACCGTGACGCTCCTGCATGAGCTCCGTGTGCAGACGGTCCAAAGCTCCTGAAGCAAAAACATTTGTAACTGTAAAATATTTCATATATACATATATCGGTTCGGTACTGTCAGAGTACGGGGAGAGGGGTGGGGGAGGGGAGAGGGGGTGATGACGTGGCGTGGAGAGGGGGTGGGGGAGGGGAGACGGGGTGATGACGTGGCGTGGAGGGGGAGTTAGTGAGGGTGAGGGGTGAGGACGTGGCAGGGAGAGGGGGTGAGGATGGGAAGAGGGGGTGAGGACGTGGCAGGGAGAAGGGGCGAGGGAGGGAAGAGGGGGTGAGGACGTGGCAGGGAGAGGGGGTGTGGATGGGAAGAGGAGGTGAGGGCGTGGCAGGGAGAAGGGGCGAGGGAGGGAAGAGGGGGTGAGGACGTGGCAGGGAGAAGGGGCGAGGGAGGGAAGAGGGGGTGAGGACGTGGCAGGTAGAGGGGTAGGGGGAAGAGGAGGTGAGGGCGTGACAGGGAGAAGGGGCGAGGGAGGGAAGAGGGGGTGAGGACGTGGCAGGGAGAAGGGGCGAGGGAGGGAAGAGGGGGTGAGGACGTGGCAGGGAGAAGGGGCGAGGGAGGGATGAGGGGGTGAGGACGTGGCAGGGAGAAGGGGCGAGGGAGGGAAGAGGGGGTGAGGACATGGCAGGGAGAAGGGGCGAGGGAGGGAAGAGGAGGTGAGGACGTGGCAGGGAGAAGGGGCGAGGGAGGGAAGAGGGGGTGAGGACGTGGCAGGGAGAAGGGGTGAGGATGGGAAGAGGAGGTGAGGGCGTGGCAGGGAGAAGGGGCGAGGGAGGGAAGAGGGTGTGAGGACGTGGCAGGTAGAGGGGTAGGGGGAAGAGGAGGTGAGGGCGTGACAGGGAGAAGGGGCGAGGGAGGGAAGAGGGGGTGAGGACGTGGCAGGGAGAGGGGGTGAGGATGGGAAGAGGAGGTGAGGGCGTGGCAGGGATAAGGGGCGAGGGAGGGAAGAGGGGGTGAGGACGTGGCAGGGAGAAGGGGCGAGGGAGGGAAGAGGGGGTGAGGACGTGGCAGGGAGAAGGGGCGAGGGAGGGATGAGGGGGTGAGGACGTGGCAGGGAGAAGGGGCGAGGGAGGGAAGAGGGGGTGAGGACATGGCAGGGAGAAGGGGCGAGGGAGGGAAGAGGAGGTGAGGACGTGGCAGGGAGAAGGGGCGAGGGAGGGAAGAGGGGGTGAGGACGTGGCAGGGAGAAGGGGCGAGGGAGGGAAGAAGGGGTGAGGGCGTGGCAGGGAGAAGGGGCGAGGGAGGGAAGAGGGGGTGAGGACGTGGCAGGTAGATGGGGCGTGGCGGAGAGAGAGGGTGAGGGCGTGGCGGAGAGAGAGGGTGAGGGCGTGGCGGAGAGAGAGGGTGAGGGCGTGGCGTGATATTTAGTAGTAGGTATTATTCTTACATTGATCAGTATAGCCTTCAAGGACGACCCTTCAAGTACGTCAAGCCTAACATGTCTGTTTTTATAAAAGAAAACCTGGGAATAATATAATAATAACATATATAATAACAATGGTGTTTTCCTTCACGAATTGATCTCGATGAATTGATTATTCTACCTTTGTTGGTTCATGGTTATTAGTAGACGTATTTACAATAATCCAAGTAGCAGCATCAAAAGACTGCTTTTCTATCACTCAACATTTATTTAATCATTTCAACTTACTTTCCGAACTCTCTATCTGTTCCTGGAGTTGTCGTTCTAAAACAAATTCAATTAATAAATATGTGCCACTATTGATCAGACGGTGCGTCATGTTCTAGCGATGACATTCGATGACACATACACAATTAACACCGGCAGGTTAATTCATTTCTTGTTCCTTTATTACGAGTAATGTTTATGTTACAACAGAATACCGCACAATAACTCAGTCTGACATTCACTTCGACTTGATAGCTATCACAGTGGACATATCCTGAATACATGGACAGAGTCAGTCCCTTGCGTCTGTCTCAACAGTGACAGCTGTAAAATATTTGTTTTTGAAAACATTGCAATGCCTGCAGTGACACCTGAAGTTAGACTCGCGAATGAGTGCGGTGAGATTGTGGGGTTATTGTGTGTGCGTGTGTGCGTGCGTGCGTGCGTGGTGTGTGTGTGTGTGTGTGTGTGTGTGTGTGTGTGTGTGTGTGTGTGTGTGTGTGTGTGAGTGAGTGTGCGAGTGTGCGAGTGTGCGTGTGTGTGTGAGTGTGTGAGTGTGTGAGTGTGTGAGTGTGTGAGTGTGTGAGTGTGTGAGTGTGTGAATGTGTGAGTGTGTGAGTGTGTGAGTGTGTGTGTGTATGTGTGTGAGTGTGTAAGTGTGTGAGTGTATGAGTGTGTGTATGTGTGAGTGTGTGAGTGTGTGAGTGTGTGGTGTGCGCTATGGTTGTCATGAACTCCTTACCTCTGTCACTCGGGTCTCTATCATCTGTCGCACTAACGGCGGCGTCACCCTTCTTCAGTGGAGTCAACATAATTCTTCTGTAAGGGAAAGCATAAATGTAGGTATCTATATAAAAAACAGTGTTTCGCTGTATGTATGTATGTATGTATGTATGTATGTATGTATGTATGTATGTATGTATGTATGTATGTATGTATGTATGTATGTATGTATGTATGTATGTATGCATGATGCCTGCCTGCCTGCCTGCCTGCCTGCCTGCCTGCCTGCCTGCCTGCCTGCCTGCCTGCCTGCCTGCCTGCCTGCCTGCCTGCCTGCCTGCCTGCCTGCCTGCCTGCCTGCCTGCCTGCCTGCCTGCCTGCCTGCCTGCCTGCCTGCCTGCCTGCCTCGCCTGCCTGCCTGCCTGCCTGCCTGCCTGCCTGCCTGCCTGCCTGCCTGCCTGCCTGCCTGCCTGCCTGCCTGCCTGCCTGCCTGCCTGCCTGCCTGCCTGCCTGCCTGCCTGCCTGCCTGCCTGCCTGCCTGCCTGCCTGCCTGCCTGCCTGCCTGCCTGCCTGCCTGCCTGCCTGCCTGCCTGCCTGCCTGCCTGCCTGCCTGCCTGCCTGCCTGCCTGCCTGCCTGCCTGCCTGCCTGCCTGCCTGCCTGCCTGCCTGCCTGCCTGCCTGCCTGCCTGCCTGCCTGTTTGTTTGTTGACCCACATCACAGTTTAGCATGTATCGGGCTAATATTTTGCATGTTATCTAGCGGGCACAGGTTGGGGGAGGCTTGGGGGCTCAATATCTCGAAGGGCCCTGGCGGAGTATCCACATGCTAGCATTTCATTATGACATGATGGGAAAATGAGACTACATTTATGGGACACACTCAAGCAAGTCTTTATTCAGAACATTATCGCTAAGCCGATCAATAGTATTTTTGCTGGCACTGCGGCTGGGCACTGCCAGGGTGCTTGTCTTCCTCAACGTATCTCTTATGTTCGACTTTCAGACGGGACCGACATTCACGTGATCTCCGAGTTACGTTGAATTCACAGTACCAAATTTTGACAGCCAGGATTTACACCAAGTCTGTCATGTCTGTCTTGTCCGAGTACTGAACCCTGGCCGCCGGCGTGCCAGGCGGATGTGCTAACCACTACACTATCGCGCGCCAAGACATTTAAACACAATTACAAACACATTACCTGATCTGTTGAGAATATCGCGGCAGTTTCTAGAAATAATTGATTGAACGAATAAAGTATACGTCAGTTCAGTTAACAAACAGATATCGACTAACGAAACAGTCACGAGTGTGTTCAGGTTGCCAAGGACACGTCGATTAACGCTCTGTCACACGCGACGTTGAGGGGTCGTATCAATACTTTGAAGCGTGTAGGGGATAAATGACACACAAGACACCAAACTGTTTGTAATACATAGTTATTATACTTATCTTGATATAATATAATTACTTACTTAAACAGTGTAGTCAACAATGTCCCGACGTTCTGTTGTGTGGCTCTGACGTGTCGTCAATAGTAAATCCACTATTGTTGATTTGCAGGTCGTTGTGTGGCCGTCTGCCAGTGCCTGCCAATCTACGAATAGTTCATTCCGAATCTAAAGATTGTCGAGTTTCTCAGTAATCGTAGAGCGAACGGTGGTGTTATCTGAGTAATCGCAGTTGTATTCAATAGTAGTCTGAGATTGCCGTCAGTCCGCAACAGTTGTATTATAGCCAACGTTTCAATGAATACACAGCACGACTCGCTCGCTATCGTGTGATCTTTCAACATGAATGGCAATGCTTTTGTTACACTTTGAACAGATCAAACAATACGTCGGCCACCTCCAGGTTCATCTGTAATTATACACAGTCACACATACAGGATCTGATATACGCACGCATACGCTCGCACGCGCACGCGCACGTACACACGCACAAGCATGCACACACGCACACACGCACATGCGCACGCGCGCACACACACACACGCAAACACTTACACACACACACACGCAAACACTTACACACTTACACACGTACGCACGTACGCACGTACGCACGTACGCACGTACGCACGTACGCACGTACGCACGTACGCACGTACGCACGTACGCACGTACGCACGCGCACGCGCACGCGCACGCGCACGCGCACGCGCACGCGCACGCGCACGCGCACGCGCACGCGCACGCGCACGCGCACGCGCACGCGCACGCGCACGCGCACGCACACGCACACGCACACGCACACGCACACGCACACGCACACGCACACGCACACGCACACGCACACGCACACGCACACGCACACGCACACGCACACGCACACGCACACGCACACGCACACGCACACGCACACGCACACACGCACACGCACACGCACACGCACACGCACACGCACACGCACACGCACACGCACACGCACACGCACACGCACACGCACACGCACACGCACACGCACACGCACACGCACACGCACACGCACACGCACACGCACACGCACACGCACACGCACACGCACACGCACACGCACACGCACACGCACACGCACACGCACACGCACACGCACACGCACACGCACACGCACACGCACACGCACACGCACACGCACACGCACACGCACACGCACACGCACACGCACACGCACACGCACACGCACACGCACACGCACACGCACACGCACACGCACACGCACACGCACACGCACACGCACACGCACACGCACACGCACACGCACACGCACACGCACACGCACACGCACACGCAGCTATGGAGAAAGCACTCTATCCAATATTGAGCTATGGCTTAGGAACAACACGTTGTTTGGACACGGATTATTGAACGATCCAAGGGATATCGGGGATATTTAGCAGTAGCCAATTTGCATATATTTCGATATAAGCTAGTGCAACTGGTTCAGTACAGGTAGTAATGGTGAGAACCGAGGCCCTTGAAAGGAGGCCAGGAAGACCGACATTGCGATGGGGGATTGCATAAAGGAAGACCTGGAAAGAGTGGGGGGGGATGGTGAACAAGAACAATATATAGAAGGAATTGGAGACTGTTGATAGAGAACGTGCAGAGGGAAACGTGAAGACAGAGAAGAGGAAGAAAAATACGACGAAAACGGAAACCATGGCCAACCTGAGCCCTGATGATGAAGAAAACAAAAACAAAATGCAATTTGATCTTAATCTAGTAACCAAGCAACTATTATTATGAATCGTTGTGTTCATATTATTAATAGCTATTACCCATCACGCACGACGAGAATGGTGACATTTGCTTTGCCCTATCACCTCTGTGGCTACAGCCAGCTGGGTGCTTATCGCCTGCTACAGAAGTGGAGGATTCCTCACCACGACACCTCCACTGTGGGTAACTTAATCCTATTTGAATAATGAGAATTGTATAGCCAAAGGGTAGGATTGGGAAGGGAAGTCTTATACAGGCATTTCTATTCCATCTGCATTTGTCAATCTAAGAATCAGACAGTCAGTTATCGGTCCTCACTTGCATAATATAATATATATGTATATATATATATATATATATATATATATATATATATATATATATATATATATATATATATATATATATATATATATATATATATATATATATATATGGATAAATCCAAGGGTTAGGCGGCACCTTGTAAATCGCGTCGGTTGGGCGACAATTTGTATATATTCAACTAAGCATAAAATATACATAAAAATTAGTCTAGTATGTATAAACCATCTACTATAACATAGTGCCGAAACGAGTGTATATGGTAGGCCTTCTTAATTAGTTTTATGACTTGTAGTTAAAGATTGCAGTTGTTGACTTGCGATTGGCTGAAGAGGTGAAGATTCGTCATCCAACCCTGATCATTGCCCACGTTAGCCGGGTGGCCGCTGGTGAGAGGGGTTTGTATTAGAAAATGCTATTGCAATGAAAATGTGGCCGTATAATCCGGGTGGCCGATAGCGAGGGGGCCGTATATGAAGGCTACTGTATATGCGTCAAGTTACAGAGTTATAAAGTATCTGCAAAGTTCAATATGTACATATCGCGCTGTGTATTCATATATATATATATATATATATATATATATATATATATATATATATATATATATATATATATATATATATAATACACATGGTTATATCAGCAAGACAAGTGATTGATATGTGTGCGATTAGCCTTCGCGCATTAATTGCAGCATATTGCTGCATGCTTCCCAGAGACGGTGTCTGATTGAATAGGACTGCCAGGGAAGTAAAGTGTAAAGCGCTTTGAGCAATCCTGAGGATTGGATACTGCGCTACATAAGAACTTACCTTTACCTCGTTTAACTGAACACTCACTTTGCATTCTCCTGACACTCCCGGTTCACACAACACCCTGCTCTTCGTGTCCTCATACGTCCCCTCCACCAACCTGACCTCCCCCTCTGGGACCCCCACCCATCTCAGTGTTCCCATTGTCATTTCTATTGGGATTGTAGCCTATGCCTTCTCCAGGTATATGAATCTAATTGCCATATTCTCCTGTCCTTCGTTTTTTTCTCTACTAACTACCTCTGGGCAAACATCCCAAGCGTCGTTCCTCTTCCTTATCTAGACTCCAGCTGTTCTTCACCACCGATTTCCCCTTACACTAGTGCTCTTATTCCGCCATCCAGATTCTTTCCAGCAACTTCAACATCTGGCTTAGTAACGTAATGCCTCAATGTTTCCCCTGATCATGCACATCTCCCTTGCTTTTCTGTATTTGTTCTTCATTCCTCTGTGAACGTCCCATCTCTCTTGCAGGTGTTCAGTAATTTGTTTTGTCGATCATCTTCCAACTCGCTCCGCCACCGCCACCGCCACCGCCACCGCCACCGCCACCGCCACCGCCACCGCCACCGCCACCGCCACCGCCACCGCCACCGCCACCGCCACCGCCACCGCCACCGCCACCGCCACCGCCACCGCCACCGCCACCGCCACCGCCACCGCCACCGCCACCGCCACCGCCACCGCCACCGCCACCGCCACCGCCACCGCCACCGCCACCGCCACCGCCACCGCCACCGCCACCGCCACCGCCACCGCCACCGCCACCGCCACCGCCACCGCCACCGCCACCGCCAACGCCACCGCCACCGCCACCGCCACCGCCACCGCCACCGCCACCGCCACCGCCACCGCCACCGCCACCGCCACCGCCACCGCCACCGCCACCGCCACCGCCACCGCCACCGCCACCGCCACCGCCACCGCCACCGCCACCGCCACCGCCACCGCCACCGCCACCGCCACCGCCACCGCCACCGCCACCGCCACCGCCACCGCCACCGCCACCGCCACCGCCACCGCCACCGCCACCGCCACCGCCACCGCCACCGCCACCGCCACCGCCACCGCCACCGCCACCGCCACCGCCACCGCCACCGCCACCGCCACGCACCGCCACCGCCACCGCCACCGCCACCGCCACCGCCACCGCCACCGCCACCGCTGTGCAACTAATCAACAGAACTATTCAGGAATCATTCTAACGGACTAGGAACAATTTAAACATTGACTTGGTTAGTACTCGAGTAAAAGATCACTTACATTGTCCCAGATCATTGAGGCATATCTATAAGTAAGGCAAAAAAGAGGATCTCTTATACATATACCAGTTTTGCAAACATAGTTAATCATCATGGCAATATGTCAGTATAGCAAACCTTGCATAGGGTCCAGCATCATGACCACATCACCATGCACCACTTTCACTGTTTAAGCCTGCAACACACTGCCACATGTTAATGCGTGCAACCTGCTGACACTGTTAGAGCTTGCAACACACTGACATTGTGACAGCCTGCAACACATTTACAAATGTTAATGCGTGCAATACACTGACATTGTGAGACCTTGCAACACGCTGACACTGTTAGAGCTTGCAACAAACTGACATTTTGACAGCCTGCAAAACACTGACACAGAGAGACACAGAGACAGAGAGACAGAGAAAGAGGAAACACAAAGACTGGCTGAGTGAAGACACGTGGACAACAACAAAATATCTCATCAGTTTACTTGACCTTTGACTTTACCTTGACCCTTTGACTCTGTGGACGTTTGGTCAGGATACAACAAAGTATGTCATGAATTACTTTACAAACTTTTTTCTCTGACTATAAAATCAATGATTCTGCAAACATGAAATTTGTGATAAAATGATCAAGATTTTCTTATTATGTTTACACAGATATTATGTTACATGTATCAAATCAGTACCTACAGCAATGCTTCATGTCTGGTTAATAATTACATATGTGTATGTGAAATTTGGTTTGATGAAAGTCAAGGTCACCGATATATATCAAGGTCAATGTGTTTTCACCCTGCTCATGGACTGTGCAGGCGCGAAAATGATACTGCTTGACCATGTACCTAATTTTGAAGCTCTGCATCTCTAGGTGTCGAATCTTGGACCTTGTTTCCTCATATAATTACGCAGGATACCCTTGGTATAAAGCCCCCTGGAGGTAATACGGCCCCCACTATATCTGCCAACTTATCGAACATGAAATTTGCTTTATACGGTGGAGACTGATGCAGTCACTTAGTGGATACTGCTCGCGATCATATAGCCAAATACCAGGAGTTCAGAGAAGCAGCGAGGAATGGGGAACTGGGAGAAATTGGACGCTTCTGGGTCAAATACATGGATTGCATTTGGCTCTTCGTGTAATTAAACAACGCAACGGAAAGATCGAACCAGATAGGTACAAGTATTCATAAGCGGAATGCCAAACCCGTTTTTTTCCGTGCAGATCAGCAGAATTGCGCTCGATTTCTCACATACTACAGACACTTCATGAAACACGTTGAGAAAACGCGTCCTGGTTCAGAGAAACCATTGAGTGCTAGGGTTATCAGTGTTCCCATATAGCGGACCCTATTCAAATCCTGCAACACTGAATTTAAATAATAGAAGAAACAGCTATGAAGAGGCTAAAGACGAAATCAGGTTCTTGTGTATATTCTGTGGGAATCGGCGGTATCGTCATTAATGTTGAGTGAGCCAACTTTACAGCTTGACTGCACACACCAAGGGAGAGTTTGTAGAGCCTGTGTGGAATATGGTTGGGCGCACATGCAGCAATCCAGAGAGGCAGAAAGAGAAAAAAAACCCGCGGACTATCTTGGTCCAAGGATCAGGTGAAGTGAACGGTCAAAGGTTTCCAATGCTTTGTCAATCCAATTCAGCTCAAGCACTCTCAAGTTGTCTTCAGGAGCAACTATGCCAGAAGATGTAAACAATGATTCTTTAAAATGGCAAAGCACAAAAAGAAGAATTCATCCGGGATCGACTTCTCATGAAGACAGTCCGTTTTTCGACCCCATCATGACGAACAAGTAAAAAAAGATGATCCAGTACAAAACCAAAAGTAGATTCATCTTTTAGGTCCTATGGCTGCACACGAACGGAGAGCTTTTAGAGGTTATGTGGAATATAGTTGGTCGCACATGCAGCAATGCAGAGAGGCAGCAGAGACCTAACACCACGCGAACTCTCTTGGTCCAAGGATCAGGTGAAGTGAACGAGCCACTGACCAGCCTGTCTTCATGAGCAACTATGTCAGAAGATGTAAAACATGATTCTTTAAAATGGTAAACGGGATCGACTTCTCATGAAGACAGTAACGTTTTTCGACCCCATCATAATGAACAAGTAAAAAGATGATCCAGTACAAGACCAAAAGTAAATTAATCTTTTAGGTCCCATGGCTGCAAGTAAGCACCACTCTGACCTGATGATCTATCCCCTCATTTTGACGTCATATTCAATGGCAATAATTGGTAGGTTCTTTGCGAAAACCAATAAACCGCAAGGGGCGACGTCCCCTTATCAAAGATGCCGATCATGCATAGCTCCCTGGTCTTAGCGATTATCCCCGACTATGAAGATGATATCACATCGAATCTTTGAAATTATGCCTGCTGCAGCAGAAACAAATAAATACAGACAGCTATGTCGATCTGTTCCATTAATAATAATAATGAATATAATAATAATAATAGTAATAATAATAATAATATAATAATAATAATATAATAATAATAATAATATTATTAATATCATAATAATAATAATAATAATAATAATAATAATAATAATAATGATAATAATAATAATAGTAATAATAATAATAATGACTTCTTATGCGCCAATATCCTCGAAGGTCGAGCTCAGTGGCGAGATAAAACCAAGGCATTAAACAATTTCGTAATCGTAGAACAATGCGTGAGTCGTCAACGGATGGATGAAGGAGCTAGGAAGCTAAGAAGGACAGGCAACATTAAAGCGATAGGTTTTTAGACGCCGGCGGAATGAAACTATATTTCGTTCTAATATAACATTGGTAGGAAGTGAATTCCACACAGTTGGTGTATCAACAGAGAAAGCTTGGCTTCCAGCTTTCGTTTTCACCCGAGGAATGTGAAGAGGGTCATTACTGATTGATCGTAGCTGTGTTGATGTTCACCAAAATCAGCTGAACGTGATCGCAGAGGGTGTGGTGAAAGGGTCGTCGTTGACGGGTTGGAACATTCGCCAACCTGCGGATTGGAAAACCGTCTTCACAAATGACGAAAACAACATTTATACATAATTTTTATGTCTTCTACTCGAGGACTGGAGCTCTCTCTCTATGAGTGAGATTGTTCGAAGGCCGATCATATTTATCGAAGCTGGTTAAGCGTTCCTCGACGGAGTGACTTCAGTGGAATATCTACCTGAAAAAAACCTATTATATGAGGATTATCATATACATCAAATATACTCAAACCAGGATGTCTCACATCAACACCATCAGGTTAATTCAGAGCAAAGGACTCTGACATCTTCCTCACACTTCTGCATTTTGCAAAATTGCTCACGGTCGACATTGTTATAGGCTTTGGAGAGAAGCTGGTCCACATCAACGAATTGGCTGAGAACAACTCCTAAGAACACGCCGCAGTTATGTTGGCCCTACGTGTCTTCACTGCACGTCACTTACGGGGAAGTGAGACCAAACAAATTACTGTACAAGAACTCACGGTTCATGCTAACCTCGCTGCAGTGGGCTCCACGTGGAAGCTTGACAATTAGCGCATTCTGAGTGCCACTAAGCAGTTCACGTGTGTGCCTAGGCGTTTATCAGCGAATTAAGGATGTTGATGTGGCAAGAGAGATCAAAGTCAAGACAATTTGTGGCTCACGTCTTAACCTCCGGCCTGATTTCTTCATTGATCTGTCAACATTTACACCATGCAGAATAACACTCACCCAGCACATCACGAGAGAAATATGTTCAAGTATGTATCTGGCGCAGGGCCCTTGTTCACTTCCCAGAAATACCCTCCCCTCGTGACCATTCTTATCATGCCACAGAAATTGTGGTTCGAGGGTGACGTCATTCGAGAGGCCCTAATTGGCATCTTAGAAGAAGATGGAAATGATGACTAAATTACTGATGAAACCCACAGTGTGGAAGGTAACGACGAGGACGAGAACGAGGAGTACGATGACTATTAATAATCGTCGCGGAGTTCAACATACTCATCTTCTACCGCTGTTATTGAAGCGACATGGACATAGTCTGTCATTGAGTATCTACGTCTGAACTCAGATGGCTGTCTTGGTTGGTTTTCATCAAGTGTTTTCTTTAGAATTTCAGTTGTATTTTAGTCATTTGATAACAGATATGTCACTCTGTAGTTCTTGGTATCTTTGTTATTTCCTTTCTTGTGAATTATCACCATCTTTCCATTTTCCGCAAAAACCAGCATTATAATAAGCACATTATGAATCCAATCACAATACATATGAGGAGAAAACCTTTAGAATTGACATCTGGAGAGTTTCAAAATGAGATACTACATGCCACATGGTCAAGCATTATACGTTTGATTTTATTTTCGGGCCCGTGCTGTCAATGCTCTGGGGTAAGACACATTGACCTTGACTTTTGTCGTTGACCTTGACCTTCAATTCAAAATGCGCACAATCAAACTGAACAACATTGAAAAGCATTTAATCAACTTGAAATCATGATTATTATCACTAAAATAAAGATAGTAGCGCATTAGAAGAACCAAGATTTAATAACTAAAATGTCAGTGACTTAGGGAGCGCGTAATTATATGAAGAAACTAGGTCCAAAATTCGACACCTAGAGATGCAAAGCAAAATGAGGTATTACGTGCCATATAATGGGCAAGCAGTTTAATTTTTGCGCCCGCACAGTCAATGAGCGGGGTGAAAACACATTGACCTTGACATTTATTGGTGACCTTGACTTTCAGTATAATTCATGTATAGTAATGTACACAATCAAACTTAACAACATTGAAAAAACATTAAGTGCAGATCATCGCTAGTGTTGATGCACTAAAGATAATAGCGCATTAGAAGACCCGACATTCGATAACAAGAATTTATGTGATTTAGGGTGCGCGTTAGGGTTTTCACCCCCAGCGGGCGTAATTATATTAGGAACCAAAGTTCAAGATTCGACACCTAAGAGATGTAGAGCTTCAAAATGATATACTACATGCCATAGTGTCAAGCCTTGTTTGATTTTCCCGCCCGCGCGGTAAAAAACACGCATTGACCTTGAATGTTATCATTGACCTTGACCTTTAATATAATTTAAATGCACACAATTAAACTTAATAACATTGTGAAACATTAAATCGACATCTAGATCATGACTATTATCAGTACAACAAAGATAGTAGCGCATTAGAAGACCCAACATGCGAGAATAAAAAAATCAGTGATTTAGGGGGAGAGTTAGGTTTTCACCCACAACGGGCATACATTTCGAGACACAGAGGTCATCTTGGTATCAAATCGAAGCTAACGGCAGCGGAAAGGTTTCTATGTGACAAAATGGCCATTTTATTACACACAAAAAATACTTGTAAATATTCATTTATGACACTAACGATGCAACGACGAGGACGATTTTCTCATTTTTTTGGGACTCTATGGTTCACAATGTGGAATTGAATTGAATCAAACAACTATATCAAGCACTGCCGCCTTCTACACTGTCTCAAGATGGCATATTCCAAATTTTGTTTCTCTACGTCTATTTCTGGCATCACAGGGACAACATATTTGAATTTACTTCATTTCAAGCCCGAAAATGGGGTTTCTGGCCCCCTGAGGCCAAAAGGCCCTGATTTGGGAGTGGTAATTACGAACTTGCGATGGCCCAGTGTATCAGTTATCAGGAAATACTAGTGAAAAAACTTAGCAGAGAACATCCTGAGAGCTGGACCTAGCTACCGGTCTACCAATTTGACGACAATTTCCCGCCCTAATCAGTGCGTTCAATTGACGCGGTCTTTCTAATGATACATCTCGCACAACGCGACAGCCATTTAATAACGCTACATTTCTAAGCGCCTTCCGCGTCCTCTTAACAACGTCAACGATTTCATTCAACATTGTTAGACGTGAGCACGGAAGAGTGGATAATTGCACGGTTCAATAAGGACACAGTCTGCGTTATCTCTAGTGCCGATGTCCCCGTTAGGTTGGGCGACCACTGCAGCACGGTCCGACTTTGTTTCATCGTTTCTAAAACTGCGAGGGTTAGTTGCAAGACAACACCCCAAATGTCAAAGGCAAAATCTGACTAGTATACAGATTTCGCCAAGTTGACGGAGGATATATACCTCCACAGAAGACGATTTTAAGCCACAGATTGCAGTTATAATGCTGTGTTGTAATGTAAAAGCACTGTCAGTTGTTTGTCAGATCTTTCTGTTTATTTGCACCGTTGATGGTAGCGTTGGTTCAGTGTTGTGTGTGGCAGGTTCACACCCTGCCGGTGTTCGTTATTCAAACACTACATGTTGTGTGCACAAACATTGGTTCCATTGAATAAGTCCAGCTGTTTTTGTGATATCAGTTAATCGTGTCAAACTATAATTGAGGTTGCGTATTTAAATGTATCTATGCTTGAATATAACGTCTTCACCATATACGGCTTGCACCACGGGTGCCAAACTATCTTTGATTTAACAAGTAGCATGTAAGACCAGTTGTTGGGGACATAAAACATTATTGTGCATATTATGTAGATGTAACGTAAACGTTGCACAAACCATGCAAATTCTTCGGGAAAACGTCCCTGCGCCATAGACTAAGCACCAACACGTTTGGAAATCCATCAACCCTATGCTTCATCGGGACAAACCCAAAGTACTGCATGATTCCTCCGCATTGGATACTTTTGCAGTATGTTTTCTAAATACATCATCGATAAGGTTGCCCATATGACATGACAAAACGTGGACGGATGAGATTGCCCATATTCATTCACGTTTTGTCATGAATATTGCCGGGTTACGATGTTACTGAACATACACTGTTTGGTAGCAGACTGCAATGTGTTATACCCACAACTACTAGTGAAGTTCATACTATAATTCTAAAGTGTACAAATAAATCGTCTGACCTTTGACCCTTTCCCAACAGTTCTACTAACTGACTCATCCTATTACAACTATTATAAATATGGAAATGCAGGATTCTGTTCCTTATTATATCAGGCAAAGTACTGTCAACCCTCAATGGAACTATCGTCTTAGTTTTTCTGTCGAAGTTATTGAAAAAGGTTGTAGCAAATCGTCTCCATAAACATATTAAACAAATTATTCCCAGCACTTTTCAAATGATCTACAATCTGCACATATGTGACTTAATTCAGCTGAGACTGCTCTTCTTGAAGTATAGAACGATACAGTATTCAAGATGGGTAATCGAACCTCTACCGCAAAACCACCAATCCACCCAGGCAAGTGCTGACGCGGCATTGTCCATACAACTGTATCTCTGGTTAGCGCAGCTCATTAACGTCCAATTATTTCCTTCGCGCATGTCTGCGGTGATAGCGATGGCTGATATTGTCCAATGAAATACCACAGACAGTCCTGGAGACGACCCGGCAGATGGTCTGCACCGGGACTCCGTCTCTTGTACAAGAACATAGAGACCGTATCTACTGCGAGATTGGCAGCTCGTACGTCCATTGTAGGACATGTTGTACTCGTGAATAGTATACGTCGTCGCAGTAACTATTCTCGGTGACAGTTGTATATAGTGCTCCTTTACACTACTGGTGACGTCATCGACATGGTGCGCCTGTCGTACGTTTGGTGTCGCTCTGGTTCATGTTGATGTCACGAACTCTCAAAAACGACAACAAAGACGTCAACCGTGTGACAACGTCCGGCCCTACCGTCGCCATGTCGGACGTGTCAATTGTCAACTCCGTGATGCACGGAAGCGCCATCATTATCGTTACGACAATCATTATTGTCAGTAACGGGTGAACATCATCATTTGGAGTCGTATGGGTGGACTTGCGCGCGTCACCAAATTCATACTACTTAACCTTAGCGTGTCTGACGTCATGGTCGGAATCATAGCGTGTGCGCCCGCCATCTTCCCAGCATTCACCGGGCGCTGGCCTTTTGGCGACGTCTGGTGTCAGGTGTCCGGCGTCATGCACAGCGTCTCGTGCGCGATATCCATATGGTGTATTTCCGTGATTGGCATCGACCGCTACATCGCCATAGTCTGGCCGTTCCGCTACAAACAACTGATGTCAATGCGGAACGTCAGCATCATCATGACGGCGCTCTGGATCTGCGCCACTGTCACCTTCGTGGCGCCGATCTTCACGAAGAGCAACTTCGTCTATTACCAGTACACGGACGAGCTGAAGATGTGCGGCCTGTATTGGGAGTATCCTCTGTTCTGCGTGCTGACAGCGCTGTACATCCCTGTCGCTTCTTCCGCCGTTGTCGTGTTCACCTCAGTCAAGATCAATCGCTCGCTCAACTCGTCCAACTTGCCGCGGGCTGACGCCAACAGGAAGGCCCTGCGTAAGCTCGTCGTCTCCGCGGTCGTCTTTCTGACCTGCTGGGGCCCCTACACCACCCTCGCCGTGATGTCGTCGTTCGTGCCGGCCGTACGACCTCCGGCCAGTGTCCAGTTCTGGTCACTCTGGCTGGCCAATTGCAACAGCTTCATGAACGTGTTCGTGTACTCGCTCACGGTCAAGTCCTACAGACTGGCCGTCGTCCGGCTGGTGAAGTGTGCGGGAGTTCCCATTGTGCCGTAGTCGTCATCGGTCACTATAACCACCGACGCCTGAAGAGCCATTTGCGGCTACAACGGAACACTGTGTCGACAAATGTGAATTATTAGAATATTTAAGCAAACGTAGACACTTTGACCAGGATTGGATTGTGAAACCCGGCAGGGGGATACGTCATGTTGAATAAAGGTAAATATTCACATATTTCATATCTGGACGGAATGCAGCAGACATCGCGAGAAAGCTGCATTAAGTATAATAAACGTATATTAGGTAGCAAGCAACGAACGGACGTGTTCGTCTCAGTAAGGTAGCGGCGCATATTGTCTGCTGGTTTTGTGAAGGACGTGTTAATTAACTAATTTGACGAATATTTCCCAGCCTAATCAGTGCGTTCAGTTGACGCGGTCTTTCTAATGATATATCTTGCACGACGCGGCGGCCATATCAATAAGGTAAACCTTTCTAAGCGAAGTGGAATAGCAACGTTACGTAGAGCTGGAGCTGCAGTGTGCTTATAGAACTGATGCTCTGTATGCGTACAACACATGTAAAAAGGTAAGTTCTTATTTCGCGCAGTGTCAGACCGCAAGGCGCTGTTCTTCTTGGCAAACCCATCGCCATTCCAACACCACCTCGGTGGGGCAACGTTGTATTTTCTGTACGAAGACAATGCGTGCACGCCATCCACCACTGTCTATAACCAGGTACTCTGTCATACAACTGGAACTGGAGTAACTCAGAGCAAATGAACTTGCAAAACATTGCAGTCGTTCAATAACCAGAGCGTCGGACCCTGAACCAAGAGAACCCGGATTCGGGTCATGTGTCGCCGTGTCGCCGTGTCGAACCTTGGGTAAGTCCATTCACTCCGGTTCACTTAGTTGTTTGGTCGAGTACCTGCCTATAGACAGTGGTAGATATTTGTGTACGAATAGTCTTCGCTCTTTAATTGAAGCGTGGCCGAATGCTTCTCAGAGAAGCAGATATGATATGCCATTGTATAAATCTGCTTAAGAGTAACATGTACAGCGCTTTGCGCGGTCATGAAGACTGTATGTTGTCCCAACAAACAGGTAACGTTCCCGTAACGTTAGCAGAAGGTTATGATTAGGTTATGCAGTAACATTCCCATATATAACGTTAAGGGAATATAAAGAAAACTGTCCACAAAAACGTTAGGAGAACGTTCCCGGCTAACGTTATCGTAACGTAGAAATAATGTTCTGCTAACGTTCTGATAACCTGATTTTGTTAGCTGGGGTGCTTTGTAAGAGTGCACCTTTCACGATGCGTTCGACGTCGGTGTAATTCAAAGCCGGAATCTCGCGATCGAACATCCCACGCTGTAAGCGGTGCCCCACTGCCCTCCCTCTCGAGTTGTTTCCAGCAGTCGGCAGTGTTCTATAATACAATAACTGACTAGTCCCTGTGTACTGTGGTTACAATGTCATGATCTGATGAGGTCTCATTCAACTAGCCCCCCCATTTTTCAGGACATTATCGCCATGCCGCCCGTTCGATGCCGGCACTGAGCGTGGTCGCTGCCAGGACGCTTGTCGTCCTCAGTGGTTCGTATATCCTTGATTGAGATAGGACTGACATTAAGGTGATCTCCAAGTCGCGAAGGATACACAGTCCCCAATGTTGAGAGCCAGGTTTATGCACCAGATATACTGGGTATGGACCACAGTCGCCCGGCTTGTCATATGGATCTATAGGCCTACATAGAGTAGACGATGACAAAGTTATCACAATATCTACCATGTAGTGACTATTTTGTATCAATATAAAAAATCCTGTTCACAGATTTGGAAGAAATTGACAGGTGTCACGTTTCTTGGATTGGTTTAATAAAAAGAGATATGAAATGTTCCCGAATTTGCCATACAATATCAATGAAATAGCGCTTTATGCACGAGAAGAGAGAAGAAAGGAGAGAGAAGAAAGGAGAGAGCAGAGAGGAGAAAGGAGAGAGCAGAGAGAAGAAAGGAGAGAGCAGAGAGGAGAAAGGAGAGAGCAGAGAGAAGAAAGGAGAGAGCAGAGAGAGAGAAAGGAGAGAGCAGAGAGAAGAAAGGAGAGAGCAGAGAGGAGAAAGGAGAGAGCAGAGAGAAGAAAGGAGAGAGCAGAGAGAGAGAAGAGAGAGAGAAGAAGAGGAGAAGCAGAGAGAAGAAAGGAGAGAGCAGAGAGAAGAAAGGAGAGAGCAGAGAGAAGAGAGGAGATATGAGAGAGAAGAAAGGAGAGAGCAGAGAGAGAAAGGAGAGAGCAGAGAGAAGAAGGAGAAGAGAGAGAAAGGAGAGAGCAGAGAGAGAAAGGAGAGAGCAGAGAGAAGAAAGGAGAGAGCAGAGAGAAGAAAGGAGAGAGCAGAGAGAAGAAAGGAGAGAGCAGAGAGAGAAAGGAGAGAGCAGAGAGAAGAAAGGAGAGAGCAGAGAAGAAAGAGGAGAGAGAGAAGAAAGAGAGAGAGAGAGAAAGGAGAGAGCAGAGAGAAGAAAGGAGAGAGCAGAGAGAAGAAAGGAGAGAGCAGAGAGAAGAAAGGAGAGAGCAGAGAGAGGAGAAAGGAGAGAGCAGAGAGAAGAAAGGAGAGAGCAGAGAGGAGAAAGGAGAGAGCAGAGAGAAGAAAGGAGAGAGCAGAGAGAAGAAAGGAGAGAGCAGAGAGAAGAAAGGAGAGAGCAGAGAGAGAAAGGAGAGAGCAGAGAGGAGAAAGGAGAGAGCAGAGAGAAGAAAGGAGAGAGCAGAGAGAAGAAGGAGAGAGAAGAGAGAGAGAAGGAGAGAGGAGAAGAAAGGAGAGAGCAGAGAGGAGAAAGGAGAGAGCAGAGAAAGGAGAAAGGAGAGAGCAGAGAGAAGAAAGGAGAGAGCAGAGAAGAAGGAGAGAGAAAGGAGAGAGCAGAGAAAAGAGGAGAAAGAGAGGAGAGCAGAGAGAGGAGAGTAGAAATGGAGAGAGCAGATAGAAGAAAGGAGAGAGCAGAGAGGAGAAAGGAGAGACAGAGAGTGTGTATGTAAATGTATGTCTGCTCAACGGTTCACCCTGTCCCGCCATTCCGTACAAAACACACAGAGCGCGGTAGTGTAGTAGTCAGGGTGTCGGACTTTCGATCGAGAGAAACTGGATTCGAGTCATGTTGCTGCCGTTTCGGTCTTGGGCCAGTTAGTTCGTATGCGTTTTCTTTACTTTGTCCCAATACACTCCTTTGTACGAATGTGTACACTCAGTTGTACGAATGTGTACACTCAGTTGTATGAACGTGTACGCTCAGTTGTATCTGACTATATTGTAGACAATGCCTGATTATAAGGTAGACGGTGGTGAATATTGATTTACATAAACAATTATATGGGTGTAGTCTTCGCGCAGTGTTTGCAGCGTTGCTGAATATTTCCATGAAATATCGATATGTTCTTCGATTGGACTGGCTACCTCGTCATATTGGAACCTACTTTTACTTGTATCTTTGGATAGTAATCTCTGTCTGTCTGTCTGTCTGTCTGTCTGTCTATCTGTCTTCCTCTCCCATCCCTCTTGCTCTCCATCTCCCTCCTCGCTCTCTCTATCTCTCTCCCTCCGCGTGCAAAACTCAACGCAAAAAGTCATCCTTTATTCCTACTACCATTAGTCTGTTTAACGATGCGAAATGAATGTATTTTATGTATACAATGCTATATATCTATATATACACACGTATTTTTATACCATATTTTTTTTAACCCAAGTTATATACATTGCCCGACTGAACGAAATGTAATTGCCCACACAGGGATAAGGTTTTATTGTATTGTATTGTATTGTATTGTATTGTATTGTATTGTATTGTATTGTATTGTATTGTATTGTATTGTATTGTATTGTATTGTATTGTCCTACCTGGGCGACCTGTTAATAATCATTCCTGGTTATCATCGCCGAATTTGATGCAAATTTGATGCTCCTTTAAACGGTGCAATGCTATATAAACAAATAAATGACAATTCCATAACTGATGATATGATATAATTAATTTATTCAAACAAGTGACAATATCTACTCGCCCGGGTGACTAGCGCTAGTCGGATGTTACGCATCCACACGCGTCTCGGGCGAGTGCGCGAACGTTAAGTTCAATCTCTGTAAATGTGATATACACTGTACCGTTGGCACACTGTGCTCTATACAAATGTACATATACAATTGCATCAATTTGTGTATTGTGTATATATATATATATATATATATATATATATATATATATATATATATATATATATATACACACACATATATATATAATGTAGGAAAATAGAAAAAAATGACATAGAATCAGTCTTTGACGGATGTCAGTTTTTACTTGCAAGGCATTATATATGTAGAGGACATCATTAAATATTTTTTATTTACGAAAGAAACATTAAGCAAAAACAATGATACGACGTAGTTTGGGAAAGTGTTTGGAGTGAGTAAAAGTGTGTGCACCCGATGTCATCGATGTCATTACCTGCTATATGTGAACAAATCTTGCAACGGTTGAAACTATTATATCGACGAACTGATGACAAGACTCAGACAATACTGCATGACAACTTTACCCTCCGTAGCCTTGGACACCTTGGCCAACAGAAAACTCGCAAGCACATCCTGGGTGACTGAGGCAGGCCGAAATGAAAACCATCTGCGCAATATGCTACCGGGGAAACCCAGGAGGGAGGATGCAGTGAGAGACGCCAGGGGGCGTCTCCATGATTTCGTTAATGAGAGGGGTCGTAGCACCATAAATCTCCTCAAACGCGTAATCATCGTCCGGCGTGCAACGGGGCGGAAGTGGGGTGTCATGTTTCACGTTTGACCCGTATTTCGTGTTTGACCCGTACTTCCGGTAGAGCGACTTCGCCGGTGGCGTCGTGCAGCGACGGGGCGTGGCTGTGTGCAGTGTGGCCTTCGTGGCGAGTGGGCCGAGCGGAGGGACATCGTCCCCCGGAATCCCCGAACGACGTCCCCGTTCGATCGGCGGCAACCGAGGAACGGTGTCCGACGCGGGAGGGTCGCCCCAGTCGCCAGCGTCGTCCCAGGCAGCTTCGATGGCCGGAAAGCCGCCATCAGGAACCTCATTGTCGTCGAGACCCTCGACACCACGGCCGTCGTCGATGTGAGCGTCCCCGGGGTCTTCGGTGACCAGAAGGTCGGTGGGTTGGCGGCCCTCGACGTGGCACCTGGGCGGCACGACATGTCATTTGTCATATGGTGTACCATATATGTTGCGTCCGGTAAAGGGTGATTAATAATGGTAGTAATGATAACAATGATAATAATTATAATGATGAATGATTCGAATAATTAGAATGATTAAACTGATTACAATAACTAGAGGAATTAGGCACCAAATATTCTACAGGAAATCGCCCACAAGTCCTACAAACTGTATTCAGTAGATGTTACCAATAATTGTTATCTAAGGACTACTTGTTTTGTGGAGGAAGGTGACATTTTAGTAGAACCTCGTATTACGGTCACCTCGCTATTCCGGTCACTTTCGCCCCGAGTTCGGGGGTGACCGAAATAGTTAGGTTTGACGTGGCCAACACGACGTGCGGTCGACACCCACCTCTCCAGGTAGCTGACCGTCCGGTCGAGCTGTTCGGCCAGGCGCCACTTGTGCGGACCATAGTCGCGCCAGAAGAGCTCCTCCCTCGCTCCTGTCGGCGCCTCGCTGTCCATGTCGCGCTCGGCCAGCGTCGTCCACAGTCGCAGCTGACGCCACGACCGGCTGTCGTCGTACAAGCCCGTCAGGTGGCGGCACATGTCGCGCGCCAGCCGCCACTGGTCGCCGAAGCGATACATCCAGTAACACGTCAGCCGGTACAGCTTCTCCTGCGCGCGCGTCGCCTGCGCGTGACTCGCGTCACGTGCCCCGAACAACGTCTCGCCGACGCCTCGCGTGACGTCGACGACGGCCGGCGAGAGGAGGGCGGGCGAGAGGCGTCGGGCCGGAAGTAGACGGCGCGCGTGCGCGTGTGCGGGATCGAGCCGCAACTTCCGTTGTTCGGCGACCAGTTTCTGCGACGTCAACGTGATCCACTGTTTGGCGGCCTGTGCGTGCGTTGTCTCCCGCCTCCCACCCGGGGATGCGCTCCGAGCTACCGGAGAGACTTGACGAGTGAGAGGCGTTACCTCGCCGGCGGTGCCCTCCGCCTGCGGGTCGCCAGACCACGAGTCGTCAGCGCAGCCCACCAGAATGGCGAGGTTGACGTAGAACGATTTGCGCTGTGTCGCACGGTCGGTCTGGTCGTTAGACGACTGGCGCGTCTTTGCGTGGAGATAGCTGTGGATGCGTTCTTCCCGCGCCTCTGCTCCACTTGTGATGGGCGGAAGATGGGTGAGGCTACTTGGTGATATCTCGTCGACTGAAAGTGTTTACAAACGTAACGAGTACACAGGCATAACGCAGCATCCCAAGTTAAAAGCGAGGTTGAAAACTGAAGAGGTTGAAGAAGCGGGATACCAGAATTACAATGGAAAGACAGTGCAAAGAGAGTTCTAGAGGTACGAATTGCCCACAGTGGAATATATATGCGCGCATCTGTGTGTGTGGGCGTGCGCGCGTGCGCGTGCCTGCGCGTGCGCGCGCGTGCGTGTATGTGTGTGACGTGACCTCACCAGATTCCGTGGTACTTGTCCCTGGACCGCCGCCAAGTGGCGGTGTCTTGCTCTTGTCATTGACTGCAATGGCGCGTCGTCTGCGTCTGTTCTGTTGGTGTATACCACTCACATCCGGTTGTATTTGACGGCCAGCTACGACGCACCCACCAACCCCCGCGTCGCCCTCACCTCGCCCGCGAGGTGGCGCTGCTCCCTCCCGCGTCTTCGTCGTGTCGATCATGGCCGACCTGTCACGAACTGAGAGAATCTGTCACGATGACGTCATACCACAGTAACTGCACTAGAATAGGAAACCAGCAGGGGACCGTTTCACTAAGATAAACAGCTCCTAAGGATAAGTCATCATTAATCAAACTATTTCGTTAAATTTAAAGAGCTTTTTCAAAACACAATTATCTATTGCCGTATCACAGAGGACATTATTTCTATGACACACCAGCGACGCTCTCCCACTGACGCGTTGTCGCGCTTAAATTTTTTCGGGCGTTAAAAACGTTCCGGTTGACGTTTCTGCGCATGCGCAATAAATGTAAAATCACCAATGTCCAGCGAAACAACAAAGCATTTTCGGTATATATGCCACGAGCTGTCCGTTAACTTACCTGTGATTTGTACTGTAAAGAGTTTCTTAAAATGTCGTTCAACGCAATAAAATATTACGTTTTTTATAAATCACTGTCACGGATTATGGCGCATTACTGTCACGTGATTTACGATTGCTATCAAACTATGCCTCAAACTTGTTTGACTCGTGTAAATTTGAGACAAATAACTTTGCTGAGAGGTTATATACATCCTAACGAACAACCCGTAATATTTATACCATAAATGCTTTGTCTTTTCGCTGCACATTGATGATTTTACATATATCGCGCATGCGCAGAAACGTCAACCGGAACGTTTTAACGCCCGGAAAAATGTAAGCGCTACAGCGTCATGGTGTTGACTGTTTTCGGGTATACAATATAATAGTCTCGCTTAACCGACTGTCGGTCGGCTGCGTGGCTTTTGAAAAGTATCCGTGTGGGGCTAAACAATGCTATCACCTCACGGATACTGGTTAACCCTGCCGTAATTCCTATTTTATAAACAACTGCACGTTTTTGTTTCTATTTATTTTGTGTTAGTATAAGTTTAATTTTGAATAGTTTCTATAATACAGCATTATTTGATAAAAAGTATCGTTATTTAATTTATTTCAAATTCGGCCTGAGAACCAATCAACGTCTTTACCCTAATCTGTGGTAAAGCCGCCCTGGCGGTTACAATTGCAGCCCATTAGTTCCCCAGGAATAGTTGAGGGGCTTAAAAGTGCTGCCACCTGACGGAGCCTGGATAACCGAGGCTAACAATATAACTGTTAAGGAGTAAACTTTTTAAGAGCAAAATCGGAGAGAATTTTTAAATATTTGCATTATGACGACTAGTGCCGGTGACACGGTTCCATAGTCTCCCGGGCCCAGATTCGGCAAAACGCATACTTCGCATGCGCGCGCAAACGCAGTGCCAGCTTTTAACTGCTCTGACGTAGCGTTGGCGACACACGTCACGTCATGTCCGGGCCGAGTTTCCTCAACACGCATATCGCTCGTGTATTTTATTTAAAATTTCCAATTTACAGCCTTATTGGATTACTTGGTATATTAAATAACAGAAACTAATCGTAACTACGGAGAATCCTGGACCGCTACCGTCGCGGTCCCAGAATCGGCAGATTCGTGCCGAATCTGGGTCCAGCAGATTCTAGGACCATGACACCGGAACAATACCTGCATCGCGATACACTGCGATACACGATAGGCAAAATAGTATTTGCGCCACATTTGTGAAGCAATAAACGTCCAGCGTCAACGTCATATGTCTGTATGCCGATAACACATTGACATGTGGTATGCACAAAGCTTTATGCAGAGACCCGACCACCCGTCATTTGGACGGGTAAAACCTGTTTTGGACGGTTAGATATATAGGTGGACGGGTAAAAAATGAAGGAGCAAAAACAGTTCTTGTGCAATCATAGAAATTGTCAGTTATGCCTCAGAAATGAGTGTAAATGGTGTCACATGTGTGTCTGTAGTCCATTTCCAGTCAAAAAACACATTTAAAGTTGGCAAACTGGCTTAACAGTTGACATCCATGTGTCCACCAAAAATGTGTGACACGCAACAATGTGTTCCTGCATAAAGCACTGGGTATGCATATGAAAAATCTGTAGGTCATCACAGTATTCTGTATTCAATGCAAGAACCCAATCTGGACCTCGTGGTTATTAAGAGATCCTAAGTACACGAGTCTTGTTGTTGCTGTAGAACGCAGTGGCTCATGGGTAGAGCTCCGGACTCTCGGCTAAGCAGACCTGGGTTCGAATTCTATGCTGCGGTGTTAAAAGCTTGGGCAAATGTTCACTCTACATTGCTCCAGTTCATTCAGCTGTATAAATGAGTACCTGGCTAAAGACACGTGGTTGGGTATGTGTACGAGCAGTCTTCGCGCATTAAATGCAGCACATGGTAAAGCGCTTTGAGCAATCCTGAGGATTGGATACTGCGCTATAAGAACTTACGTTTTTTGTACCTTCTAATCAATGTAGACTGTAGTCTATATGGACTATGGCGATATGTATAATAGACTATCGTCACTTATACGTATCGTATCGCGAAGTAGTGTATTGTTCCGGCGCGAATGACGACACTATTTTCTCAACACATAAGTAGGGGATCTTGCGTACATTTTCTTCAGTTACGTATTTTAAAGGAAAAGATAATGTCTCATATAGCATAGTATCCACTTCTCAGGACTACACAATGCGCTTTTCACTTTATTTCCCTAGTAGACCTGTTCAATCAGTGATACACCATCTCAACTTCTGTGGGAAGTATCCAAAGGATTATACGTGGTTATGGTAGGTGTAACACGCGGTTCTTTTGCAGTAACAAGGTGCTGGTGATGCCGAGTGACATTGTTACTTACTCTTAGACCAAGACGGCTCTATTCTGCTTATACAGCAGGCTTTTTCATAGCCGGTGTCCCCTTTTCCTGAAGTAAGGATTTCACGTTAACACGTACTACGTCACAGACGTTTCAGCACGAAGAAGACACGCGTTAAGGAAACCACCACATACGTCAGCACTCTTTTGCTTTTGGCTTGGCTTGGTCGCTTCAGTGGACATGGACATTCTGCGTAGGCCTATCATAGGCGAGGCCAACGTCACGTCTAGAACTTGTGGGATTTGTTTTTGTCTACACGTTTTTGAATGTCCTCTATTACATCCCCCAGACGAATATGAAATTATGAAGTTTAGGTGACACACTTTTATCACTAGGCTTACTTTCCCCGTCATCAGATGTCACGATTCCAAATAGCGAGACGGCAGCGAAATCGGAGATTTAACGTTTTTTATTTATTTGACTTTCTTGTCTTGAACGCATGGGCCGGGATTTTTTAGCTCGCTGTTTCCCTCCGCTAGACCTGCGGGCCAACGTTTTTGAGTAAAGGGCAACTACAAATGTAAATGTACTCGTACGAAGGGTTTACGTTTGTCTGAAGTTCACCCAAAAATAAACACATCACACTTTAAAAAGTTTTAAGAAAGGCTGGTGTTCATAATTTTTCGTTTACGACATTCCAAAACGCTGACATAAACAAGCTAATGTGAAGGCTTGTGTTGACCTTCTTCGACAACTGGCTGAACCTAGGGCGAGGGAGGAGATCATCTTCTTCCTCTTCTTCCAGATATCGCCTAGCCTCAACATGCTGAGGATATAGGCGGACGAACAGGAAAAATCAGAAAATGCAATGCAATACGTCAGAACAGTAATTAGTGCATATAAACAGTAATGCGTGCAAAAGAACTAGTAATGTCGAAAAAGTCGAATAATGCACACAAGTCTGGTTTTTGCTCTTAAAGTAATCAAGGCTGTTTTGATTGATAACATGTTGAGGGAGGAAGTTCCAAAGTCGAATGGTACTTGGGAAAAAAGAATACAAGTGGTAATTACATCTGGAGTGAGGGATAAGGTAAGATAAGGAATGCTGTTTTCTAGAAACTGTGTTTACCTGAATAATATATGTTTTTGCTGGTATACCCACTAAGCCATTTGCTATTGTATATATCATGCATAATTTAGCGTCATTTCTTCGATCGGACAGGGATCTCCATCCTAATGTCTGGTGCATATCGCAAGGCGCTAACTGCCGGTTCGTTAACCAGCCCCGGAGTGCGTCCTTGATATGATTATTTCCCTACCTGAGAATCTAGATCTCGCAATACCACGCACTACTGAAGATTACCAGGAACTTTCGCTAGAAGCCATTTTCGTCGTCCAGAACAGCACCAGGTCATTCTTTCAGCGACAAACTCATCTTTCAAGCTCGGCACAACCTTGAAGTCGATTAAATCCTCGTGCAACGCATCTTCTTCGACACGTCTACGACAACTTGTGACACACCTCAGACTGAACTGTAATCGGACTGACAAACACGACAAACGTCATCGATAATTGCGAAGTCAGCGAATGGCTCGTTGAAGGCTGTCTGCAGACGCTCTAACACACTAGCCTCGGTGACCCAGGCTCCGTGAGGTGGCAGCACTTTTAATTAAGCCCCTCAACTCTGCCTGGGGAAACTAATGCTCTGCATTTGTTAACCGCCAGGGCGGCCTTACCCCACATTAGAGTAGAGACGCTGATTGGTTCCCAGGCCAACTATGAAATAAAAATTAAAATAACGATATACTTTTACAAGATAATGATATCCTATAAAAACTATTCAAAATTAAACTTATATTAACACAAAATAAATAGAAATACAAATTTGCAGTTTGTTTTAAAATATAAATTACGACGGGATTAACCAGTGTCCGTGATGTGGCAGCATTGTATAGATCACGCGGAAAAATATTCAAAAGCCGGCAGAATCACCAGACTGTCTTCTCGGCGTAGTTCTGCAGTCGACCGACAGTCGGTTAAGCGAGACTAATATTATACTAACACACCGACAAACACCTCCGTGGCTTCTTCCGTGCGTTCGTCGTCTTCGCCGCAGACTTCTCTTGTGAACCGAAGATGCAGAAAATAATTATCCCAACATAAAACGCGCAACTCCAAGTTAATATTTTAAAGATTCAACAATAGAGCCGAAAGAACCAATTAAAAAATATTTATTTCCTATTTTTTATTTTCCTAGTTTTGGAGTGTCACGCGGGTTAAACTGTCCGCGATCTTTTATAACTTGATCACTCCATCTTTTTCGTGGTCTTGTTCTCAGTCTTCGGAATTCTTCTTTGTAGGCTATTTTAATTAAGCTATATTGGATGACATCTTATAGATTCATAGGTGAACGTCTCTTCTCTTACCTTTTGTCTCCTGCGATCGTAATGTCCACGCGTCTGCACCATGAATTGCTGTAGGCAATACGAGGGATCGGCACAAACCGGTTTTCAGTATCTCTGTTTGATAACATCATTATTGTATTTGAGGAGTCTACCGAAGGTGGCTGATGGTAACGCTATTCGTCTGTCAACTCGATCTCTCTCTCCTCTCTCTCTCTTCTCCTCTCTCTCCTCTCTCTCTCCTCTCTCTCCTCTCTCTCTCTCTCTCTCTCTCTCTCTCTCTCTCTCTCTCTCTCCTCTCTCTTTCTCTCTCTCTCTCTCTCTCTCTCTCTCTCTCTCTCTCTCTCTCTCCTCTACCCATCTCCCCCCTCTCCTCTCTATAGCGATCTCTCTCTCTCCCTGTAGATGGTACTATGCTACATAAAACAGCAGAATTCTCTCACACACTCGAGTTCTTCATTTTCTAGGATGATATGCTTGTCTGACGAGGTGATGACCTTGCACTTGGATTTGTTGATTTTCATACCCCATTTACAGGCACCTTTAAACTGTGCAGTGGCAAATTGTAACTTATCGATCATGTTTGACGTTAGCGTTGTGCCATCTGCATATCTGATATCATGGTAATTAACGTTGAGGTTGGTATTTAGTGTGAGCTGTTTGTATAAGCTTTGCAAAGTTAAGTGAGCCATGACGAAATATAACAACATACTGAATAGGAAATAAATTAAGTGAAAGCACACAACCCTCTCTCATTATTGTATCAATTTTAAAGTTTTTGTTGTACGTTGGTGACGAATGCACAATCAACATTGTCATACATGGCTTCAGTGGTATCATTTGGCCGTCAAACCCAATATAATCTCAACAATTTCCATAATGCCATCTCTCCAAATGGTGTCAAATGCAGCCTTGATGTCTCCGAAATTGAATTGCAGTTGGGCCTCGTGTTCATTGCCCTTTTTATGATCTGGAGCACTATGAATATGGCATCTATTGTTCCTGTTTTACAAAATCCAAACTTATTTTGACAAATGTGCATCGATTATATAATCTATTCTTGTAGAACACTTTACCCGGAATATAAAATAAGGAAATTGTTCCGTCGTTTGAGGATGTTAACTTAATCTTTTGATGATAGTTCTGCACCAATCTGTGGGTCACTTGTCTTGGTGCCACACTACCAAGTACATTGCATAGTTTCAGGAGCATCTCGGCCATTTTGTCTCTATGTGCAAGTTCAAGTACTTCATCAGTAATGCAATCTGTACCAAGCACTTTCTTTGATGTCGTAGCTCTAGCAGCCTTCTGTGTCTCTTCTACAGAGAATTGAGGTCAGGTTGGTCCTGGCCATTCACCTGGAATTCTGTCAATGTTTCCTCTTCCCTTGGCTAATTTTGTGTTAAGATGTTTCTGTTTCTTTCCCATTATTTTATACTCTTGACCGGGGCTGTTTTAAGGTTTCTATAACTATCCTTTGCAACCATAGGATAAACATGAGGCTTCTAACACGCAACTCTAAATAACTTGTGTTATTTTCAGTAATATGTATCCAACTTATAATTCAGTTGCGAGCAGTCAAAAGAAGATAGAAACATGAGATACAACACCTACAACTTAGGTGGGATGCACTTACAATACTACAAACTTAACGCATTAAAATAACATGTTGTTTTCATCTACAACTTTAACGTGAGTCAATAAACTAAAATACACAGTTCACTGACCAATGTGTTCAGGTCTACATACATTTCTTTTACACACAATATACATTAACAACTGTGAGGTAAAACTGGCATGAAACATGAGAAGCCTGTACGACAGGCTGAGAGGAGAGATCACTGAAAGAAATCATTTGCCAATACTGCGTGTTTTTCACATCCAACTGTATATGTCTGCTGCAGTTGAAAATTTCACGTCTAAGAGAGCAGTGGCTCGTTATATATTTTAGTCTGCTGCATGCTTCTCTGTAGTATAACAGGAATGTCATTTCCAATTTTCATTTATTTTAATTGCTATTAGTCATCATCTTTCTTTGAGATTTTTGCTAAATAAATCAGTTAATTGTTTGATTTCAATACTTTTATTTCAACATTAAATTAAAAAAATTACCTAATTACCAATAATAATAATTAAAAACAAATTCAATTTAATGTATGATTTGACTTACTTTGGAGCAAAAACATGTCGATGAGTGCGACATTTTGGCCCGTCACAGAACACCAAAAGAACACCAATGTGGAACCATCTATAACATCACGTGTGACATTGACAACAGCCACAAATATATTAGTGAAATCATGAGAACACTCAGCCAGAGATTCAAAGAACATACAAACCTGGATAAACCAACAGGAGTAGATCATTGCAAGGCCAAGTCGACTTCTTAGTTACATCCGGTGATGCACATCACCGAACTGACAAACATGGCGGTGCCAACAATCTCTGACCAGACAGACGGATGCCATGACGATATAGGCAGTATATTTGTTATATTAATTTTTTTATACATAAGAAAGAAGACAATGTTTACATGAAGATAGCATCTTAACTATTATTTATACAGTCTAAATGCACACCATAGTTACATCATACTGACTGTTTTGACAATGCAATATGATTATGTTGAAATGTCCATATGTTCCGTCACTGTTGTGTTTTCCTAGAAGTATCCACGTTCGTTCAGTGCATGGACAGTGCATTTGGTGCTGGTCATATTCGTTTCCGCTTGGTTTCAGAACTACAAACAGATGAATGACATTCACTGGTTACCTGTAGGAATTAGCATTTAGTTTGGAGCATTTTATTGGAACTCAACATAAAGGTGCGCTGAAATGTTGCATGTTTCCAAAAAAGCCTCAACGGTGCTGCAAATATGTACAATGTAACCAAATATGTACAATGTAACCAAATATGTACAATGTAACCAAATATGTACAATGTAACCAAATATGTACAATGTAACCAAATATGTACAATGTAACCAAATATGTACAATGTAACCAAATATGAAAGCCATGTACAATATTTTCCACAACATTCACCTATGTTTTGATGTCAGCTATAAATGAACGAATTTGTGCTTCTCAAAATGTAGAACAATCCACAAAATGCTGCGAATGTTGTTTCCTAAGACAACAAAGAGAGCAGTGGCTCATTACATATTTTAGTCTGCTGCATGCTTCTCTGTATTACAGCAGCAATGCCAACCCCAATTTTCACATTTTTTTTGCAACTAGTCATCATCTTTCTTTAAGATTTTTGCTAAATAAATCAGTTACTTGTTTGATTTCAATACTGTTATTTCGACACTAAATAAAGATTTGTTATTTTGAAAGTGGAATATTAAAGGTGCACCTTCAATAGGTACACAGTAATAATTACGAATTTAAAAAATATAACTTTACAGTTACAAAAATAATTTTGAAATATCCTAAGGTGACCTTAATCGAGGGGTGGTTGTATTACTGAGATGACTTTAAAGTGAGGTTTGTCAATAAACATTGTATACAAATCAAAAGGTACGCATAGAGAACAATACACAACTGACTGGTCATTTCCATATGCTATTTTTTCTGGTATACTTGTAAAAAAACGGGACACGTTCTAGCCTTCTAATTGGTTTGGAGAAGCTGAACGGATGTATTAGTTTGTGAAGTCTGTAAGTATGACGGCGAGGGTGGCAATAGAGAAGTTACTCACAGCAAGAAACCTGACGCCAAATTCTGTCCTCAGTCGATGTCCGCATTCGACCGACAGACCACTTGATGTCACGCTGGGTGAGAACAATTAAGGACCAATCAGAAAGTTATCAATTAAATCAACACACATGTATCAATGTTCAATGTGTTGCATCTCTCTCACATATGCATGCATGTGTGCATGCACGCAGCACACAATGCATACATTGTTACTAAAGACATAATTATAAAAATTACATATTATAAAAATTACATATTATAAAAATTACATACACCGGTAGTAACTCCAGCCCTGCTGGCAACCAGGAACTGTATACATTTGTTTGTGTATATGTATATGTATATATATTCTATATTATTCAGTTACAATATAAAAAATCTCAATGATACAAAAACATCATTCAATGACTCACTGATCCACCCACCCACCCTCCCAATCACTCACCCACCCTCCCAATCACTCAACCCACCCTCCCAATCACACACCCACCCTCCCAATCACCCACCCACCCTCCCAATCACACACCCACCCTCCCCAGTGAATCACCCACCCACCCACTCACCAATCACCCCCCCAACCCACCCAAATTTTTAAGTGAATCAACCCATGTCACTTTTTCCAATCACCCCCCCAATAACTCACACCCTTTTTAACAATTTCCCAAGTCTAGCAAATAGTATGTTTTAAAAGTGAAAAAAAAACACTTGTTCAATTTCCAAGGTCTTTGTGAGCAGAGTTTTGAACTGAAAACATGCCACGTCGTCAATTTTTCCGGCACTTGGGGAGCAAAAAGTTTTGAAAACCCGTCTCACTGCCAGCGTCTCTGTCAACTTGTTCCGCTGTACACTGTCAACAACAAGCAAGAATACTGTCAACAGTCAACGTAATCTTCACGTCAGCCTGTTCCACTGTATAGTGTCAACAACAAGCAAGAATACTGTCAACAGTCAACGTAATCTTGACGTCAGCCTGTTCCGCTGTACACTGTCAACAACAAACAAGAATACTGTCAACAGTCAACGTAATCTTGACGTCAGCCTGTTCCGCTGTACACTGTCAACAACAAGCAAGAATACTGTCAACAGTCAACGTAATCTTCACGTCAGCCTGTTCCACTGTATAGTGTCAACGACAAGCAAGAATACTGTCAACAGTCAACGTAATCTTGACGTCAGCCTGTTCCGCTGTATAGTGTCAACGACAAGCAAGAATACTGTCAACAGTCAACGTAATCTTGACGTCAGCCTGTTCCACTGTATAGTGTCAACGACAAGCAAGAATACTGTCAACAGTCAACGTAATCTTGATGTCAGCCTGTTCCACTGTATAGTGTCAACAACAAGCAAGAATACTGTCAACAGTCAACGTAATCTTGACGTCAGCCTGTTCCACTGTATAGTGTCAACAACAAGCAAGAATACTGTCAACAGTCAACATAATCTTGACGTCAGCCTGTTCCGCTGTATAGTGTCAACGACAAGCAAGAATACTGTCAACAGTCAACGTAATCTTGACGTCAGCCTGTTCCGCTGTATAGTGTCAACGACAAGCAAGAATACTGTCAACAGTCAACGTAATCTTGACGTCAGCCTGTTCCACTGTATAGTGTCAACGACAAGCAAGAATACTGTCAACAGTCAACGTAATCTTGACGTCAGCCTGTTCCACTGTATAGTGTCAACAACAAGCAAGAATACTGTCAACAGTCAACGTAATCTTGACGTCAGCCTGTTCCACTGTATAGTGTCAACAACAAGCAAGAATACTGTCAACAGTCAACATAATCTTGACGTCAGCCTGTTCCACTGTATAGTGTCAACAACAAGCAAGAATACTGTCAACAGTCAACGTAATCTTGACATCAGCCTGTTCCACTGTATAGTGTCAACAACAAGCAAGAATACTGTCAACAGTCAACGTAATCTTGACGTCAGCCTGTTCCACTGTATAGTGTCAACAACAAGCAAGAATACTGTCAACAGTCAACATAATCTTGACGTCAGCCTGTTCCACTGTATAGTGTCAACAACAAGCAAGAATACTGTCAACAGTCAACATAATCTTGACGTCAGCCTGTTCCGCTGTATAGTGTCAATGACAAGCAAGAATACTGTCAACAGTCAACATAATCTTGACGTCAGCCTGTTCCGCTGTATAGTGTCAACGACAAGCAAGAATACTGTCAACAGTCAACGTAATCTTGACGTCAGCCTGTTCCGCTGTATAGTGTCAACGACAAGCAAGAATACTGTCAACAGTCAACGTAATCTTGACGTCAGCCTGTTCCGCTGTATAGTGTCAACAACAAGCAAGAATACTGTCAACAGTCAACGTAATCTTGACGTCAGCCTGTTCCGCTGTATAGTGTCAACAACAAGCAAGAATACTGTCAACAGTCAACGTAATCTTGACGTCAGCCTGTTCCGCTGTATAGTGTCAACGACAAGCAAGAATACTGTCAACAGTCAACATAATCTTGACGTCAGCCTGTTCCGCTGTATAGTGTCAACGACAAGCAAGAATACTGTCAACAGTCAACTAATCTTAGTCAGCCTGTTCCCTGTATAGTGTCCCACGAACCAAACAATAATCTTGACGTCAGCCTGTTCCGCTGTATAGTGTCAACAACAAGCAAGAATACTGTCAACAGTCAACATAATCTTGACGTCAGCCTGTTCCGCTGTATAGTGTCAACAACAAGCAAGAATACTGTCAACAGTCAACGTAATCTTGACGTCAGCCTGTTCCACTGTATAGTGTCAACAACAAGCAAGAATACTGTCAACAGTCAACGTAATCTTGACGTCAGCCTGTTCCACTGTATAGTGTCAACAACAAGCAAGAATACTGTCAACAGTCAACGTAATCTTGACGTCAGCCTGTTCCGCTGTATAGTGTCAACAACAAGCAAGAATACTGTCAACAGTCAACGTAATCTTGACGTCAGCCTGTTCCGCTGTATAGTGTCAACAACAAGCAAGAATACTGTCAACAATCAACATAATCTTGACGTCAGCCTGTTCCGCTGTATAGTGTCAACAACAAGCAAGAATACTGTCAACAATCAACATAATCTTAATGTCAGCCTGTTCCGCTGTATAGTGTCAACAACAAGCAAGAATACTGTCAACAATCAACATAATCTTAATGTCAGCCTGTTCCGCTGTATAGTGTCAACAACAAGCAAGAATACTGTCAACAATCAACATAATCTTAAGTCAGCCTGTTCCGCTGTATAGTGTCAACAACAAGCAAGAATACTGTCAACAGTCAACATAATCTTGACGTCAGCCTGTTCCGCTGTATAGTGTCAACAACAAGCAAGAATACTGTCAACAATCAACATAATCTTAACGTCAGCCTGTTCCGCTGTATAGTGTCAACAACAAGCAAGAATACTGTCAACAGTCAACATAATCTTAAGTCAGCCTGTTCCACTGTATAGTGTCAACAACAAGCAAGAATACTGTCAACAGTCAACATAATCTTGACGTCAGCCTGTTCCACTGTATAGTGTCAACAACAAGCAAGAATACTGTCAACAGTCAACAGTCAACGTAATCTTGACGTCAGCCTATTCCGCTGTATAGTGTCAACGACAAGCAAGAATACTGTCAACAGTCAACATAATCTTGATGTCAGCCTGTTCCGCTGTATAGTGTCAACGACAAGCAAGAATACTGTCAACAGTCAACGTAATTTTGATGTCAGCCTGTTCCGCTGTATTGTGTCAACGACAAGCAAGAATACTGTCAACAGTCAACGTAATCTTGACGTCAGCCTGTTCCGCTGTATAGTGTCAACGACAAGCAAGAATACTGTCAACAGTCAACGTAATCTTGACGTCAGCCTGTTCCGCTGTATAGTGTCAACGACAAGCAAGAATACTGTCAACAGTCAACGTAATCTTGACGTCAGCCTGTTCCGCTGTATAGTGTCAACGACAAGCAAGAATACTGTCAACATTCAACATAATCTTGACGTCAGCCTGTTCTGCTGTATAGTGTCAACAACAAGCAAGAATACTGTCAACAGTCAACATAATCTTGACGTCAGCCTGTTCCGCTGTATAAAGTCAACAACAAGCAAGAATACTGTCAACAGTCAACATAATCTTGACGTCAGCCTGTTCTGCTGTATAGTGTCAACAACAAGCAAGAATACTGTCAACAGTCAACATAACCTTGACGTCAGCCTGTTCCGCTGTATAGTGTCAACAACAAACAAAAATACTGTCAACAGTAAACGTGATATAATGTCTGATTAATCTGGTACATTACAGGTAAATACACAGAGTTGATTAACTTGGTCAATTTTATTTTATTATTGGATTAAAGCTGTATACTTAAGGATGAAAATGATGACTGATACAGTGTTTTAAAAAATGCAACATTTAAAAAAAAAAATAAACTTTTTCAATAATGATAATAATAATAAAAAAACAAGTGATGAATTGTTTGGTGGATACCAACACAAAATATAGTGTCTTACTTAAGTAGTGTCATCTGAGGACATCCACGGAGAAGTCCATCTGCAATGTGACGGAAGGACCCGTCTGTCAAACAGCACTGCGGCATCCTGTCAAGAAATAATAATATCTTTATTAAATTTTAAGATAAGATAAGATAAGATCAGATTTATTGCCATGTGTTTTCATTGTAGTTACAATAAAACATAGGAATGCGTTGTAATGTTGGATCATCGTACAAGTAATTTCACATGACAATACACTCACATGCACAAAACAATCATGATAAAATATACTACTACTATGAATTAATTAAAATAAGTAAATAAATAAATAAGAGCAATCACATACAATAGGTCTGTTCTTTAAAACAGTGTAAATAATAGTTGTTGACATGATCGAGTATAACTATAAAATCATAAAATGTAGAATAAAACAATATATAATAAATTATATTATGATATACACACTAAAAACACATTGAAAGTGGAATATATTTGCATCACAGATAGGAGAAATATCACTTCTGTTTTGACAGGGCTTGTATGGCTGAGGAGAAAAAGCTGCTAATAAACCTGTTGGTCCTGGTTTTAGACATTTCGTTAACAAGTCTATCGTCAAAATTTCATCTCTAAATGGTTGCATGATGCCGAGTGTTAATGAACAACGCAACGATAATCTTTAATATGTGTCGCAATAGTCTGTACATTAATATAATTATTATGATAATCCGCTGTTTATTAGTGTAAGTGCATCTCCTCCTTGCAGCCACTCACCACTTTCTACATTTCTACGTTTCTTGGGCAACTGTCTTTGGTCTACCAATCAGTGACACAATTTTAACTACTAAAATGTTGATTGTTATTATGAGCACTTCCAAATTGCAGATGTAATTCGTGTCTGTTTCGCTTGTATCATTCCACAGATGGCGCTCCGATGTACAGTTTTGTAATAGTAGGTTTAACGTATAAATAACTGAGATAAATAAATAAATATATAAAAATAGTATAACTAAGATGTCCCTATGATATAAAATATAACTGTTAAAATGTTAGTAGAAATTGTACTAAAATGCAATAAACATGTAAATAAATAAACAAAGTTGGATATTGTTGTAAATAGAAGCTGTATTTGCTAACTTGTTTACTTAGATGCCATTAGCAGCTCTACAAAAGGCACAGCAGCAAGTATTACATATTTCCTACTATTTACCGTAGCAGTGTCAGCTGTGACATGGTAGCGAGGCTGGTCCCCAGCGAACGACTGACAGCTTCATCACTAAATATGCCGTTGTCACAGAAGCTGTGAAGCATATTTATATATCTGAGTTAAAACATAATGTACATCGTCCAAATAGCAACACATGCAGACAAGATATGCATAAGACTTCACAGTCCACAGCTGGGTTTTCAGCTCCCAAAGTCGTGTTTTATGTTGTACATATTTCATTAGCGTATCTATTTTTTATTATGGATACACATAATTGGTATAACAGATCTATAATCTACATACACCATGTTGTGAGGATAACTGCGCTCAGGTACATGGCACATATCAAACCAGGCATGGGAAAACCGTTTTGGGCAGGTTTCATTAAATAAACATAAAATAGCTTTTATCCTTTTTCTGGCTATTTGACATTTGTGATACATATTTATTTTGGATCCAAATGTACAAACATCATTATTTATATTGTATCTTTGTATCTCGTTGTAATATAACAGTATAAAATGTTCTTCCCTTACCGGTCTCTTTTTGTTAATATTTGTTATTTGCCTTCATTTTATGTGTATATAATGTAGAGTTACAGTAAATTTGATTTGATTTGTCATGGCCGACCTTATGAATAAGTCGGATTACAGTCACTGAGTGCAATAATAAATAAATTCAGAAAACAAACCATTTTCCGTATATCAGATATAAAGTACATCATATCCTGTAACAAAGTGACTCACTAATTCATTTATACTCACTCTAACTTGGTGATGTTGGCTGTGACACCTGATCCGTGACCTGACGTAAGGATGTAGATGACGTCGGGAAAGTTGGTGACTGTCAGAACCTTGCTGACATCCAGCTCGCCTTTGATGACAAAGTGCTGCGAGACGTACCCCCACAACTTAGGCTGCTTATACTTCTGGAGCATTGACATCACCCGGAGCGACCGGAGCTTCAAGTCTTTGTGGCTTTCTCCTTCCACTGTGAAGGTGAGGCACACAACTTGAAGATTAAGGGTTCGCTGAGTGTTCTGTCATCACAGTTCGATATAATTTCTATTTGAAAATGACCAAAAGTTAAATGATCAACACATTTTTTATCATAAGTAGTAAAAATATATATTCAGCTAGACTGCTTAATTACACAATTATATATATATATATATATATATATATATATATATATATATATAATATATATATATATATATTATAATATATTATCCTGATTAATAAAATATTCAAATTCAATATTTCACGTGCCACACCGCATGACCACACACACTTTGCCCAGACAGCTCTGTCTGTCTACTCCATGTGTCGTGTCAACTATGTAATAAGTCACCTGTGACTTTTTCAGATGAATACAATACACTGGTAATGTTATCAAAATATTAATATTCCTGCTGTGACCAAATACAGCCGAGTCCAGGGCTAGATCTAAATACACATTTTGGGATCAAATACAAACTTAAATACATATACATATTTGAACCCAACCCTGCATGGCTCCGATAGATTTATTAATATGGATCTGACTTCTTTGATAAGGATAACACCTTCCATTATCATCTGGCTATAAAACACAAAAACACAAACAAATATTAAAATAACTACCTACAAGGATAGCAGGTTTAGTAGATTTAGGTCTTGGAGCAAACAGAAGATAACATACCTGGTAATGAATACTCATTACACTGCTAAGGCAGAATCTATTACAGTAATATATGCTGGCATAGTCTGACATTTTCAAGCATAAATATATATTCATATGTCGTCATATCAAGAACGCGATAATGCTAGACCACAGTAATATCTCAGGTGGTTTCCTCCAAACAGCCCAAACTTGGGCTAACACAGGAGTTGTTCTTCTCTAGAATTAGTGAGTCCACTACAGGTTATACATTTACCCCCTGTGTGGGATCTTTTACTTCCCCTGGCATAGACACCAGATAGAAGGGACCACCGGCTTTTAGTGTCTTTTCCGAAAGACACAGGCGAGTGTGGGGTGAATGAAATTAAGTTTCGAAACGGCGCCGTTAGGTGGGAACCGTGGGATTGAACCACCGTCCCCTTGATTGACAGTCCGGCACTCAACCGCGCGACCACCGCTCCCCACTAAAGACAAACATCTCCACAATTTTGTAGAATTTTTAAATTATATGAGACTCAGAAAAATGAGACTACACTGGTATGGACACATGCAGAGAATGGAAGAAAACAATGAAATGTGAGCAATTGTTGATAATTATAATAGTGCCAGGAAAAAGACCACGAGGGAGACCAGAGGGAGACCAAGAGGGAGACCACGAGGGAGACCAAGAGGGAGACCACGAGGGAGACCACGAGGGAGACCACGAGGGAGACCACGAGGGAGACCAGAGGGAGACCAGAGGGAGACCACGAGGGAGACCACGAGAGGAGGACCACGAGGGAGACCACGAGGGAGACCCAGAGGGAGACCACGAGGGAGACCACGAGGGAGACCACGAGGGAGACTAAGAGGGAGACCACGAGGGAGACCAAGAGGGAGACCACGAGGGAGACCACGAGGGAGACCACGAGGGAGACCAAGAGGGAGACCACGAGGGAGACCACGAGGGAGACCAAGAGGGAGACCACGAGGGAGACCACGAGGGAGACCAAGAGGGAGACCACGAGGGAGACCATGAGGGAGATGAATGGATTGCATCTGAAGGGACATGCAGGAACTGCAGATCACCCTGGAGGATGCCCAGGACAGAATATTCTGGAAATCAAAAATTCGGGCCGTTGACCCGACCTAGTGGGAAAAGGCAAAGAAGAAGAGGAAGAAGATGAGGAGACAAGGACACCTACCTGGCTCCGCAGCAGCTTTGAGTGCCTCTATGCGGTCCGCAGTCGTAGAAGCTGAAACAAACATTGATACTGTCAGAGTAACTGTCAGGATTTGGTTCAATTCATACATTTGGAAATGCAATGACACCTTTCTTGCACAGAGCCACTTTCAGTTTCCTCCTGACACCATCAGCTAGTTACTGGTGGTCATGTGACTTTTGAACTGCTGTCATGTGATGACCACCAACAAAGTCACATGATTCAGAAAGATATCTTTACATTCCCAACTACTGATACTATCAATACATTGACAATCAACAGTACCAATGTCATGTCATGTTTGTACAATAAAGTGTTTACGTTCCTTTTGGCTTTATATCATTATAGTAATTACGGTTTAATTACACATTTCTAATTTTTTTATTACTATTAGGATTGTATTAGTATTATTGTAAACTATATATTTTATCTAAAGCTTTGTTGTATGCATGTATATAATGTATGTATGTAAGAGTGTTGGGTGATGATGGCCCATTGAAAATCACGACTTACCACGTGACATGGCTACCATCAAGAAATAAAGCTTTTACTTACTATTATGGAAACTAGTACTATTTTATCAATAATCTTCAAATGGATGAAGATTAAAGAGCCACAACATGTACAAAACGTGCACCCCAAATGTACAACGAAAGGTCATTCCTACCTGATGACATTGACGCAGTTTCCCGCTGGTGGGCCTCAACCTCTGGGTGGACTGAAACAGTGATATTGTTGTCATATTAGTCTGAGTAAAAGTAAAGTAAAGATAGGTTCTTATATAATGCAGTATCCAATCCTCAGGATTGCTCAAAGCGCTTTACACTTTACTTCTCTGGGAAGTATCCAGCCATATGCTGCAAATAATGCGCGAAGGCTGCTCGTACACATATCCACCACAGTCTATAGCCAGGTACCCATTTATACAGCTGAGTGAACTGGAGCAATGCAAAGTGAAAAAACTTGCCCAAGGTTTTAACACCACAGCACAGGATTCAAACCCGGGTTCTCTTAGTCGAGAGTCCGAAGCTCTACCCCTGAGCCACTGCGCAAAGAGCAGATTGACACCACCATCATGGTTTCATGTGCAACCACAAACACAAGCCTCATCAGCCACTAGGAACTACCTTTGTGTCTGTGATCAGACGATGGGTTGAAAATGGACAAGTATAAAAATGACGTCAGAAAGCGAAGATGACATATGTAGATGAGAGATGTCTGCCACTTCAGACAAACCAGCACACAGCATCACGTGTACATACACCTACCAGTACACCCTTACTCTAGGGAACAACCTCAATGTAACCCTTTACACGACTTTAATTAAAGACTTCTGAAGCCTTTTATTCCCGAACACTGACTTTCATTTAATGTTACCGCTTGATTTCACTTTTGATGTTTTTATTCATTTTTAATTATTATTTACTTTTCTATCCTGTGCTGTCTTAAATGTATAGTTATTTTAAAGGTTTTTACATAATTTAATTTCTTAGTGATAATTTTATGGGGAATTTGAGGCCACATTTTTTATAATCTTTAATTTGTTTAGTGCTATTTTTATGTTTTCGAACAGGGTAACCTGGATTTACAACATTATATAAATGTTTTTATTATTACTATTATTACTACCAGTCACGTCTGGTGGTATTTAGGGCAGCGACAAAGTTCTTTCACACACGTCTATCCCTTGCCAATCTTTCGATGGTTCCCCAACTATGTCCTGCCCTCTTCACATCAATTTCCACTGTTGTTTACAGTTGTCCTCTCTTCCTTTTCCCTTCAGATGTCCAACACACACACACGCACGCACGCACGCACGCACGCACGAATGCACGCACGCACGCACGAATGCACGCACGCACGCACACGCACGCACACACACACACACACACAGTTCTGGTGACTGGTCTGTCTGGTTTCCGTAGCATATGGACAATCCACTTCCACTGTGTTCTGGTGACGATGGTATACTTGTCTTCCTTCCTTGGGATGCTACAGAGATTGGAAGGATGAGCCTGGACACGTCCTGCTCTGTCACCAGAACTACTATATAGAATGTGCTACTGATGTGAACAAGACTAGTGTGAACAGGTGGAGGTGTCAAAAATGACAAAGGGACATACCAACATTTTTATTTCTCATTTGTTTACAAAGCATATAATGCACATGAATGTATTGTTTGTCTGAAATAAGAAATTGACAGATTGGTTGATTGATTGCAAGACGTCTGAGACTGCAGAAACTGGTGCATTATTTACTTTTACCAATATTTGTCCCACACGGATGATGATGGATGAAGATGAGAGAGCCAGAATATGCAGAGAACACAAAGTGTGGGAATCTGGTGAGGGAGGCAGACAAAGAAGGGGAAGACGGGAGCTCCGATGGGAAGACAGCCTGAGGAGATCTGAGGAGGGCTGACCTGAACAGCTACAAATAGGTGACCTTGACAGGAGATGAACAGGTGACCTTGACAGGAGATGAACAGGTGACCTTGACAGCAGATGAACAGGTGACCTTGACAGGAGATGAACATGTGACCATCACAGAACAGAGGAGAGCATGGAAGGAAATCATGAGAGAGGCAGAGGAGGCAAAGAACGGTGACACAGCCCACAGTCCCTCCACCCCATAAGGGATTAAGGGAAGAAGAATATACCCAGAACATGGATGACCCATAAAGGTACTGGATGAGACGTCTACTTACCTGGTGTCTGGGGGGCAGCTGAAGCAGCTTCCACTGGCTCAGTTGTTACCTCGAGGTGCGCTGAAATGTAGGACTATTTATGTCACATTGGTCACTGGTGACTGCCACCATCTTCTGGGCTACCCCCCACAGTGTGTCAATGTACGAGTGCTGATCAGTTTAAAGTCGCACTCAAGACATGTCTTTTTACAGATTATTTTGATATTCGATGATTGTAGTTAATTAGTTAACTATTCATCTATTTATTTTCATTATTTTAATTAATATATTGTTATTATTTTAATACATTGTATACTTATGCTTATTTACGTAGACCATTGGAATTTGACAAGCCCCGTAGACCTTTCCGAATGTGCCCTACAAATGTGCTCCTCCAGACCTGTGGAATGTGCCCCTGTTCAGATTTGTAGCGAAACATTTTTAACGGTTTCCCATGCAGTGTGGGTTATGACTGATCAAGTGTTTCGTAACTACAGTGTACCTGGTATTCATTACGCATCAGCAGAACTTAATTATATATTTTAGGGGGAAAATGTAAAAGCACTCCTTGCAGATTTTTCTCTCAAAATGAGTCATGTGCATTAGCAGGAACGTTGTTACCGTATTCGGTTGAATATATATATTCTTACATTTCTTACATAATTATACTCATTTATATTCCAAAAATGGCTAAATTTTTCGAATCGCTGTCAGATATGACCAGCAACAGTAACAAACTACTTACTTTATATATCCATGTTTAATAGTACAGACTTGGTGATGCCTGACAATATGTTTACTCTGATCTTGACAACTCTTTTGTTGTATTTTGTTGTAAAACTACAAATATATATATATGTATCTATAGTAATGATGGTTATTTTAAATAATGATGGTGTCACTGGAAGACGGCTTTTAGCCAAGTGACATCCATGCAATGCAATACGCTGACAATTTAATCTATACTTTAGTTTTGTTTTTGTACATGTGGCGTTGTGAAATAAAGGTTACTTACTTATTTACTTATTGTAGATAAAGTTCTAGATACCTTTCCAAATGCAATGTGTTCTACTACGAAGCTTTTCAATTCTTCTCAACATCTTCATCACCATTAGATGCTGGTTACTCTATAACGCTGACGAAGATGACGACAAGACACCGAAAGCTTCATAGAAGTACACAGTGGATTTGGAAAAGTGTCTAGAACTTTATTCATGAATCAAGGATATACGGTACCATTGCCCATTCCAGATCATCAAAACAGAGTGAACTTATTTTAATACGTGAAGAAATAAAACTATTAAATATGTGAAGACCTACCTCTGACTGCCTGCTGTACATGTACATGTCCATGTTGTGTCCCAGTAACTAAATCACTCAGACGTTTGAGTTCGTCTGAAACACACCGTAACATCATCACGTGTGACGTGTCCATGGACAAGTAATATCGCCGTGGTGGGTCCAGATTTGACCAGGCCCAAATTTGGCAAAATGCATACCTTGTATATGCGTGCAAGTGAAGTGCCTGTTTTTAGCTGCTCTGATGTAGCGTTGGTGACATACGTCACACCATGGCCGAGTTTCCTCAAAATATATACTGCGCATGCATTTTATTTAACATTGGCAAAATAACAATCTTATTGGAATACTTGATCTATTACTAACAGAAACTATGTTAGAATACTCAACAGTGTAGGAATACAATTCTGTGAACAGGTGGTGAAATTACACAGCCTGTTACATGCAGCTTGCGTAAATAATATTGATACTATATCCACTGTGTGGAAATATTTCATACTGCAGTTTTTATGGAGAATATACTCTGACATGGCTCATACTGTACAAAAGAACGTCTTGATCATTTAAAAAATAAACATTAGCAGCATCATAATTTACAACAAAATATTTATAAAAATACTTCCAAAACGTATAAAACAAAATACCGCTGCATTTCTGTAATTCTTCTTTTGTTTTACGTTCTTCTGCCTTTGACAGTCGAATTTGATCTGAAATGAATTAATGATTCAATTATGTTCACATTTCATTAAAAATCTATAGATCTCAACAATTAATGAAATAAAATTGCATTTTATTACGATTCTTATTAAATTGTTGTTATCACTTCCCTGAATATATTGACATATTCTTGTGTTCATGAATTTATTAATTTTTAATGAGGAATTTAATGATAAATATGAACAAATCTCAGTTTTCATCAGCTGACCTGACATTTGTAGTGGTATATGAGCATGTTACGAGATCTACCAGAAAGAAAAGGTAAGTTCTTATAAGAGCTCTTTGCATTTCATCTTCTGGTCAGATATGCATAATAACGTCCAATTAAAAATGTATATATTTTATATCGAAACTGCAAAACAGTTACATATGTTCCCAAAACATTTACCGTTACATTTCCTTCTACAAGACGGGGCAATCTCTCTGGACTTCTTCAAACGTTGGTTCAGTTGACGAATTTGTTCTGAAACAAACACTGTATACTAATCCATTCATATAATAAACATATTACTGTTTTTCTTATTTCACATATCTAATAACACTTTTAAAGAATCAAATCTAGTCCGTAAAAAAGTTCTTTAAATAGTTTATACAGAGGAACATTCTGTACAGTCATTAGCATGTTTTACAGTGTATTTATTATTGTGCTTATTATTTTATCATGTTACCTCGACATATTAGAACTTTAAGTTATTTACAATCACCACACCCATGAATGGAGCAGCCATCTTGGATTATATGGTGTTAAAATATAATCCAAGATGGCTGCTCCATTCATGGATGTGGTAATTGTAAATAGCTTAAAGTTCTAATATGTTGAGGTAAAATGATAAAATAATAAGCACAATAATAATAGTAATGAAATAATGTTTTATTTTTATTATACATATCTTACATACTCCAAACAGCCAAAATCAGACAAGACATGCACAAGGCGCCATAGTCCACAGCTCATGCAGGTCTGCTAAGACGTGCACAGTATTTCAGAAGGCTGTAAACGGAAGTGTAATGATGAAACTTTTATTTCATCAAAATTATAATAATACCACCTACAAAAAATTGCTGTCTGTCCATAGTATTGTGTCACAATTATCTTGTTATGTATTGTTTTTTCAACTCTCAGTTGTAACCTGTTTTACATCCAGTATCTCGAGATTTAACCACTATCTGATTTTGCAAGGAATAATCTGCAGCTAATAAATTGCACCAAGTCAAACAGCACAGACTGATACTCTAGTTTAAAACAAGATTGACTTGAACCAGATTTGTCTATGTGTATTTGTCGTTTGCTTAACACGCACACAACATTGTTCATTTCTATGTTAAGTTAAATTGCGCCATCTTGTAAGAAAAAGTGCACCCTATGTTGTTATTATTACTGTTATTATTATACAATATTAGAATTTATATTGTTATTATATACCCGTGGTAGTATTATTACTGTTATTATTATACAATATTAGAATGATTACTGTTTTTATTATACAATAGATTATTAGTATTGTTATTATATAGTATTATTACTGTTGTTATTATATAATACTAGTGTTATTACTGTTATTACAAAAATACAAGTATTATTACTGTTATTACAAAAATACAAGTATTATTACTGTTATTACAAAAATACAAGTATTATTACTGTTGTTATTATACAATACTAGCATTATCACTGTTTTTTTTTTATACAATATAGCATTATCACTGTTTTTTATACAATACTAGATTATCACTGTTGTTATTATACAATACTAGCATTATCACTGTTGTTTTTATACAATACTAGCATTATCACTGTTGTTTTTATACAATACTAGCATTATCACTGTTGTTTTTATACAATACTAGCATTATCACTGTTGTTTTTATACAATACTAGATTGTCACTGTTGTTTTTATACAATACTAGCATTATCACTGTTGTTTTTATACAATACTAGCATTTCACTGTTGTTTTTATACAATACTAGCATATCACTGTTTTTTTTATACAATACTAGCATTATCACTGTTGTTTTTATACAATACTAGCATTTCACTGTTGTTTTTATACAATACTAGCATTATCACTGTTGTTTTTATACAATACTAGCATTATCACTGTTGTTTTTATACAATACTAGATTTCACTGTTGTTTTTATACAATACTAGCATTACACTGTTGTTTTTATACAATACTAGATTTCACTGTTGTTTTTATACAATACTAGCATTATCACTGTTGTTTTTATACAATACTAGATTATCACTGTTGTTTTTATACAATACTAGATTTCACTGTTGTTTTTATACAATACTAGATTATCACTGTTGTTTTTATACAATACTAGTATTTCATTGTTGTTTTTATACAATACTAGCATTATCACTGTTGTTTTTATACAATACTAGATTATCATTGTTGTTTTTATACAATACTAGCTTTATCACTGTTGTTTTTATACAATACTAGCATTATCACTGTTGTTTTTATACAATACTAGCATTATCACTGTTGTTTTTATACAATACTAGCATTATCACTGTTGTTATTATACAATACTAGCATTATCACTGTTGTTTTTATACAATACTAGCATTATCACTGTTGTTTTATACAATACTAGCATTATCACTGTTGTTTTTATACAATACTAGCATTATCACTGTTGTTTTTATACAATACTAGCATTATCACTGTTGTTATTATACAATACTAGCATTATCACTGTTGTTATTATACAATACTAGCATTATCACTGTTGTTATTATACAATACTAGCATTATCACTGTTGTTTTATACAATACTAGCATATCACTGTTGTTTTATACAATACTAGATTATCATGTTGTTTTTATACAATACTAGATTTCACTGTTGTTTTTATACAATACTAGTATTATCATGTTGTTTTTATACAATACTAGTATTGTCACTGTTGTTTTTATACAATACTAGATTATCACTGTTGTTTTTATACAATACATTTATCATTGTTGTTTTTATACAATACTAGATTTCACTGTTGTTTTTATACAATACTAGCATTATCACTGTTGTTTTTATACAAACTAGCATATCACTGTTGTTTTTATACAAACTAGCTTTATCACTGTTGTTTTTATACAATACTAGCATTATCACTGTTGTTTTTATACAATACTAGCATTATCAGTTTTTTATACAATACTAGCATTATCACTGTTGTTTTTATACAATACAGATTATTTTGTTTTTATACAATACTAGCATTATCACTGTTGTTTTTTATTTTTTTTTTTATACAATACTAGCATTATCACTGTTGTTATTTTTAACAATATGCATTATCACTTTGTTTTATACAATACTAGCATTATCACTGTTGTTTTTATACAATACTAGCATTACATTTGTTTTATACAATACTAGCATTATCACTGTTGTTTTTATACAATACTAGCATTATCACTGTTGTTATTTTTAACAATACTAGCTTTATCACTGTTGTTATTATACAATACTAGCATGATCACTGTTGTTATTATACAATACTAGCATTATCACTGTTGTTTTTTATACAATACTAGCATTATCACTGTTGTTTTTATACAATACTAGCATTATCACTGTTGTTTTTATACAATACTAGTATTATCACTGTTGTTTTTATACAATACTAGTATTGTCACTGTTGTTTTTATACAATACTAGTATTATCACTGTTGTTTTTATACAATACTAGTATTATCATTGTTGTTTTTATACAATACTAGCATTATCACTGTTGTTTTTATACAATACTAGCATTATCACTGTTGTTTTTATACAATACTAGCATGATCACTGTTGTTTTTATACAATACTAGCATTATCACTGTTGTTTTTATACAATACTAGCATTATCACTGTTGTTTTTATACAATACTAGCATTATCACTGTTGTTTTTATACAATACTAGCATTATCACTGTTGTTTTTATACAATACTAGCATTATCACTGTTGTTATTATACAATACTAGCATTATCACTGTTGTTATTATACAATACTAGCATGATCACTGTTGTTATTATAAATACTAGCATTATCACTTTTTTTTTTTATACAATACTAGTTACACTGTTTTTTTATACAATACTAGCATTATCACTGTTGTTTTTATACAATACTAATTATCACTGTTGTTATTATACAATATAGCATTATCACTTTTTTATTATACAATACTAGCATGATCACTGTTGTTATTATACAATACTACATTATCACTGTTATTATACAATACTAGCATTACACTTTGTTTTTATACAATACTAGCATGATCACTGTTGTTATTATACAATACAGATTATACTGTTGTTATTATACAATACTAGCATGATCACTGTTGTTATTATACAATACTAGCATTATCACTGTTGTTTTTATACAATACTAGCATTATCACTGTTTTTTATACAATACTAGCATTATACTTTTTTTATACAATACTAGCATTATCATGTTGTTTTTATACAATACTAGCATTATCACTGTTGTTATTATACAATCTAGCATGATCACTGTTGTTATTATACAATACTAGCATTATCACTTTTTTTTTATACAATACTAGCATTATCACTGTTGTTTTTATACAATATAGATTATCACTGTTGTTATTATACAATACTAGCATTACCACTGTTGTTATTATACAATACTAGCATTATCACTGTTGTTTTTATACAATACTAGCATTATCACTGTTGTTATTATTATACAATACTAGCATTATCACTGTTGTTATTATACAATACTAGCATTATCACTGTTGTTTTTATACAATACTAGCATTATCACTGTTGTTATTATACAATACTAGCATTATCACTGTTGTTATTATACAATACTAGCATTATCACTGTTGTTTTTATACAATACTAGCATGATCACTGTTGTTATTATACAATACTAGCATTATCACTGTTGTTTTTATACAATACTAGCATTATCACTGTTGTTATTATTATACAATACTAGCATTATCACTGTTGTTTTTATACAATACTAGCATATCACTGTTGTTATTATACAATACTAGCATTATCACTGTTGTTTTTATACAATACTAGCATTATCACTGTTGTTATTATTATACAATACTAGCATTATCACTGTTGTTATTATACAATACTAGCATTATCACTGTTGTTATTATACAATACTAGCATTATCACTGTTGTTATTATACAATACTAGCATTATCACTGTTGTTATTATACAATACTAGCATTATCACTGTTATTATACAATACTAGCATTATCATTGTTGTTATTATACAATACTAGCATGATCACTGTTGTTATTATACAATACTAGCATTATCACTGTTGTTTTTATACAATACTAGCATTATCACTGTTGTTATTATACAATACTAGCATTATCACTGTTGTTATTATACAATACTAGCATTATCACTGTTGTTATTATACAATACTAGCATTATCACTGTTGTTATTATACAATACTAGCATTATCACTGTTGTTATTATACAATACTAGCATTATCACTGTTGTTATTATACAATACTAGCATGATCACTGTTGTTATTATACAATACTAGCATTATCACTGTTGTTATTATACAATACTAGCATGATCACTGTTGTTATTATACAATACTAGCATTATCACTGTTGTTTTTATACAATACTAGCATTATCACTGTTGTTTTATTATACAATACTAGCATTATCACTGTTGTTTTTATACAATACTAGCATTATCACTGTTGTTTTTATACAATACTAATATTATCACTGTTGTTTTTATACAATACTAGCATTACACTGTTGTTTTTATACAATACTAGTATTCTCACTGTTGTTTTTATACAATACTAGCATTATCACTGTTGTTATTATACAATACTAGCATTATCACTGTTATTATACAATACTAGTATTATCACTGTTGTTATTATACTATACTAGCATTATCACTGTTTTTATACAATACTAGTATTATCACTGTTGTTATTATTATACAATACTAGCATTATCACTGTTGTTATTATTATACAATACTACTATTATTATCACTGTTATTATACAATACTATTATTATCAGTTATTATACAATACTACCGGTAATCTTATTATTGTTGTTATCATACACTACTATTATTATCACTATTGTTATTATACAATACTAGCATTATCACTGTTGTTATTATACAATACTAGCATGATCACTGTTGTTATTATACAATACTAGCATTATCACTGTTGTTATTATACAATACTAATCTTATTATTGTTGTTATTATACACTACTAGTATTATCACTGTTGTTATTATAACTGTTATTATACAATACTATTATTATCACTGTTATTATACAATACTAATCTTATTATTGTTGTTATTATACACTGCTAGTATTATCACTATTGTTATTATACAATACCAGTAGTCATGTTTACATTTCTGTAGCTGCATCAAATGTTCAGAAATATCTCAGCGAGACGTTGTCAGTTGCCAACTGAGCTACATCCACTCACCACTTCGAACAGTGTTGACCAGATCTGCTCTCTTGATCTCCAAGCAGGCTCCACTTAGCTGGTCAAACAAGGCTGTGGAATTGCTGGCATTTTTGTTTGAATTCAACCAGGTCTCTAACAGTTTGAAGGTTTTCACTACATTGTCCTCAGAGCCACCTGTTATCTTGTCGACTGTGTCTGTAGGTAACTTCAAGAATACGCCCAGTTGGAACTGTTCCTTCACGCTGCACTCAGCCTGGGCCACCTTCATCAGGAAGACGCTGTCCATTTGCACTAGAGAGGAAGGAAAACCTGTTACAACACAAGTTATTTGATGTTCTAAGCAACACTGTTCTAAGTAACAATTAACCACATCACGCAACAGTAACCTGCCTCGGTCTACAGTACAGTTTGGAGCTATTTCTAACTTTTCATTAAAATATTCATAACTTTGCTAATACTTATCCATAAATATGGTTGAACTCTAATTTTTTTGGCAATCAGACCATATATCGCTATGCATGGATAATATTACCACAATATCAAATGATCACGACTGTTCAAATGTTGGGTTATCTGTACTGCATGCAGTGCAGATAACTCACTATAGCTTTATGTAGAGACCCAACCACCCATCATTTGGAAGGGTAAAAACGAATATGGGCGGGTAGAAATATGGGTGGACGGGTAAAAAAATGAAGGAGCAAAAAAGTCTTCCAAAACCATAGATATTGTTAGTTATGCTTGAAAGTGAGTGAAAATTACCAGGGTCACATCTGTGTTTGTAGTCGATTTCAGGTCATCAGACACATTTAAGTTTGTAAATTGGCAGTTAACATCCACGTGTCCACCAAAACATGTGTAACTGGCAATAATTTTATCCTGCATAAAGCCCTGTAACTCACTGCATTGAAATATCTAGGAAACAGCATATTTTTTGTGACACATGTACTATTACACTAGTATAATTCTGTGATCAATGTGAACAATTGCCTAAAATCAAATGTAACATAAAATGTTGATAAGACATGCAAAAAATCATTGGATAGTTACATCAAGATATTGCACCATGTTACTTCAATTCTTTAAATATCATCATCTTTGTTTCACATTTTGGAAATAACATGTTGAATGAAATGTTTGAAACTTTTATACACCTAGCACTCAAGTCAATACCTTTTGTCTCCGCAGTGACGTCCATGGTAGATGGAACAGCAGCGTTTTCCCCAATTTGAGCCAAGTCTAATCTGTAAGTTATTCAAAATTGAAAACGGCCATACATTAGACACCACTCTGGTATAAAACACAATAAAATAAAACTCTACCAAACTCCACCCTTCCGACTTCTGCCTACCATCCTACACACCCCTTACCACATCCAAGGGATCTTCAAAACTGCACTATATAATATATTCACAATGGATAGGAATAAGAAATCACATGTTACTAATGTTTTCATTGGCTGTAGGTGTATTGATTGTACTGAATATTCAAAAGCTACAATTACATAACTAGGACAGTGGTTTAGTGTGGACACACAGCTAAACAGCTCCTTTGCACACCTGAGACAGGGCTGCATAAATAACAAGCATGGAGGCACACAAGAAAACGTCACAGCTAGGATGCAAAAAGCAAAGGTGGTAGTCCTCATATTGAGAAAAAATATAATCAAAACAACATAAAAATATAATCAAAACAAGGCAAACTTGGAAATGCGCTAAAGTCTAAACTCAATCATTACAAAATCACTCTAGTCTAGAGTTGAAAACTAAATGGACAAAACTAAATAAATATATGACACACGTGGAAACCTAGCTGCTAACAAACATAACCTGAAAGTAACCACATGGGCTCCCTCGTGGTAAATTATTAAGTGATGTTGAAGTGCCAAAATGATGAGCCATGATAATGTTGTGTGTGTGTGTGTGTGTGTGTGTGTGTGTGTGTGTGTGTGTGTGTGTGTGTGTGTTTGTGTGTGTCACTGTGTGTGAACTTTTCCCCATCCACTATGTACGTACCCCACCCTAGCCCTAATCCCACATTCCCAAGCCCTGTTATTCCATTTCCAGATAACACGAAATCAGCCACCCTTAAACCAACCAACCATACTAGTGCGTGATGCCCCAGTAGGCGTTTTGCACTACAAAAGATCAGAACCCGGAAGGAAAGCACTGACACTAGACACTAGTCTAGAATCATGTCATCCCGACATTATTGCTATTTCCAGGCATACCCTGCTATAACAAATGCCGCGACATATATAGCCAGTTATCGCTATCTAAATGCGAGCTATTGCACAAATGCTTCGAGCATGACAATTACGCATTTGTTTGAAAGATAACACACGATGACAGCACACGACTACCCACTGATTTCACGGAGATAGTTCCCAGAAGAGAAACTGAGTTTAGCTTCGAAACAAATCCGCTAGGTTTCGGCGGAAGTGACCGACACTGTCGCCATCTGTTGGACTATACGAGAGATGCACTTTAGAAAACAAATCCGCCAGTTTTTTTTACCCGTATAACACAAAAAATATTGTTATCATCCGCTCGATCATTATTACGTTGTAATTCAACTGTTGTGATGACAGCTTTCATTACCAGCATTTGAAGCAGTTAGCTGTTGGTGCTGTCATCGTGTGCCACGCACCTTAAAAGGATAACGTTGTGACATTTGCGAGCGATAATATATGGTGTTAACATTCAAACCGGAAAAACACAAAGTACGCATGTATTTTGCGCCATTCCTGGGTGTGATTTTTCTAGTAAGAACAATGAAGAATAAGTGTACTGACAACAGATATCGCTACCGAATAATTATCATTACCCAGCTCTGACGCCTCTGCGAGTGTGTAGCTCTGTAACCGGCTGTCACAACTGAACTGGCACAGCCATATAATGACATATCGCATTGTTGCCAGTGTTACGTGTGCATATTATTGAGGGTGCTGGTCTGTCAGTGAACATTCTCAGTGCCAACTCAAAAAGGTTGCCTTTTGGCGATAATTACTGTTTTGAAAAAGGCTGACTATACAGTGGAATGACACCTCAGATTTTGTTTGGTCTAGTAAGTTAACAGAACGTTACGAAAGGGTGGAAACAACTAGAACTATTAATCATAAAAAATGGTGATGATGCACATATAGCATTGTGCAATTCCGTGGCAGTTGTGTCATTTGGCAACTATTATGCACACACCCAAACGATCAAACATACACGAACACACACATGCATGTGTTGATATAAATTATTGCCATAATTGTTATAATAATGTGTTTGGTAGATGACACCTAAGACAAACAACTAAAGGGAATACATTCGGCATTACCATGACGTCAACAATGCAGCTGTCTCGACTTTGTGGTGTCTTTGCTGTCATAAAGCCAACAGGAATAACTTCAGCAAAGCTTGGTGACAGGATTCGCGATGACTTACAAAAGGGTAGGTATTGTGTGATGTCTTGTTGTCTTCACAGATGTGTCTTAAGGTGTTGATGAAGGTATTACTTAAGATCAGATATTGTCTCGATTTATTAAATTGTTTTGATGTATAGAAGTTAGACATCACTGCATTGTCCAGAATACATTTTGATTAGTACAGTGTATATATATATATATATATATATATATATATATATATATATATATATATATATATATATATATATATATATATATATATATATATATATATATATATATATATATATATAAAATACAGGGTACTACAGCTGTAAATAAAGATTAAAACATTATACATTACATGCAGCTCACTAAATGCTACTATGCTAACATGCTAGGGCATGACAGAATATTCCTTTGAACAGTAACAGTGACTGAACGGCAGCTGGTGCCATGGTGAGTTAAGCTGACTGATGGACCATGGCAGACAGAAGTGTTAATATGTATTAAGCCTGCACATGATCTAATGTACTAGAACTTATTTTGATCAATCATATATGTACACTGTACTGTGTCAGCAAATATAATGTGTTTGAAAATGTCTCTGATAGAATATTTATCGTGCATTTGCTAACATGTGACTCACTTGCCCAGTTTCATTCTGGACACATGCAAAAAAAATTATGTTCAATAAATGTTTTGATTTTGGCATACATTTAAAGCTTATTTAAATGGTATCCAAAAGGTTTGAAATTTAATTGAACAAGTTCGCTGCTTAATACCCACTGTTTACAAAAAAGTGTTTTCTATTCCAGACCATGGTACAATTTGCAACAATTAATTCCAAATTGAAATTAATTCTTGTTTCTGTTTTAGAGATTGGGTGTGAACTCTTGAAAGGTCAAAGGCTAAAGATTGGTCATGGTGGTACATTAGACATGTTTGCCACAGGCGTGATGTGCTTTGGCCTTGGGGCCGGATGTAAACAGTTACATGCATTACTACATGGAAAAAAGGTATTTTAATATGTTGCGTTTTGATAAACATATATATATATATGGCTTATTGTAGTATAATTTAACTTACTTTGGAGCTTTAATGTCAAAGATGAGCACGACGTTTCGACCTGTCAGCTACGGGCCTTGTTCACGTACTGGTGAATATATATATAGATCTCTATAATTTGTACTGTTATTTTTACGCAGATATGTGTCATTTTTCCATGCATAATTTTATTAACTAAGAGAACTAGTTTAAACAGAAGGCTTGTATTAAAAATTATATCATACCGTATTGTCCATAATAGACGAGTGGGAAGGCTTGGGTCTATTAATTTCTCAAAAGTGGGTCGTATGTGGTTACCCGCTATATCGGCTTTTAAACAGAGTAGATAACTCATCCACAATGCGGCACCACTGAAGTATGTATGTGTACAGCACCTCCAAATGAATGACCCGAGAAATGGTTCCTTTTAAATCAACATTTTACTGTTGACACTTGTTTTGTGTCTCGTCAGAGGTACGTGTCAACTTGCTTATATCTGGTGACACTTGTTTTATGTGTCTTCAGAGGTACATGTCAACTTGCTTATATCTGGTGACACTTGTTTTATGTGTCTTCAGAGGTACATGTCAACTTGTTTATATCTGGTGACACTTGTTTTATGTGTCTTCAAGGGTACGTGTCAACTTGTTTATATCTGGTGACACTTGTTTTATGTGTCTTCAAGGGTACGTGTCAACTTGTTTATATCTGGTGACACTTGTTTTATGTCTCTTCAGAGGTACGTGTCAACTTGTTTATATCTGGTGACACTTGTTTTATGTCTCTTCAGAGGTACATGTCAACATGTCGTTTGGGGGTAGCCACAGAAACATATGGAGCTGAAAGCAGAATGACGAAGGAATTGCCTTACAGTAGGTACCCCAAGGACACAAGTGGTAGTTGCAGTATGTATAGGAAACCTTTGTATGTGTTCACTTTCTTAGAGCTACTATTTCAGAGAAGAAACACCAAACATGACATAGTGATAAAGTCGATGCTACATGGCCTAGGTGTAAGTTCATATTATCTTGGGTTGTGTAGATACTGTAGTACTACAACAGTAGTTGAACACACGACCTCTGGCAGATACCCTCTGATGTATGGAGGTTAGTTGAGCTGATTCTGTTGTACCAGTTCCTTGTAATTAACACAGGTGATTACCTCCAAACAGCCCAAACTTGGGCTAACGCAGGAGTTGTTCTTCTCTAGCATTTGTGAGTCCACTACAGGTTAAACATTTACCCCCTGTGTGGGATCTTTTACTTCCCCTGGCATAGACACCAGATAGAAGGGATCACCGGCTTTTAGTGTCTCTTCCAAAAGACAGGCAAATGTGGGGTGAATGAAATTTCGAAACGGCGGTAGGTGGGATTGACCACCGTCCCCTCGATTAACAGTTCGGCGCTCTACCGCGTGGTCATAAAAATAAAATACATTATATTAATCATATTAATTATTAAACAACAATGACCACACATCAGTAGCTATGGTTGTTCTTACAGTGTATATTTTGCCAGTTGAGAGCATTTTTACGGTTGTCTTTGTTCTGCCAGGTCATGTGACCAGAGACCAGCTACAAGAAGCGATATCAACATTTACTGGACAGATTTCACAAATGCCCCCTGTGTGAGTATATGTTACCCTTAGATGCCCCCAGCATAGTGCGGACAACAGTTAGATAATGGACACATATTACATGTTATAACTCGATATGTTATCGATACATAAACAGTTATAATTTGCACCGGCCGTTTATAGCTCTGCAAAGATGGCATGAATACAGCTTTGTCTATCATGTATCACAGCATATCACGATACCAATATGGTGTACCATGCCATGGGGGGTGTATCACGATACACTGATACACCTGTGTATTGTTGTGGCCCTGTCAGTCATGCGTCTCATAGAAACCAGATGCGTAATTCCTTGTTGAGTCTGACCAAGTCATAGCTACATCGCATAATGGACAGTGAATGAAGTGAGTGAAGTCTGCCTTTTCATTTACTGGTGATTTGAGTGAGGTCTGCCTTTTCATTCACTGGTCATATGAGTGAGGTCTGCCTTTTCATTCACTGGTCATATGAGTGAGGTCTGCCTTTTCATCCACTGGTCATATGAGTGAGGTCTGCCTTTTCATTCACTGGTCATATGAGTGAGGTCTGCCTTTTCATTCACTGGTGATATGAGTGAGGTCTGCCTTTTCATTCACTGGTGAAATGAGTGAGGTCTGCCTTTTCATACACTGGTGATATGAGTGAGGTCTGCCTTTTCATTCACTGGTCATATGAGTGAGGTCTGCCTTTTCATTCACTGGTGAAGTGAGTAAGGTCTGCCTTTCAGCGCTGCACTCGCTCGAAGCTGACAGTGCCAGCCTCATAGGACAACAAATTACTGGACTAAATTAAGTGATGATAGTGTTAAGGCCAGTAGTGTAAATAGGTTTAAAAATAATATTGACAGTTTTCTGGGGAGGGCAGGTTAAATATAGGTTGAACATTATTTTCAGGAGATATTTTAATACTGAATCAATTACTTATTCATACATTTTATGTTAATTTATTTATTATTACGAATGCATTGGTATTATTGTAATATATTTTATGTAAGTTTTATTGTACTTATGTATTTTTAGAGACAATGTATTTTATTTAGTAGCTTGGCATTTTAGAATTTTAAAATATTTATAATTTAATGTATGGTACTAATTAATGCACAGTTTAAGTACATGTAGTACATGTTATTTCTTATCATGCCGTATCTTATCCTCATTCGGAAGAATGACCTGTCCTCTGTCTCCCAGATTCTCTGCCCTGAAGCACAAAGGGAGAAGATTATCGGACATGGCCCGTGCCGGGGACACACTCCCTGAGATACAGCCTCGTCTCGTCCAAGTCGACAGCATCACTTGTCTCGACTTCTCTCCTCCGTACTTCACACTTGGTTGGTACTTGCCTTGACTTCTCTCCTCCGTACTTCACACTTGGTTGGTACTTGCCTTGACTTCTCTCCTCCGTACTTCACACTTGGTTGGTACTTGCCTTGACTTCTCTCCTCCGTACTTCACACTTGGTTGGTACTTGCCTTGACTGCTCTCCTCCGTACTTCACACTTGGTTGGTACTTGCAATGACTTCTCTCCTCCCTACTTCACACTTGGTTGGTACTTGCCTTGACTTCTCTCCTCCGTACTTCACACTTGGTTGGTACTTGCAAAGACTTCTCTCCTCCGTACTTCACACTTGGTTGGTACTTGCAATGACTTCTCTCCTCCGTACTTCACACTTGGTTGGTACTTGCCTTGACTGCTCTCCTCCGTACTTCACACTTGGTTGGTACTTGCAATGAATTCTCTCCTCCGTACTTCACACTTGGTTGGTACTTGCAATGACTTCTCTCCTCCGTACTTCACACTTGGTTGGTACTTGCCTTGACTTCTCTCCTCCGTACTTCACACTTGGTTGGTACTTGCAATGACTTCTCTCCTCCGTACTTCACACTTGGTTGGTACTTGCAATGAATTCTCTCCTCCGTACTTCACACTTGGTTGGTACTTGCCTTGACTTCTCTCCTCCATACTTCACACTTGGTTGGTACTTGCCTTGACTTCTCTCCTCCGTACTTCACACTTGGTCGGTACTTGCCTTGACTTCCCTCATCCGTACTTCACACTTGGTCGGTACTTGCCTTGACTTCTCTCCTCCGTACTTCACACTTGGTCGGTACTTGCCTTGACTTCTCTCCTCCGTACTTCACACTTGGTTGGTACTTGCCTTGACTTCTCTCCTCCGTACTTCACACTTGGTTGGTACTTGCAATGACTTCTCTCCTCCGTACTTCACACTTGGTTGGTACTTGCAATGACTTCTCTCCTCCGTACTTCACACTTGGTTGGTACTTGCAATGAATTCTCTCCTCCGTACTTCACACTTGGTTGGTACTTGCCTTGACTTCTCTCCTCCATACTTCACACTTGGTTGGTACTTGCCTTGACTTCTCTCCTCCGTACTTCACACTTGGTCGGTACTTGCCTTGACTTCCCTCATCCGTACTTCACACTTGGTCGGTACTTGCCTTGACTTCTCTCCTCCGTACTTCACACTTGGTCGGTACTTGCCTTGACTTCTCTCCTCCGTACTTCACACTTGGTTGGTACTTGCCTTGACTTCTCTCCTCCGTACTTCACACTTGGTTGGTACTTGCAATGACTTCTCTCCTCCGTACTTCACACTTGGTTGGTACTTGCCTTGACTTCTCTCCTCCGTACTTCACACTTGGTTGGTACTTGCAATGACTTCTCTCCTCCGTACTTCACACTTGGTTGGTACTTGCAATGACTTCTCTCCTCCGTACCTCACACTTGGTTGGTACTTGCAATGACTTCTCTCCTCCGTACCTCACACTTGGTTGGTACTTGCAATGACTTCTCTCCTCCGTACTTCACACTTGGTTGGTACTTGCCTTGACTTCTCTCCTCCGTACTTCACACTTGGTTGGTACTTGCCTTGACTTCTCTCCTCCGTACTTCACACTTGGTCGGTACTTGCCTTGACTTCTCTCCTCCGTACTTCACACTTGGTCGGTACTTGCCTTGACTTCTCTCCTCCGTACTTCACACTTGGTTGGTACTTGCCTTGACTTCTCTCCTCCGTACTTCACACTTCGTTGGTACTTGCCTTGACTTCTCTCCTCTGTACTTCACACTTGGTTGGTACTTGCAATGACTTCTCTCCTCCGTACTTCACACTTGGTTGGTACTTGCCTTGACTTCTCTCCTCCGTACTTCACACTTGGTTGGTACTTGCAATGACTTCTCTCCTCCGTACTTCACACTTGGTTGGTACTTGCAATGACTTCTCTCCTCCGTACCTCACACTTGGTTGGTACTTGCAATGACTTCTCTCCTCCGTACTTCACACTTGGTTGGTACTTGCCTTGACTTCTCTCCTCCGTACTTCACACTTGGTCGGTACTTGCCTTGACTTCTCTCCTCCGTACTTCACACTTGGTTGGTACTTGCCTTGACTTCTCTCCTCCGTACTTCACACTTGGTTGGTACTTGCCTTGACTTCTCTCCTCCGTACTTCACACTTGGTTGGTACTTGCCTTGACTTCTCTCCTCCGTACTTCACACTTGGTCGGTACTTGCCTTGACTTCTCTCCTCCGTACTTCACACTTGGTTGGTACTTGCAATGACTTCTCTCCTCCGTACTTCACACTTGGTTGGTACTTGCAATGACTTCTCTCCTCCGTACTTCACACCTGGTTGGTACTTGCAATGACTTCTCTCCTCCGTACTTCACACTTGGTTGGTACTTGCCTTGACTTCTCTCCTCCGTACTTCACACTTGGTTGGTACTTGCCTTGACTTCTCTCCTGCGTACTTCACACTTGGTTGGTACTTGCCTTGACTTCTCTCCTCCATACTTCACACCTGGTTGGTACTTGCAATGACTTCTCTCCTCCGTACTTCACACTTGGTTTGTACTTGCAATGACTTCTCTCCTCCGTACTTCACACTTGGTTGGTACTTGTAATGACTTCTCTCCTCCGTACTTCACACTTGGTTGGTACTTGCCTTGACTTCTCTCCTCCGTACTTCACACCTGGTTGGTACTTGCCTTGACTTCTCTCCTCCATACTTCACACTTGGTTGGTACTTGCAATGACTTCTCTCCTCCGTACTTCACACTTGGTTTGTACTTGCAATGACTTCTCTCCTCCGTACTTCACACTTGGTTGGTACTTGCAATGACTTCTCTCCTCCGTACTTCACACTTGGTTGGTACTTGCCTTGACTTCTCTCCTCCGTACTTCACACCTGGTTGGTACTTGCCTTGACTTCTCTCCTCCGTACTTCACACTTGGTTGGTACTTGCCTTGACTTCTCTCCTCCGTACTTCACACTTGGTTGGTACTTGCCTTGACTTCTCTCCTCCGTACTTCACACTTGGTTGGTACTTGCCTTGACTTCTCTCCTCCGTATTTCACACTTGGTTGGTACTTGCCTTGACTTCTCTCCTCCGTACTTCACACTTGGTTGGTACTTGCCTTGACTTCTCTCCTCCGTACTTCACACTTGGTTGGTACTTGCCTTGACTTCTCTCTTCCATACTTCACATTTGGTTGGTACTTGCCTTGACTTCTCTCCTCCGTACTTCACACTTGGTTGGTACTTGCCTTGACTTCTCTCCTCCGTACTTCACACTTGGTTGGTACTTGCCTTGACTTCTCTCCTCCGTACTTCACACTTGGTTGGTACTTGCCTTGACTTCTCTCCTCCGTACTTCACACTTGGTTGGTACTTGCCTTGACTTCTCTCCTCTGTACTTCACACTCGGTTGGTACTTGCCTTGACTTCTCTCCTCCGTACTTCACACTTGGTTGGTACTTGCCTTGACTTCTCTCCTCCGTACTTCACACTTGGTTGGTACTTGCCTTGACTTCTCTCTTCCATACTTCACACTTGGTTGGTACTTGCCTTGACTTCTCTCTTCCGTACTTCACACTTGGTTGGTACTTGCCTTGACTTCTCTCTTCTGTACTTCACACTTGGTTGGTACTTGCCTTGACTTCTCTCTTCCATACTTCACATTTGGTTGGTACTTGCCTTGACTTCTCTCTTCCATACTTCACACTTGGTTGGTACTTGCCTTGACTTCTCTCTTCCGTACTTCACACTTGGTTGGTACTTGCCTTGACTTCTCTCTTCCGTACTTCACACTTGGTTGGTACTTGCCTTGACTTCTCTCTTCCATACTTCACATTTGGTTGGTACTTGCCTTGACTTCTCTCTTCCATACTTCACACTTGGTTGGTACTTGCCTTGACTTCTCTCCTCCGTACTTCACATTTGGTTGGTACTTGCCTTGACTTCTCTCTTCCATACTTCACATTTGGTTGGTACTTGCCTTGACTTCTCTCCTCCGTACTTCACATTTGGTTGGTACTTGCCTTGACTTCTCTCTTCCATACTTCACACTTGGTTGGTACTTGCCTTGACTTCTCTCTTCCATACTTCACATTTGGTTGGTACTTGCCTTGACTTCTCTCTTCCATACTTCACATTTGGTTGGTACTTGCCTTGACTTCTCTCTTCCATACTTCACACTAGGTTGGTACTTGCCTTGACTTCTCTCTTCCATACTTCACACTTGGTTGGTACTTGCCTTGACTTCTCTCTTCCATACTTCACATTTGGTTGGTACTTGCCTTGACTTCTCTCTTCCATACTTCACACTTGGTTGGTACTTGCCTTGACTTCTCTCTTCCATACTTCACACTTGGTTGGTACTTGCCTTGACTTCTCTCCTCCGTACTTCACACTTGGTTGGTACTTGCCTTGACTTCTCTCTTCCATACTTCACACTTGGTTGGTACTTGCCTTGACTTCTCTCTTCCATACTTCACATTTGGTTGGTACTTGCCTTGACTTCTCTCTTCCATACTTCACATTTGGTTGGTACTTGCCTTGACTTCTCTCTTCCATACTTCACATTTGGTTGGTACTTGCCTTGACTTCTCTCTTCCATACTTCACACTTGGTTGGTACTTGCCTTGACTTCTCTCTTCCGTACTTCACACTTGGTTGGTACTTGCCTTGACTTCTCTCCTCCGTACTTCACACTTGGTTGGTACTTGCCTTGACTTCTCTCCTCCGTACTTCACATTTGGTTGGTACTTGCCTTGACTTCTCTCTTCCATACTTCACACTTGGTTGGTACTTGCCTTGACTTCTCTCCTCCGTACTTCACATTTGGTTGGTACTTGCCTTGACTTCTCTCCTCCGTACTTCACATTTGGTTGGTACTTGCCTTGTTACAACGCTCTGTCTTTGTCCAGTTCTATCCATATATCACATTCATTCTGTTAAGTGTACAGAACACTTCAAGGTTTTATAAGTAGCCAGATATCGATTTCATCTTGACACCTTATCAAAGTTCCAAGAAAGTCTGTACCCAAGGATATGGGCATTTGGTCACTCTCACCAGGGCTAAATGTATTCTCTACAAATGTCTTCAGCTGATTGATGGATGATTCTCTTGCTCTGTGAAACCACAGAATCATTGCGTAAGTTTGAGAACAACTGAGTATTATCCAACTAATAATCAGTAAAATGGTGTAGGTTTTTTGAGAATTTGTTTCAAGTGGTGATGGAGCAAACTCTGACATCTGCCTGCCAAATGAAGTAAATGTGTATACACACACACTATGCATTATGTACATACTGTACAGGAATAGACCTGTCCACTAGTCTGTACACTAGTAACGATAAGGACGGACTAGTAAATATGCCTAATAACTAGTCTGGTTGTCAAGGACGTAATAGTAATGGTCAGTGTGTCATCCACCCCACCCTAAAGTAGTCAATCAAGTGTTTGTAGTCACAGAGACCGTAACCTTAACCCATCCACAAACTGGGATGTAACTGAATCCCAAGTCGTTAAAACATTGATAAATTGTAGCCAGTGAACAATAATAATAATAAATAACAGTATTTGTCTACGCCATATCTCTAGCAATAAAACCATTCAGAGGCGCATTACACTTTACATGAATATACAGATTACCTTAAAATAAACAATAGAGACGTAGTTGTAAAATAAATAGATCAGTAAAAATTGTTCAATATAAATAAATAATATTAGTCTTAATAATACTAAAATACTAATACTGAAAAATTAAAGTTAATTATATTACAATTTAAAAGTAAATAAATAATAAAATAGTTGATAAATGGTGGGAAAATTAAAAATTTGGTAGGTTTTTATTTAAAATAAAAAATTTTTTAATTATAAATTACAATTTATGTGCGGCATAGAAAGTTTGATCTTTATATGTGGGCATCACAACTGGCTACTAGTGACAGCGTCATTTACTGATAAATGGTGACATTTTCTTAGGCATGGCCACTAGCTATGAAATTGTCTGGGCATTAATTGTAAGATTAATACTTCTTGATGTCTACAATTTATATTTATATTTTACAGTCCAAAACAGTTTTCTTAAGACATCATAATATGAGGTCAATATCCAGAATGATTATGGAAAATTCACAATGGTAGGCTGCCTTGTATCTGGTAGGGTGATACTACTGGTTCAAAAGGTCTCCCATTGTTGAGGAAACTTGTGTCTACTGGTCAATGAGCACAGTTGGTGTCCTATTTCAATTCAGTTTTTAAATACAAATCAATGTTCAGTTCTTCATTAATTACTTCTGTCATTTCTTTATTACTACTTTGTCGCCTTTATTAACTCTGTCACCACTTGGACCATTACTTTTCTCTTTTTACTTATTATTAGTTGGATAATACTCAGTTGTTCTCAAACTTACGCAATGATTCTGTGGTTTCACAGAGCAAGAGAATCATCCATCTATCAGCTGAAGACATTTGTAGAGAATACATTTAGCCCTGCTGACAGTACCAAATGCCCATTTCCTTTGCCATAGTTATTCCTTGTTATTTATCTGTGGTTGTAAAAACAGTTTTTTGTTTTAGATAAAATTGTAGCAACTTACTTAAATTTGTTTTGTTTTTATCTTTTGTCCTAGTAAACTTCAGACTAGTAAACTTTTGGTCTTTACTACTGTCTAGTGAAATATGTGCTGAAGTTCTACCCCTGATACATTAGTTGGAATATTGTTAGAGTATGGTAGTAACAGTGTGGTTTGTGTGTGTTTTTGCATAGAGGCAACAAAGCTGACGTATAGAAATGTTGCAACATTGCTGGTTAATTTTATATGAAAATTCATTTTGCAGGCAAAATATTTAAAAAAAAGAAAAAAAACTACTAGATTCTCAATACCATTTTACCTCATTTTTGTAGATATAAAATGTGGAGGTGGCTTTTACGTGCGGAGCTTAGTTCACAACTTGGGAGAAGGTGTTGTATCTGAAATTATTATTATTTATAGAACATGTCCACTGAAAATAAAATGGAGTCATTTGAAGTCAATTCTCAGCATGCAGACTTGAAATTATGGTTTGGTCACGAGATTCTAAAATAACCTTGTGTATCTCTGCAGGTTTGCTCCACCTGTTGACTTAATCTGTCCAATCATAATTTAACACAAATAACCTTGTCACAGAAACAAACCATTGCTATGTGTCTTGTAAATTTGTCCAGTTCAGCTACGAACCATGTTTTGTGTAAATTCAATTTTCTAAATGTAAAATCTTGAGAGTTGGGAAATTCTGAATTTCTTGATCATTTCCACAAGAACTGACCGACTTCATACACGTATCTAACTTATTTGCCAAATTTACCTAACAAGAATTAATTGTTTTATTTCACCCAGCAGTTTGTTCTTTTACAGCCGTTGCCAGTTGTGCCCACGTGGTGGCGCTAGAGAGAACCGAACACGGCCCGTTCACACGAGACGACGCAATTCCCGAATATCAGTGGACACTGGAGAATGTCCTCACGGCCATTGATGCCGCAGAAGCAAAGTTTGGTGACTACACGAAAGATGCACAGTGCGATGTTAATACAGTCAGAATATCAACAAGAAATAAAGGAATATGAACCTACTCACTTGTACCGAATTCAGTCTTGAAAGGGATTTCTTAGGTGAGGAACATTAAATGTTTATGGACCCCATCCAACACGAGGAAATATTGATTATAAAAAGGTAATTTCTTACAGTGCTATACCGAGCACTTACGACTGCTTAAAACACCTTACGACTTGCAAGGTTTGTTAAGTCGTTCGTGATCTTGATGTCTCTGGGAATCCTTCAGTTGTGCTGCAGTTACTGCACAAACATCCACCACTGTTTATAGCCAGGTAATCAGTCGTACAGAATTCATGAACAAATGATAGGAAGAGGAGTTGATACCAGAAACTCTTGACTAAGAACCAATGTTCTAACTATTTGGTACTACCCTACAGCCTCTTCTTTTTAGGGTTCAGGCACCACTGTAGGTTAGCCACATGTCTATGGCTAGTCTATCAGCGTACTTGATTTTCAGAGTTGTCCTCTATCTAGAATTAGCGAGTCCATTACAGGTTACACATTTATCCCCAGTGTGGGATCTTTTACTTCCCCAGGCAGAGACACCAGATAGAAGGGACCACCGGTTTACAGTGTCTTCTGAAAGACGGACAGTGTCTTCTGAAAGACGGGCATTGTAAGGTGAACGAAACTACCAGTGTTTCGAAACAGTGGCAGATTTAACAAGTTAATGCCACAGGTGAGATAGAACCATCCCTTTGATTGGCCGTCTACCACCCTCCCACATGACCACCTTGTCACAGATGAGGAAGCCCACTGTCACAAAAATATGTACAAAGACAACTCTATTGGGATATATTGATTATCATGGCCATAAAAACAACTATCAAGAAATTTTAACATGGACAAACAGACCAGCTATCAGGAATTATTGTGGGCAGAAACACAATTAAGATATTAATTATCATGGGTAGAGAGAGAGACCTGCTATCTGGAAATGTTTACTATTAGGGGCAAATACAAACTATCAGGAATTACTATTAACATGGTAAAACGATCAGCTATCGAGAAATACTAACAAGGGCAAACAGACCAGTTTTTCATGGGCAAACAGACCAGTTATCATGAAATATTATCATGGGCAAACAGACCAGTTATCATGAAATATTATCATGGGCAAACAGACCAGTTATCATGAAATATTATCATGGGCAAACAGACCAGTTATCATGAAATATTATCATGGGCAAACAGACCAGTTATCATGAAATATTATCATGGGCAAACAGACCAGTTATCATGAAATATTATCATGGGCAAACAGACCAGTTATCATGAAATATTATCATGGGCAAACAGACCAGTTATCATGAAATATTATCATGGGCAAACAGACCAGTTATCATGAAATATTATCATGGGCAAACAGACCAGTTATCATGAAATATTATCATGGGCAAACAGACCAGTTATCATGAAATATTATCATGGGCAAACAGAGCAGTTATCATGAAATATTATCATGGGCAAACAGACCAGTTATCATGAAATATTATCATGGGCAAACAGTTATGAAATATTATCATGGGCAAACAGACCAGATATCATGAAATATTATCATGGGCAAACAGACCAGTTATCATGAAACTATTATCATGGGCAAACAGACCAGTTATCATGAAATATTATCATGGGCAAACAGACCAGTTATCATGAAATATTATCATGGGCAAACAGACCAGTTATCATGAAATATTATCATGGGCAAACAGACCAGTTATCATGAAATATTATCTTGGGCAAACAGACCAGATATCATGAAATATTATCATGGGCAAACAGACCAGTTATCATGAAACTATTATGGGCAAACAGACCAGTTATCATGAAATATTATCATGGGCAAACAGACCAGTTATCATGAAACTATTATGGGCAAACAGACCAGTTATCATGACATATTATCATGGGCAAACAGACCAGTTATCATGAAATAATTATTTATCATGGGCAAACAGACCAGTTATCATAAGCAGAGACCCACAACTCGTAAATATTCATTACGATCAGCAAAGAAACCTGCTCTACCAAAAAATAGAATAGTTTACAACGAAGAATGTCTCACCACCGTGGTGCCATCTATGGTGTGGATCGCCACATTTGTCCACTGATTTCACATTTCCCCAACAGGTGAAAGGTGTGCTTTGTGAGAGCAGCAAGTGTGCAAATAACGTGCAAATAAATGAACATGTAAATTCAGCTCTTCCAACATTTTATTCCACACTGCAGAAAAACACCAGATGTCTTGTGTCGCCCGACAGTACCCTGAGTGCAATCTGTAAGAAGTGCAGCAAACGTTGAGTCACTCGTGTAATAATCCATTCACCTATTATTGCCAACTTCAACCATTTTATTATTAAAATTCATATATAACTATTCCATTTCCGTGACAACCTACCATTGTCGACACTATTTGGCACCAATCTGCAGAATACGACGGTCGCTATTGAAAATGTAAAAACCAGTGCATGTCCCCTCCTCACAATAGAACCTTCTTTCAGTGCAATACATCTATAAATTAATAAGACTAAAAGTAGCCATTCTTGTTTCCTATTACAGTATAAAAATACACTGCCTACATGATAATCTATTCAAACAATCGTGAAGCACAACACCGTCCACCGTAAAGTGACGTTCACTGTACACAATGCAGTTCAAACCTTACGTTGTGATAAAATCTACATAATAATTTAAACAACATCGTGACGACCTCTACGACAATGTCGTATCAGTCGTTGTTGGTGTGGTAACCAGTGTTCTTTGATGTAACGCCACGCCACTCTGGATCTTATCTCGATACTTTCTGCGACAGACGAGTGCACGTGCGGATACGTATTCACGCGTGCATGCTACGATTACGCGACAACGTTGTAGAGCAGATGTTCTTGTTCCTCCGGCACCGCGGTCGACGGCGACTCTCGGTTCAACACAAACGCGTGGGCAAATGCAACCAGGGGGGAGCCGGTAGGGTGCTTAGGGGGCTGACCCGCGGATCCCGCAATGTCGAGGTGGCAAAACGGCAGCATATTGGCAGAGTCAAGGCCGTGCTGCAAACAACGACACGTGAAGGTCAAATGAAATCAAAATATATTTATCCCTCATGGAGAAATGTTCTTGTGAAAATTTTAAAAATAAATGCTTTTCAAGAGAGTACTGTAAAAACAAGTTCTAAGAATTAAATAAAACTAAAAACACAATAGGTTAAAAACAATTATGTTAGGAATATAATTTATATACATCACAGCCAAAAAATAATAATAAAACAGTTCATTGTCTCGTATCTAAGGGACTCCAATGTGAGCACGGAGTTGAATATTAATTATCACAATGTTCTTGAAAAGTGGGTCTTAATTTATTTTGTCCCAACCCACATTTGTGTCGTGGGATTAATTTGGTGTCCCATGTCTCCAACAAGTTTATCTTAGATGCGTCTGGTATGCATGGACAATAAGGGGCAATTCAGTCAGGAGACTTGGTGACACCCTCAAAATTTATAAGTGACCCCATTTTGGGTCGTGACCTTGGGAGTTAAGAACCATTGATCTTGGCACGCAACAACAAGATGTTTGCCGCAAAATAAAAACAATTTGCTCATTTTGAATATAGCAGTACACCATGGACTCGTAACACAGGTACATAACATAACAGAGAATTTAGAAAAAAATTATGTTTTTCTTCTGTGACATCATATACAAAGCGTTGCATTTGAGAAACAAACAATACATCAAAGGACGAACAATGTATCATAACCTCAACAAATACACACTAGCTCGATTACTGTTATAGAAATGGAGTAACAAGCAAAACTATGATCAACAGCATTATCTACTGCCAGCCCAACCATTTTATGTGTGTATATAGTTTTGTACAGTTTTGTATATATATACATATATATATATATATATACACACACACACACACATGTAGATATGCTATATGTATGTATATATATATATATGTTGACAATATATGTATATATATATACATATATATATTACCAACATATGCATAAATATATATCCATGTTTAGCAGGATTATATGCATCTGTGGATGTGGCTACATGCGTGGAAAATTTTCTGAGTGTTAAATCCTGCTACGACCCCTGGGGTATGACCAGTGGCTGGCACAACCAGTACCTTGTCGAGTCCAGACGCCATGATGAGGAAGGCGGCTGGTGACTGATGACCGCGGTCTGTCATGGTGGACGGCTTCCCCCCAGACTGGATGATATCCTCACACTCTGACTTGCCAGCGTGGAACTCGAAGTCCTACAACAACAACACCACTCCCTGCACGGCCACCCCACAACTTCACCTCTCACTTTGGAGTTCCTCCAGCAAGTCTAACTTCACCTCGTGAATCTCTGATGTTGTACATCAGTTTTCATGCAGTGCCTTTTGTATTTTATTTCTCAAGATTGCAAATTGTGCAGATCATAACAATACTTGAATTCCGCGTACTATGGAACTGAGTGGTATAATTAATGAATGAAATGTGATGACAGGCCTGTCTGGGTATGTTTCATAGAATACTGTGTGTGTCTAAGACCCCTGTGTCAGTCAATATTTTTAAACATTGCTCACGCAAAATATATTGTAATATAAACGCATATGCAAAACACCCGCAAGTCTACAGTACACACCTAGAGAGCTACCTTGTTCCGATATCCACAATAATGTAAAAGATGCATCAGTATATTCTGAACTGCTCGATTGCTGGCACCATGTCACTGTAAATTTAGTTTCTACCAATGACAGCTGTCAATCACTGACTGAGGTCTGCCTATTCTTTGCTTACTCCTGTAAGAAAACCTGTTCAGCTTCCATCATCTTGTTCTGATTTACTTTTTGTCCCTAAAGTCAATACTAGTATTGGGACTAGGACGTTTGCTGTGGGTGGAACTCTTTGGAATATGCTTCCTTCTAGTGTTAAATCAGTTGAAAATATTGCTAAATTCCACCGTCATTTAAAGACATACTTCGCAAAAAAACAATCTGATGACAACTGGATTTGTTTATTGACTCCGAGATTGATCAGTCCTTTTGTTTTGATGCGCGTCTGAGCTTGGTTTAAAAGGATTTAGGCCCAATAGAAGTTACCTAATTATTATTATATTAGTATCACTGACTGACAGGTGCCCATCACTGACTGACAGGTGCCCATCACTGACTGACAGGTGCCCATCACTGACTGACAGGTGCCCATCACTGACTGACAGGTGCCCATCACTGACTGACAGGTGCCCATCACTGACTGACAGGTGCTCATCACTGACTGACAGCTGTCACTCACCTCTCGTCTCAGCTTCGAATGTTCCAGTGGGTCACCAGACACTTCACTAGCCCCGAGCAGCCTGTTGACCAGTCCAGCCTTCTGTGCTGGACCATTGGCCACCATAGCCTGAAAACACAAGGACACAACACTCACTGTCGAGTGAACACAGAAAACACAAGGACACAACACTCACTGTCGAGTGAACACAGAAAACACAAGGACACAACACTCACTGCCGAGTGAACACAGAAAACACAAGGACACAACACTGTCAAGTGAACACAGAAAATACAAGTATGCAACACTCACTGTCAAGTGAACACAGTAAATACAAGTATGCAACACTCACTGTCAAGTGAACACAGAAAACACAAGGACACAACACTCACTGTCGAGTGAACACAGAAAACACAAGGGCACAACACTCACTGTCGAGTGAACACAGAAAACACAAGGACACAACACTCACTGTCAAGTGAACACAGAAAACACAAGGACACAACACTCACTGTCGAGTGAACACAGAAAACACAGGGACATCATCATCGAGTGAACACAGAAAACTATTATGCCATCCCAAACTTATGTGCAGCCTTGAAAATACATACCAGTATAACTAAAACCAGTTTCTAAAATGTAATCATGATACAGACGTTTAATTGCTTAATATTCTAATTGTGGTCAATCACACGTAGCACCACAGTGGGACACTTATGTACAGTCTGGCTCACGGAAATGTCAAAGATCAATCACAACTGATATGGAGGTGATAACGTACGCCGTAGTTTTCGCCATAGCAACGGATCACATGACCTGTGAGGGTGGCGACCGTGAAGAGGGCGGGGTTCTTCTCATTGAGGGCCTGAAACGAAAACATTGTCCACAGTTAACATGGTAATGGTGAAAGCTTGTGACAATGATATTGCCAAAGTAAAACAGTGGATATGTCACATTTTGTGACAATGTAACATGTCATGATGTTACAGTGTTGTTTTTGTGACAATACGACTGACAATGACTTAGTAACAATATCACAGAGACAATGAAACACTACAACAACAGGGGTAGTACTTCAGCATTTATTTTACGAGACAGTGGGACTAGTAAACGCCAAAAGGTTTACTAGTACAGCAAGATAAAAACGACCCAAATTTAAGTTGTTACAATATTATTTAGAAATAGCATAAGTAATTTATGAAGTACTGAAGATTTGATTTGCATAAAAATACTGCTCAATTGAAACAGGATGCCAATTGCACTCATTGACCAGTAGTACCACCCTACCAGATACAGGGCAGCCTACTATTATGAATTTTCCATAATCATTCCGGAAACTGATCTCATATTATGGTCTTATGAAACTGCTCTACTGGACTGTATTAGTAGAAATAAAAATAGCACACGATAGAAAATTATAGACATCTAGAACAGTTAAACTTACAATTAATGCCTAGACAAGTTCATAGCTGGTGGCTATACCTATGAAAATATCATCATTTATCAGTAAATGAAGCTGTCACTGCTGTAGCCAGTTGTTCACTGGCAGCAATTTATCAATGTTTTAATGACTTGGGACATCTCAGACTGTGGATGGATTAAGGCTAGGGTCACTGTGACTACAAACACTTGATTGACTACTGCAGGGTGGGGTGGATGACACACTGACCTTTACTAGACAACCGGGCTAGTTATTAGGCAGGTTTACTAGTCTGCCCTTATCTTTACTAGCATACAGACTAGCGGACTAGTGGGTAGTTCTATCCCTGGACAATGTCACACTTTTGTGACAATGTCCCATTTTTATGACAATATAACAAGGGACCTACTTTCTCCTTCATCTCACACAATACGTCTGCCATCGCCATGCGTCCCTCGGCGTCAGTGTTCCCAATTCGCACCCGCACTCCAGCACGGGACGTGAACAGTTCGTCACTGACGTACGCATCTACAGAATACAACACCAACAAATAACTAGACAGCCCGCAATAGATTGGACTTTAAGGTACATTTCACAGAACTGATGAAACCGACCATATCGAACATGCAAGTGCTATTGGCTGAAGTGCTACTGGCTAAAGTTGATGCCAGTGGGTAATTCCTCTACCAGAATCAGACAGTGGACGTTCTGGGTGTTACCATAGTAAAACAAATTCCACCATTTTTGAAAGGAAATCACGAAGAATGTGACTTGAACAAGTGCGATTTATCGATTCTGTTTCACGAAATTCAGGCGTGAAATATTATGTAGCCATTCTAAAAAGGTTATAAAATGTACTAAATAGCAATATAAATGGGAAATAAACATTGCCAATTGATAGAAAAGATAATACAGTATGCTAGTGACAAAAAGTCCAAATCATCGTGCAATGTTTATGTTTTTTTCTTGAAATAAAGTTCACCGACATCAGACTAATTTTGTTAGAACATGTCACATTTAGTTATGATTGCGACATGATCCCTAAGACCTGTTTGACCATGACACGGTCCCCAGAACCCACCTGATCCGATACTGTTGCGCACCATGGACATGGCCCCAATAACCTTGAGACCCCTCGGCTTCCAGTGGGCCAGCAGCTGCAACAAGGGACCATTTGATAGAAGGGACCATTTAATTCAAGGCACCATTTACCACAAGGGACCTTTTAATTCAAGACACTATTTACTATAAGAGACCTTTTAATTCAAGACACCATTTACTACAAGGGACCTTTTAATTCAAGACACTATTTACTACAAGGGACCATTTAATTCAAGACACCATTTACTACAAGGGACCATTTAATTAAATGGACATATTAACACAAGGGACCAGTTAATGCAAGGGAACAAGCAGAACGGAACATTCCATGGATAAACCATCAAAACAATAACAGGAAATGCATGATATAAATTTCAAACAATTTCAATCTTTGATCCACTAAATCTGAAACTTACCTTGAACAAACCGGCGACAAATGCTGCGCCACATTTATCACGGTGCATGCCGGCCATGGCACCGCCGTATTTGACGTCAGCACCGCCGGTGTCATAGGTCACACCCTGTAAACCCAACACACATTGACCTTACTCAGCGACTTATGCCATTATGTACGTTTTTTCTTTTACAAATCTGCAGTATTACAACGGTATCCTAGTAAACTTCTTTGTTTAGAGTTAGGAACCAAAAACACACATGTAAAAGTGTTGTTGTAATGGTGGCAATGTTGCAATTTATTTTCCCAAGTATCCTTTGTGACAATCAGACCATCCTCCGCATAATGCAAGGATGTATTTTGTGACTGCAAATTTTTGTAGAAAATATTCCGATAACTTTTTCACGGAGGTTTCACAGTGAGCAGCCACCGTTGTAAAGAACGGAATATTTATATTAATAATAATCATGACTTACAGTGTCTATAGTTAGCGTAATAATACACAAATACTGTACCTTTCCAACAAACATGAGGGTCGTATCCACGGGATGATCCGGGTCGAAATACTCAAGATGGATGACTCGGGCAGTCTGACGGTCAATGGCTACAACACAACATGATTGGTTACTTTCTTTTCATCACCAAAGGAGGGATTGATGGATCGTCAACGTTGTAATAATAATAGTAACTGAATAATAAACTTGGCAGAGAAACATTTTCCTGGAGATTGGAGAAAAGGGAGACGAGAATGACCCATAATGCAATGGGAAGATTGTTTACAGGGTTGGAGAGATTGGGAGACAGAGGGGGGTAGAGACAGTTGGTACAGAACCGATACAACAAACAACAGAATGACACCGTGATTTCCTAGCAGAGTTAAATCTCAAAATCGAATTATATCACACCATGGGGTTAATTCTCGGCTTACACCTAACGCTGAACACTGATGAATTTGAGGGTAGAAAGTGATATGTTTTTTGTGTGCCTGGCAACATGGTTACATACCCTTGGTAGCTCGGTTCACGGCCATGAGGAGGGGGTACTCCTTGCTCAGGGTTTCAGGGTCTGACACTACTCGCACCTGTCAACAGAGCCAGTGTTTACATATTTAATCAACTATAAAATCACATGCCATTCCTGTGCTTTTCTAGGCTTTTACTAACAAAACTTGAAATCACACTTATTTAGAAAGTATATAATGACTGAAACATATTTACCTGGCATCAGTAAATACAGTGTTCTAATATTGTGCAATACCCACATAAAATATACAGAAAGCTGGTTCAAAAGATATTTAGCTCCCAATTTTGTTTAATGACTTTATAGTTGTTTTAACTGTAGGTTTATATATATATATATGTATATATATATATTATATATATATATATATATATATATATAAACCTACAGTTAAAACAACTATAAAGTCATTAAACAAAATTGGGAGCTAAATATCTTTTGAACCAGCTTTCTGTATATTTTATGTGGGTATTGCACAATATTAGAACACTGTATTTACTGATGCCAGGTAAATATGTTTCAGTCATTATATACTTTCTAAATAAGTGTATATATATATATAGAGAGAGAGAGAGAGAGAGAAAGTTGTATAATTTAATCTAATGACTAACGTATGTAAATCTACATTACACGACAAAAAACTTTTCCTTTTTTCATCTCTGCAGAAACCAACCTGACATTATGCATAATTCAGACAAGACATCTGTTAGACAGTGGAAATACATTCTTCAAACTGTCCACCCACCAAGAAACCTCTCACTTGTTGCTTGCAAGATCTGAATTAGTTTCTATACACAAAACATTTATTTTCACTTAGCAGCATTACAGAAAATATTACAAATACATGTATGTACATTCATATCCTTCCAACCATCAGGGTCATCTCATACCTTCACACATGTGTCCTTGAAGATGTTTTCGACGTACTCAGCAACCCTGGGAGGGGCCATCCTTTCTGGGTCTGAACCCGCAATGTCGGCATACACTTGGCTGAAGATACATCAGATCTCATCACTCAGAAGTTTCTTGTCGAGCCAGTAACTCAAGACTTTACACAAATTTAGGCTACTACCTCTTCACTGTTTCCATGAAAATGAACTCATTGTAAAGTACAGATTTATGTAAATATTTGTTTATGCGATCACAGAATAAACACCTTAACAATATATAATAAATTAATTAAAAAAAATCAATATTTGTAAAAAAAAATCTCTCAGAATGTCAATGTCCGATATCTGACAAAATTAATACCATTTGGGGAAGACGTCGCCAGAGGCTGTTTTTCTGGCTTTGCTCATCCTCACTACACTTACACTATCATCTCAATTTTTACACACTTTTGCCTGATTGAGATGTGATTTCTGATATCTGACACTGACGTTCTGAGACGAACCTTAACTTTGCTGAAACATTTACAAGGCATAACCAATCAATCTGCCCAGTTCTGATTTCGACAGTCATACGTTATAGCAATAGGTGGTACCACTGAATCAATCAATTTCTCCAATGAAATCTGACTACAACCAAATCACCACCGAACCAAAATAGTAATCTTACAAATCCATTGTTGGTTTGGTGGGCTTAATTTATTTTACAATCGTCAGGATCCCACAAATGGTTTCTTTTTGACACCTTTTGTTGATTATTTTCACAAAATAATAATTATAAACTAAATCATTTAAAAAAGATGTAGAAATTATTTATTTGCGACAAAAATTAAAATATGATAATTGTGCATGTTGACATGTTTTTTCAAAATTTCAAATATCCAGACAAACCACAATTTCGCATTTTTTGCAATAACTGCAATAAATGAAATTTTGAAATACGCATCTGTTTAGCTTTTCACAAAACAATAATTACATCACTATGAAGCGGTTTGTAAATGACATAATAGTCTTAATTTTTACACAAGTTATTTATTCGCAAAAAAAGTTAAAATGTGGTAACTGTGTGCATCGCTTGACAACTCACTGGGCACTGGCCATGCTGGCTAGGACGGTGTTGGTGAAGAACATAATGGTGGCCATGGCATCGCGGTCAGTGGGGTCAGTCCACACTCCCACGCGGTCAACTTTCGCCGCCTTCTCTGGGCTAGCTTCCCTCACCTCCAGCGCCTGTAGGACAAAACCCCGTTTTTTTCTCACACAAGTAATAAATAATGACTAGATATATTATCTGTACAAACTAAAACAACTAAATCTAGTTTAATTCTTACAATGTATCTGTGGCTCGATTTGTGTATTAAATGCATTTAATGTAGTGTATCGTTTGGCTTGAGTAAAAACTGAGTAAGTTTATTTTGGTCAAACAAATGTTATCATTGAAAAACAATCCTCTATAACATACACACATACGGGAGTTACACAACTTAAGTTCTTGAGGTCTATTTTGTTCTACATAATAGTTAGATGCAAATTGAAGTTTAATTCTAATACATGCTACGTAATAAATGATTTATTGATTTACACGAAACGTCTATTTTAGCCTTACGTATATTTGACTGTACTGACGATACACATACACACTTGCATGCACACACACACACCCACACCCACACCCACATGTATTGGGGACATGGTTGGGGATGCAGAGGGTTAATAAAAGCAGTAGTATTACACTATGCAGAATTTAGTTCCACAAGTACATTTAGTACACACTTAGTATACACACTTTGTACACCCTTAGTACACATTTAGTACTCTTAGACACTTACTGTGTAGAGGCCAGTGAGTACAGCCAACGTGGCCACTCGAACTGACAACACGTGCTTCATGCTGGCCTGGACAACCACCAGTGGGGCCTTGCAGCCCGCCGCAAGGGCCCTGAAACCACCAACAACAAGGCTCACACACCACCCACAAGATACTGGGGACAGTTTCTTAGGAGTTCATATGCTCGATTTTGCTCTTTAAAATACCCGCTCCATAACAGGGATTTTATATTTTGAAAATGTCCTCTCAACCCCAGTGTGGCTGGGATGCTTTCGCTGGTGTGTCACTGAAATAGTGTCCTATGATTTTGAAAATGCTCTGTATGTTTACCAAAGCATTCTGTTTAATGAAGGAAATTCCTTGTAAGTTCATGGTCTTGGAAAAATAGTCCCCTGGTCTGCAAAACAGAGGACCATTCCACCAAGATAATGTTGTTACAAGGCAAATCCATCATCAAACAAAATCTGTTGTTAAATATTATATGCTTTTTTAAATGCAAAATGTCACTGCCATATAACTGGGGCTGAATTAAAGAACAAAATCACCTATGTTCATGATTGTTAGAAGAAACAATTTACAGCTCTATTAACGACTGGTCAAACTGTACGTTTCTGTGTTTACTACACATTGTCCTGGTCTTTTTATTTAAAAGTCTGGGTAAGAATTATAGAAGGTGATAGCGCCAAACAAAATTGTCTTGTGTACAATAAACTTGTTTGACAAAAGAATGAAAATATAAGTTCTCAGAACAATTGTAAATATAGAACATACAAAGAACATTAGAAACATTTGAACATGAGCGTGAACATTTACCGAGACACGTTGCAAGACTTGCACAATACACCCAGCCAACTTAAATCATTGCTAACAGGGAATTACATACTTGAAGTACGCCGAATGGATATGACATTATCATGGGTCGTTTAGTACTTTGATTTCAAGAACAAATCGCGTTCCTCTGCATTATTTACAACTGCATATTCACCCAGTGTATGTTCAACATTTCACTGCCAAAAAAACAAGTTCATGACTCACAATTTGATGCCATTTGTGCCAGCATCCTGGAACCGCCGGACGTCATCGTAGTCACGGTTGAGTGGTCCAGTAGGGGCGTAGATCTAGCACACACATGGAGAGTGTCAATATTCATCCCACAACAACTTCTGATCGTACTAACAGGACTTTGTGGAGGGGAAAGACAGCTAAACTACTGGTAGATTTACTAGCAGGAAAGTTGAAATTTAGAAACCGGCAAATATTTTTTCTATAGAAAATGTCGACATCGATATATTGCCGTGTTAACGTATAATTTATTCATTAGATATGCACATAGCTTTATGTAGAGACCCATCCACCCGCCATTTGGATGGGTAAAAACGAATATGGACGGGTAGAAATATGGGTTGATGGGTAAAAAAACTGAAGGAGCAAAAGAATAAATAGTCTTCGAAAATCATAGATATTGTTAGTTATGCCTTGAAAGTAAGTGAAAATGGTGTCACATGTGTGTTTGTAGTCCATTTCAGGTCATCAGACACATTTAAAAGTTTGTAAACTGGCTTAACAGTTAACATCCATGTGTCCACCAAAACATGTGTGACTGGCAATAATTTTATTCTGCGTAAAGCCATGGATATGTATTCAATTAAGATTGATAAACCTGGCGCCTTTAAACAGGATTTTATAAGGAACATTTGCACGTACAAAATTATGCTTTGCCTGTATGACATTGTAATGTAATTATTTACTGGTTTTTATAAATGAAATGATGATGACTAAATGACTAAATGACGTTGAAGTGTGACTAGGAACACTCACCAAGCGACTGGCAGCAATGCCAGGACATGTGACCACCGATGCTTCCTTCGCCGCGGCCTTGTTCACCTGGAGGCAAGACAGCAAACTAATACATAAACAATTTCTTTTATAAACCATCCGTCTTGCAGAAACACACGACAACACTGAGAAATGACATTGTGACAAATAAAAACATAATGTGGTCAGGTGACATCTACTTCAAAACCGGCTGACTTTATTCCTTGAAAGAATGACAGACATTAAATGTATTTACGACACACATTAACTTGCAGAACGAAACAGACTGTGACATATAGTTGATGGATACACTACAGATATAACACGACATGACTTAAAAACTGTATAATGTCAGCAAGTTGACGTGGCAAACTTATGACATGATTTATGTCCACACCTTTACTGAGAACTTCTTTGAATACTTTCGTAAAAAGAATCTTAGTAGACATGCAGGATTAATATTTAAATTAAAGCCACACGTGATCAGGTCATTTAGTACAGATATGACGATGGGTTAAGAAAAGATGGAATTGCTGGGTGAAGAAGAGGGGACAGACCACAATTTAAAATATGGGAAGATAACTATAAAGATTTAAGAAATATTGCAGAGGGTGATAGATGAAAGAGACAGAAGTCTGGGCAGCAGATGAGAAAGATGTTTTGTAGACACCAAACATGGGTCATTTTGAGTCATAGGAAAACAATTCCAGAAACTTAAAATCAGTGTCTTAGAAGTGGCTGACATTTCATAATGAAAATATGCATAAAAAGTGGCGTATACTGAAAAATTGACCTTTATCGGACGATGTTCACAAGTCTGGCAGACGGCTGAAGCTTTGTTGAAGTGCTGTAACTTCTATCAATTTACAAATTTTTGTTGCACAACCTAAGATACTTTTTTCAAAGACTCATAAAATTGTGAAAATCTCAGAGCTTTGAAATTTTTTATGTAGGCTAAATGTGATAAAGGGAATAAAGATTTGTTATCATCCTGCATGGAAGTTGAATAAGACAGGACCAGGGGTACCTGCAAGTTGAGGTTTATTTTTCTAGCTCATGTTTGTGAGGCAAAATGTACTTGAAAGCATGGCAACCACTAGTGAGTGAAGTTTTCAGTTTCAGAAATCTAGACAGTATTCCAAAATAAATGAGTACACTCCTATTTTGGACCAATACAAACGTGGTCATATCTCCAGAGATAGAGGTCGCACACAACTTAGAAACTGTAAAAGGTTTGTTCCTTAAATGTGCACAGACATACCTAAGATGCATGAACCATGCCCTATAGTCTATGCATAAGCACATCAATTGACAATTGCTCACTTAGAGCTGTTTAAATAATTTTTTTAATTGGGAATCGATCAGTAATGGTAACAGGCTCAAAACTATATAACAACTAAACTATCATAAACAAGTCGTGAAAATTCATCTACTTTGCAGCCTTTCAACACTAAATCTAAACATGTCTGCAGTGTCATGCTACTAGCAACTGAGACTTATTCAAACACACGGAGCCTCATCATAATCCCATACTACCAGTGTGTGGGGGGTACAGTAATCGTCAGCCCTGTGTTAATCTGGGTTCATACGTTAATTGCACTGAGTTGACACCAACAAACAAGAGTAGATGATCACAACCAGTCCAGGTGGCTGTCAAAAGGCCAGCCAATCCACACTGACCAGGGGTCAAGCACAGGACAGACATGTCATGTCCAGTCCAGTGCTGTCAGACCACTTGTCCCTCACTGGCAGGCACCCCAGCTCTCTAGGCAGGGCTTAATTACAGGGCATTTGGGGTGACAACAACATCAACTGCTCCACCCTGTACAAGGGTTGAATTGAGGCCCACTTGTAGTAAACCCCTTTTCTAAAAGTAAACAAAAGACTTGGTATGACATACCTTTTATCAACCAGTGCCTGTTTATTTGAACGCCCACATAAAATGGAACAAATTTAGGAAAACTTAAGGTAATAGTTCATTTAATAATTGTACTAACAAAATATAAAACCATGATAATGTAACACGTTAGCAGCAAGATTTTCAACAGGAAAATACAACATATATGCATAGCTGCTAACTGCCTATACAATGATGCTCATAGCTTAGGTAAACAATTATCAAATGACAATGTAAAAGTAGCAATGTTATACCCCATCAGGCCTCTAGTCAGAGGCCCCACCCCCACCCCAGGGCTAATTAACTTATTATGACTGCATCACAGTGACAACTACAGTGTAACTCAGTTTTGCATAAGTGAAGCATGGTTGAGCTGTTAATTTGGTCTTAGTTCATTATGGCAACGCGTAATGAAAATTAATATAAAGAGGCACGGCTTGAAAAGAAATTGTTAAAATATTCTCCTGACTTTCACCAATCGTTCATAAAGATTTCTACAAGTTGCCGACACTTTCAAATTGACAGACTGTGGTGGTGATTGCTGGTAAGTGAATTACACTGGCATCCACCTTGTTCAAGTCTGTCACAAGCTGCTCAGTGGCTAATTAACTGTTTAATTACTTGTAAGTGCACAGACCTCTAAATCTGTCTAGCCACGTCAATTACATGTAGCACCAATTGCTGGCTCTAAGTCTTCACTGCTTCTATGACTAGGTACTTAACTAAAGTACCTGAGTTCACTGCTTCTATGACTGGGTACTTAACTAAAGTACCTGAGTTCACTGCTTCTATGACTGGGTACTTAACTAAAGTACCTGAGTTCACTGCTTCTATGACTGGGTACTTAACTAAAGTACCTGAGTTCACTGCTTCTATGACTGGGTACTTAACTAAAGTACCTGAGTTCACTGCTTCTATGACTGGGTACTTAACTAAAGTACCTGAGTTCACTGCTTCTATGACTGGGTACTTAACTAAAGTACCTGAGTTCACTGCTTCTATGACTGGGTACTTAACTAAAGTACCTGAGTTCACTGCTTCTATGACTGGGTACTTAACTAAAGTACCTGAGTTCACTGCTTCTATGGCTGGGTACTTAACTAAAGTACCTGAGTTCACTGCTTCTAGGGACTGGGTACTTAACTAAAGTACCTGAGTTCACTGCTTCTATGACTGGGTACTTAACTAAAGTACCTGAGTTCACTGCTTCTATGACTGGGTACTTAACTAAAGTACCTGAGTTCACTGCTTCTATGGCTGGGTACTTAACTAAAGTACCTGAGTTCACTGCTTCTATGACTGGGTACTTAACTAAAGTACCTGAGTTCACTGCTTCTATGACTGGGTACTTAACTAAAGTACCTGAGTTCACTGCTTCTATGGCTGGGTACTTAACTAAAGTACCTGAGTTCACTGCTTCTATGGCTGGGTACTTAACTAAAGTACCTGAGTTCACTGCTTCTATGGCTGGGTACTTAACTAAAGTACCTGAGTTCACTGCTTCTATGACTGGGTACTTAACTAAAGTACCTGAGTTCACTGCTTCTATGACTGGGTACTTAACTAAAGTACCTGAGTTCACTGCTTCTATGACTGGGTACTTAACTAAAGTACCTGAGTTCACTGCTTCTATGACTGGGTACTTAACTAAAGTACCTGAGTCCAAACAAACCAAGCAGTGCTAATTACAACAAACCGTTACTTTTGTTAATCTTTTATGTGGAACAACACTGCAAATGCCTGATAAACAAAGACAGTAATAAACTTTTAAATATGATTCATTACTAGTGTAAACTGATGACAAGTTACAATTAATTATGGAATTAATTACATGTGATTAGTCAGTCAATGATTTCAGGTAGCTCAACACAATTGTTTATTCATGTCTAAGTCTAAATTAATCCTGCAGTTTTGCAGTTTAGGCATAAAATTCAAAGTGTTTTGTTTTTTCTAGCCCACTAGTGTGAGTCTGCCGAGGAGGTCTGTGAGACAATACAAATAAAAGGAAATACGAAGGAAAAGGTTACTCAAGTAAGTGAAGTTATAACCAATCACAACATGATTCAGATTAAGATACTGTTTTCCACTAGAGATCAGTGGGATGTATACATCATTATTGATGCATGGACAAGAGGAAAAATTTTGGACTTGGGCAAGACTGATGGGAAGAAAGTGGTCAGGAAGTGTGGGCCTTGGGCAACATGGGAAGACTGGGATTAGGTAATGCAGTAATGGGAAGAAGATGGGGAAGAATGAAAATTGGGTTATGTAGGGGTAGGGAAGAATGGGACTTGGGCAAGAGAGTGATGGGACTTGGGCTATTTAGTAATAGGGAAGACTGGGACTTGGGCAAGGCAGTGATGGGACTTGGGCTATTTAGTAATAGGGAAGACTGGGACTTGGGCAAGGCAGTGATGGTACTTGGGCTATTTAGTAATAGGGAAGACTGGGACTTGGGCAAAGGCAGTGATGGGACTTGGGCTATTTAGTAATAGGGAAGACTGGGACTTGGGCAAAGCAGTGATGGGACTTGGGCTATTTAGTAATAGGGAAGACTGGGACTTGGGCAAGACAGTGATGGGGATACAGATGGGAAGAATAGGAATTAGGCTATGTAGGGATAGGGAAGAGTGAGAGTTGGGTGAGACAGCGAGGAGGGTAGATTGGGGGTACTTACCTTGATATAAGCTTCGACCGCATCTTTCAGTGGCTCGAGGGGCCCGTCAAGGTACTCTACAGATGACGCGACCAGAATGACGCCATCTATCTTTTCATCATTGAGATCTTCAATGGCGTGCAGCGTGTAGGGTAAACTAAATGTAACAGAAAAATATCTCAGAATAATTTTGTGTTTGTCTACGACGTTCTTACAACACAAAAACATGATTTGTTGACACATATGGCATAGACAGTCTTACCAGAGTCCACACACTGGACTGGTAATTAGACAAATTTGAAAAACAAGCGAGACGCGTTGATATGGAAGTCATGAGCAGAGGCGGCCACAAATCCAAGACCATTGATTTTTGTTCAGCAAGTAGTCATGACTTAATAAAATTATTATCTGTGACCCGACCTAGCAAAAATAAAAGAAGATATGACTGCTACACAACCCAATCTCTCAGAACACCAGAAATATATTATCTCCTCTGTCTACTAAACTATTATATAGTTACTAAGAAAATGTAAAACACCTGAAAAAATATTCCTAGATCCACTATTAAAATATAAACATAAAAATCTGACCAACATGTCTACCAAAAATATCTGACAACGTAACACAAAGCAACTGTTACTATGAAAGACCCAAGGCAATGGCAGTAAATTTTACTTTACGAGTGAAGGACAACTGTCACACATGTACAGCTGGTGAAACACATCAAGTTTATTGTCCTTATCTCCGGTTTATACTTAACATGCAACAACAGATGCACAGTTGTGCCTATCATTTCCAAGAACCAAGCTGTATATGCAGTAGACATAAGACCACATTTGAGTTCCCAAAAGGCGGCCATTAAAATGTTTCCTTCATGGCCTGCCAAGTTTTCTACTTGGGTATTCACATTTTCAGACATCAATTAGCCTTCATTCACAGACGTGCTGTATAAAATTCGTGAAATTCGAATATCACATTTTCCCATAATTCAATCTCTAACCTGGCACCCTTTAATTTCTTCTAAAACCAGACGCTGATTTGTCTGGATTGCATCACCAATCAAAATAACTCCTGTATCTATACAAAGAAAAATTCTGACTGACATCTGTCATAATTTGACAGCTCTCACACCAAGCTGCACAAATACATAAGTTCTACTACCTCAACTTAAAAAAAATCCACACAGAAATTCAAACAACCTGCATAATGCAATTTCTATAGGGAATTCTTTCATTGGGTAATGGCGGATGAACACGTTATTCTGGTCTTATGTCAGTAGGAAACTAGGCATATATATAGGAATGGGAATGAACGTGTCCATGTTCACAACAGCGGATTACTTGTCTTACTCACCCAAAGTAAGAAGTTACAGGTATCTTTGAAAACTTAATTTCGTTTAAAGAACGTATAAAATTTAGCATTATACAAATTTAAATCAAGACCACATAATATCCATTTTGGAAAGTTACTGTTTATTAATTACAGGGTAAGCATGTATTCATCTAAAGTAATAAAAAAAATTTACCACCTTAACTAACTACTATGGGCAACATGAATGTAACCAAATTTGAACATGATTACTGTGATAGTCATTAGCAAGCATTCTAGGCAAGGATACTCAGTGTTGATAGGAATAATGAGTCCACTGTTGAGGTGCTCTATAAACGAATGAATGAACGAATGAATGAATGAACGAATGAACGAGGGAACGATGGAACGATGGAACGATGGAACGAATGAACGAATGAACGAATGAACGAATGAACGAATGAACGAAGGAACGAATGAATGAAGGAACGAAGGAACGAACTTTATTGATTCTGGTCACTAAATACAATTTAAAGAATATGCACACAAATGAATATAAATTAACAAATAACTAAAACTGTAACCGTGGCGATCCTATAGAGACCACTCCTTATTTTATAATATAAAACATATAATTAAGCAAGTTTTCATGATGCTTAAAGGGATGCTCCAGTCAGTGAGAGGTTCACAGTATTAACTTATATACATGTACAGTATATTGGCTGTGCATAGTAATTATGCACACATATCATTAATAAACAATTAATTATAGTATAATTGTACAAAGACATGCTATTTTGGATTCAAGGCGCTGCCATCTTGGTGCACAGAGCCAGTGGCGTAAACCACTTACCCCGGCCCGGGTACCTGGGGCATTGTTGGAAAAGGCAAAGCTTGGTGGAGACCTTGTGAATAATTGTGACAGTGACGTAAGCTAACTGTGACCGGCTGGATACGTCAAATAGAATGCCCTTGGACAGACGTAGGATGTTTCAACGTGCATGCGCCAGTGATGTAAGCAGTTTATGTCACTGGTTCTGTGCCTTAAGATGGTAGTGCACTAAATCCAGGATAGCATGTTTTTGGCATAATTAATTGTATGTTAATTACCTTTGTGCGCAGGGCTTTATGCAGGACCAAATTATTGCCAGTCACACGTGTTTTGGTGGACACATGGATGTGAACTGTTAAGCCAGTTTACAAACTTTTAAATGTGTCTGATGACCTGAAATGGACTACAAACACACATGTGACACTGATCATTTTCACTCACTTTCAAGGCATAACTAACAATATCTATGGTTTTGGAAGACCTTTTTCTGCTCCTTCATTTTTTACCCTTCCACAATCCGTCCACCATATTTCTACCCGACCATATTCGTTTTTACTCGTCCAAATGACAGATGGACGGGTCTCTACATAAAGCTACGCCCGTTTCTCTGTAGTGTCTCTCACCAACCAGACAGACGGGGACAAAAAAGCGTTACGATCCTTCACAAAAAGTGTGGTGATGACCCACAGCAACTATAAATCTGGCACTTACCAGCCAGAAACGTATACTGCAGGTAATCCTGCGTGACAATTATTCACACTAGATAAAAAGTACTCTATTTACTAAACAACATCAACATTTCTGACATGTACAGTCAATAATGTCACACATACAGAATGCAAAAGATAAAAACCCAGCGAACCCTTAAATCCTTCATTCCATCCTCCATCAAGTATCTGAATCAGCCACATAAAAAAATAAATCGTTGACCTATCACAGTCTCTACCGCTGCCAATGCAATGTTGTTTTATCATCTTTATTTATTAATTAATTAATTTATAATATTGTAATATTGTTTTAGCATATTTATTCCAATGTATATTTTATATAACTTTTTAGCTACCGTTTACATATTTATAATATAAATATACTTGATTTTACTGCATTAATATGTAACTTAAATATTGTGTTTTTATGCAACCTCAAAGTGCAAAATGTATTTCCACTCTATGATTGGACAATAAAGTTATTATTATTATATTTTCATTCAATAACAAAGCTAATTTAATCACAGTCCACATATGATTAATGAACACAATGCAGACGATTTTCAATTCCCACACTAATGGCAGTTAAAATTAGGCCGACCCCCTGGTGAACTTTGCAAGTTACCAAAATCTGTGAGGATGACCTTGAATGCATTATGCATGTCATGCATGAGTGAACACTTCATGATGTCCTAAGAGCAGGCTTAGAAGTACTGATTGACTGAACTGATCGACCAGGCATCAACAAGTAGGCAGCCAGTGTTATCTGATCACAGTCAGACTAGATATGTTTCTATGAGGTTTGTTTGTTGGCTGCAAAGACTTCGGAATGTGTGCCAGACGCTAACAAAGCCTGTTTACGACTGAGTGCTGTGTTAGAGATTTCTTAGACCGACTGGTTATTGCTGTTAATTCTTATTTATCAAACTGAAACTGTTATTGAATTTGTATGGATATAACTATTGTTTTTTGTTTGATGTGAATTATAATAATTATATTTCCAAATGGCTACTATAAGAAAAAAAACTTCTTTTACATATATCTATCACTATCTATCACTTTTATGAAATGTTAAAAGTATATTGAGATTATATATATATATATATATATATATATATATATATATATATATATATTTAACAACTGGTAAACAGAAATGAACTAATCAAACCATTTTCATTTCAGATTAAATATCACAACCACATACGTCTTCGGGATTGTGAAAAATAAGTACCGGAAAGTAAAAATCAAATATCACCTTCAAAATGTTTACAGACTTTGAGAACCTAATTATATGTAAATGTCACCAGCATTAATCAGCACACTTTGTTAAGTATGGCATGTGTGACAAGCACTTGAACGGCTCTAGAAAGTGCCATTTCTGTAGTAGGTCCTCTTGACATGTCCATTAAACTTGAACCCATCATGGCTACAGGTTTCAGAGTTGTTTTATTTCAACGTGCAACTCAACTCAAGCCATCTGCATGACCTGCCTAGTGCACTGCCAACTCCATGCCCTGCTGTAGTATCATAACTTTTTAAAATAAAAGTGGCCGTTTTATGGGCTGATTGTATGGTCTTTTTTTTACCGAATATATCTAGATATTTTACTAAGTGCTATTACATAATAACAAAGTTACATTAGCATTCAGACCAGAAAAGAAATTAAGTTGATCTGATAAGTTGCAAGTACCCGGACACTAATAAAGTACCCAGACACTAATAAACTATATTTAACACTATAAATATGCCGTAGAGTTTAATATCTAATTTCAACATTCATTATATGTAATATAATTAATCACTCGTTAATATAAATTATACCACTGAAGACTTTGATAGGTCTTTTGATAGTGTATACCATGTTTTATAATCAACTTGTTTGTCAGTGAACTGACAATTTAATGAATAGTACCTTTAATGACTAGTAACTTTTTAATATATTATATTACAATAAAATCTTACATGATTTTTTTAACAAAAATTAATCATGTAAGAAATCCATACATATTAAATAATAAGTAAATAAATTTATAATAATTTAGGATATATATATTTGAAAACAATTAGAAGGCATGACGTGTTTACCATTATTTTAATCAACAATTAAGCAACACCATGATACCATGGAGTCATGTTGTGTTCAGTGTAAAAGGTTACATGCTATGTCCGAAAACTGGGTGTGCAAATAACCTGAATAAGATATCCTGGAATAGTGCTTTCTTGAGCCACTTCATGGCAGCAGTGATATTTGCATTTGCAAAACAAGATAAGTGTTAACTGATGTGATGGCTATGTATGCCTTTGTCCCGTTAACCTATAAGTAATCTATATACCATGAAAGCAGTTGTTTGATGTTAGTGTTAGTATGTACTATGTATTTAATGTTAGCATCATATTTATTATAATACTTACTGATATTTTTAATTAACTTTAGATATTAAAATTATGCATTTAATGTTAGTGGCTTAAATGAGTCTCCCTGACTCTACAGTTATTTACAGTATGTATGTATTTCATGGTCGAATAACATGTTTCTGATTTATGTATTATACATATCTGATTTACACAATTTATTAATGCAAAGTTATTCAATACTTTTCTAATTTTATTCTACATAGAATATCTGTAACATAATAATACAAATGAAATACTAAGTGAGTCGATCCTCTAAGACTTAGTCTAACCTAATATTGAAGTCATGCCCACATAACGTACAGCCGTAGAGGCCGAGGCTAACTGAAGCCTAGGCTACAAGCAGGAGGGAAATATGATATTTTGGTCTGGGACAAATGAAGTTCCACAATGGCGTAATTGGGTATTCACGCATGTAATTGAGCAGTTAACCCACCCGCTTACTAACCCACGTGTACACGTGACGTAGGGATACGAACACAACACTTGCTCCAACACGAGCGACTTGATGTTGTAACCTAGCATGCTTCATGTACATAGCACTAACAATACAGCACGGGGCGATATAGTCGGATATGACCGGCGCGGCAGTATATCATACACGCAGCCAGTACGTGATTCCGCACGCAGAGTAATTAGTCCGGCGAAACAAAACACCAATATACGTCGAAGTAGTTGGAAGATGTCGAACCATTTCACTGACGCGGTTACAAACGGCTGTCATCAATGCGTCTGAAGAGACTAACGATGTTATAACGCCCGAACAAAGCGTGAGTACCTACCCGTACGAAGCCATGTTGCCGAGAGGACGCACCGCACTGCACTAGCGGCCAACTTAGGGGACGGTCGGTGTCGGCGGACACTAAGGGGCGTTCTCGACAGTCGCAAGCGCTGCAATTATGATGGAGCTACCACGTGTTGCACGTAGGCCTCGTTATGCCCGCAGGTTTTGATCTAATCTCTGGCGACGCTCCTTGAGATTTGAGCTGTACGTGCTGGCTATCACCGTCACAGTTCGGCACATGTCCACGGATAATTACAAGTCAAAATAATGCCATTGTGTGGGACATGAATACGATGCACGGCGCGCCCGCACGTTATTATACAGTTTTGTCGCGTGCAACTAATTTAAATTAAAGAAACCCGGTTAATGACACGAGTGACAAGGCGCTACTAGCGCGACAGCGGGACAAAACTAGGTCTAGGGGACCGTTCAAAATTACATAATCATAGAGGGTCGATCGAAACTGTTCCCGTGGTAGTCTACGCCTCTACGCCATGCAGATTATAAACTGCTAAGTTTACGTCTGACTTTAACTGCGTGTTATAGTATATACTGAGTTTCTTCTACACATTACGTCTATGACAGTCAGGAATATTTTCATAAGTGTGTTCTTAGGTGATTACCTCCAAACAGTGTGTTCTTAGGTGATTACCTCCAAAAAGTGTGGAGAACCTTATTAATTTTATAGATAGAAGACTTATCTTAAAGAACATTAGAACATCGCTTGCCACTACTAGATCCCCTATTGAGTAGTTTATTTTAGTGAGTACCGTCTACATTGCTGCCCGCCTAGTCCTAGGCCCAGCCTATTGTCCAGGCCACCTCGTTACTGAGTAGAGCTTTACAAGCAAGCAGCACCACCAACTGGGGGAACAGAGTTTGGCTAGACAGTAGACACCCTCCCACTGTGCCACAAATGAACAGTGTTTAGGGCTAGACACCTTCCCACCACATTTTAAATGATCAGTGTTGGGCTAGACGCCCTCCCACCACAAATGAACAGTGATGGGCTAGACGCCCTCCCACCACAAATGAACAATGATGGACTAGACACCCTCCCACCACAAATGAACAATGATGGACTAGACGCCCTCCCACCACAAATGAACAGTGATGGATAGACGCCCTCCCACCACAAATGATCAGTAATGGACTAGACGCCCTCCCACCACAAATGAACAGTGATGGGCTAGACGCCCTCCCACCACAAATGATCAGTGATGGGCTAGATGCCCTCCCACCACAAATGAACAGTGATGGACTAGACGACCTCCCACCACAAATGATCAGTAATGGACTAGACGCCCTCCCACCACAAATGATCAGTAATGGACTAGACGCCCTCCCACCACAAATGAACAGTGATGGGCTGGACGCCCTCCCACCACAAATGAACAGTGATGGGCTGGACGCCCTCCCACCACAAATGAACAGTGATGGACTAGACGCCCTCCCACCACAAATGAACAGTGATGGACTAGACGCCCTCCCACCACAAATGATCAGTGATGGGCTAGACGCCCTCCCACCACAAATGATCAGTGATGGGCTAGATGCCCTCCCACCACAAATGATCAGTGATGGGCTAGACGCCCTCCCACCACAAATGATCAGTGATGGACTAGACGCCCTCCCACCACAAATGAACAGTGATGGGCTAGATGCCCTCCCACCACAAATGATCAGTGATGGGCTAGACACCCTCCCACCACAAATGAACAATGATGGACTAGATGCCCTCCAACCACAAATGAACAGTGAATGACTAGACGCCCTCCCACCACAAATGAACAGTAATGGACTAGACGCCCTCCCACCACAAATGAACAGTGATGGACTAGACGCCCTCCCACCACAAATGAACAGTGATTGACTAGACGCCCTCCAACCACAAATGAACAGTGAATGACTAGACGCCCTCCCACCACAAATGAACAGTAATGGACTAGACGCCCTCCCACCACAAATGAACAGTGATTGACTAGACGCCCTCCCACCACAAATGATCAGTGATGGGCTAGACGCCCTCCCACCACAAATGAACAGTGATGGGCTAGACGTCCTCCCACCACAAATGATCAGTGATGGGCTAGACGCCCTCCCACCACAAATGATCAGTGATGGGCTAGATGCCCTCCCACCACAAATGATCAGTGATGGGCTAGACACCCTCCCACCACAAATGAACAGTGATGGACTAGACGCCCTCCCACCACAAATGAACAGTGATTGACTAGACGCCCTCCAACCACAAATGAACAGTGAATGACTAGACGCCCTCCCACCACAAATGAACAGTAATGGACTAGACGCCCTCCCACCACAAATGAACAGTGATTGACTAGACGCCCTCCCACCACAAATGATCAGTGATTGACTAGACGCCCTCCCACCACAAATGAACAGTGATTGACTAGACGCCCTCCCACCACAAATGATCAGTGATGGGCTAGATGCCCTCCCACCACAAATGATCAGTGATGGGCTAGACGCCCTTCCACCACAAATGAACAGCGATGGGCTAGACACCCTCCCACCACAAATGATCAGTGATGGGCTAGATGCCCTCCCACCACAAATGATCAGTGATGGGCTAGACGCCCTTCCCACCACAAATGAACAGCGATGGGCTAGACACCCTCCCACCACAAATGATCAGTGATGGGCTAGATGCCCTCCCACCACAAATGATCAGTGATGGGCTAGATGCCCTCCCACCATAAATGAACAGTGATGGGCTAGACACCCTCC
>JAODUO010000296.1:377500-390000 GCA_025642075.2 Ridgeia piscesae
TATTTAATTGCATTCACACCGATTTCTTTTCTAAACACCGCACTGGCGACACATGGAGGACTATTTTGGCACTAAGAATAGTGAGCACAGAGGCGCTTCCAAGCGGACAGAAATGTGACCGCCACGGCGCTACCATAATCACCACAACTACTTCGCCGAGAACATAGTCAGATGACAAAAATACTTTTATTATGTAATCTTTATGTAGTGTCACTGCTCAAAGCCTTCAGACGACATAACTGTTTTGTATTAATTCACAGGTTTATGTGTATAATAATAATTAATGTTTATAATGTACGTATGCTTTTGATAATGAAACTAAGACTAAGTTATACAAAATATATCTACAGTACAAAAAGGAGAAATAAGAGATGAAATATGAACACAATTATTTTATGCCTGACATATTTCATTATAAGTTTAATTTGGAATAGTGTTTATAATATACACCTTGTCTGATGACAATTGTTATTTCAAATTCGGCCTGATAACCAGCTAGCCGTGTCGCGCTTACATTTTCCCGGGCGTTATAAACTGTCCGGGTGACGTTTTTGAGCATGCATGATAAATGTAAAATAATTAGTGTGCAGCGAAACGCAAAATATTTATGGCATCAATACCACGGGCTGTTTGTTAACTCTCCTGGGTGATTCAAGATTTTCGGTGCAATTCAGTGTCCTCAGTATATTCTGACCTGTAATTTGGCGAAAATTAAATAAATTGACATTCTATTTTCATGCGTTGTTTCAGATGCCAATATGCCATTAAAATAATCATAATTCAATGTGACAATTAAAGGATATCGTCTATATCAACGAAATGTCCAAGTCATATCGGGAAATATCTGCTGTCCCATGAGAGGCGGTTGGATTTTCTTTGCATGTTCACCATTTGCACAATTTACTATTTAAAAAGTCTATTCAGCGAAGATTTATATATCATACTAAAACACCTTCAATATGCCTCTTACAATTGCTTAATTTGGTAGTTATTGATTGAACAACCAGCAATTTATGTTGTCCAACAAAAATGTCAGTACTGTTACGGTGTTTATGTATGAAATTGCAGATTTGTTTTAGCTGCATACGTCAGATGGAATCACTGATGAGATAGCGGGAAATTAAGAGGTGAAGAGGTTATGGAATTAGGATTATACAATAACACGAATATACCCTATAAAATGATCATCATGTGAGTGATAACAGGGTATAGTTTTACTGCCATAGTAACGCCTAGCTCCTACAGCACTCAACCAAGTTGTATAACCAGACAACAGAGGGAACGTGGCAGGAAGCAAGTGAGACGAGACCGAGCGAAGTGTTACCAGGAACCAAAGAAAGTTAGGCTCACGCTTGAAAAAAGGAAATACACGAAAATATACCAGCGTGCCACCAAATGTCGGGAAGAAAGACATATTTCGCTGCTGCATCTCCTCGGATAAAACATGAAATCGTTGCAATTGCACTACGTCCTTACACACATCATCATCACAGAAATACCAGCAGTCAAAATACGAGAGAGAGAGAGAGAGAGAGAGAGAGAGAGAGAGAGAGAGAGAGAGAAAGAGAGAAAGAGAGAGAGAGAGAGCCGAGAGAGAGAGAGAGAGAGAGAGAGAGAGAGAGAGAGAGAGAGAGAGAGAGAGAGAGAGAGAGAGAGACGAGAGAGAGAGAGAGAGAGAGAGAGAGAGAGAGAGAGAGAGAGAGAAAACAGCGGAGAGAGAGAGAGAGAGAGAGGAGAGAGAGAGAGAGAGAGAGAGAGAGAGAGAGAGGAGAGAGAGAGAGAGAGAGAGAGAGAGAGAGAGAGAGAGAGAACGAGCGGAAAGCTATTGGCCATTGCATCACTGGATCTATCTTAAAAAGGCATAAGCTCCAGCGATACACTGAAAAACTGTCGGGTTTTCAAAGAGAAGACAGCGTTACGCATTTCCTCCTGTGGTGATTATTGTGAAGAGTTTCTTAACATTTCTTTTGATACATAAAATGTAAAGTTTGTTTATATCACAGTCACGGATTATGGCACATTGCAGTCATGTGATTTGCGGTTGCTATCAAAACATGCCTCAAAACCTATTTAATTAGCCTCTTGTTCAATTGCAACAAATAACTTTGCTGACGTACTTAATGGTAACTAATGACGACTGACTCGCGCATGCGCATGCGCAGAAACGTCACCAGGATGCGCCCGGAAAAATGTAAAAGCCCCACAGCGTCTCTACCCTACTCTGGAGTAAGGCCTTGACAGGGCATAAGATTATAATTTCCCGGCGGATGTGAAGGGCTAAAACGTGCTGCCACCTAACGGCGCATGGGTAACCAAGGCTACGTTAGGTACCACTCAAAACGGGCCGGAAACGAGAATCACTTGCGCGCCCTATTGCCGATGCATTCGCTCTATTTTCCTTTTAAACTTGTATTCATGCATCCGTCATAAATTTACCTATGGTCTCTTCCCCATTGTTGCACTTGGCCTCTCCACCGCTCCTAAACGGATTGCGCATGTGATAATCCTGAATACGCACGTGTATGCATGCTAGTGTGTATGCGCGCGTAGTTCAAACATGTGTTAGTGCATTTTTTTATAATAGAAACACGCAAGCGACTAAAACACCCTTTCGTTGTCCGTGTGTCGTTGCGTCCTTCTTTCCCCGTCGTTATGGCCGACATAAAGACAAACCCAAACACATATTCACATATTCCACTAATACAGTTTATTGTCTTCGCACTGCAACAAGTGCCGACCTTAATAGAATACAATTATTTGTAAAAACGTTTATACACATTTCTACCGCAATTAAGTAAACAAGGCATCCGTTATCATGAAATTAACTGCAGAAATTTAAAAGGAACAATCAATAAATACCCGCCACGACGTCATTAATAATTGTCATTTCATATAGCTATTTCGTGCAATCATATAAAGAATAAATAAATAAATACATAAATACAAATCTTCATTCTAGATGTTGATTGCATTGACTATTAGATTATATGAGACATGCATAGGCCTATCTGTAAAATTTTAAAATTTATTACAGAAATATAAAACATCAACGAATGTGTGTATGCATGTGCGTGTGTGCACACGCACACGCACATCGGAAAAAACAATGCTACTTATTATCGCATTTCCATATCGTCTTCAAACCGTCGATGCGGCGTCAGGAAACCCACAGCAGCCGAAGTAGCGCACTGGATGCATCCGCGACACAACGCGACCAACTCGCGCCGGAAGTGAGCTCCCGTCAGACTATACAGGAAGATGTTGATGGCGTGATTGGCGTATCGCAAGAAAAGGAGAGACCACGGCACGTCACTTATGGTCTTTGGTGTTGGTGGCCAGATGAGGTAGTAACCAGTGAACATATCAAGGGGAATGACGCAGACGATGTAGGCGATCGACACGCCCACACACATTAATGTCGTACGAGTAACGGTGTCGACTGGCATCGGATTCAGTCTCAGAGTTCGTATTATCGCCCAGTTACAGATAACCACGACACAAGTCGGGATGATGGTGCGGACGACGATGTTAAACAGGTAATAGGTGTTACTAAACTCTGTGTAGCGTGACTGGAATTTGCAAACGACGGCGCCGGAACCGTTGGAGGTCAGGTCGAGTGTAAAGAACAAGTGGACATTTTTAACAAAGACGAGCACCAGCAGCGACCCGCAGCACAAGCCGGCGTTGCGCGGGGTGCACAGACGTAGCTTGAGTAGCGGGAAGCGGACGACGACGCAACGCTCGACAGTGAACGCGACAATGAACAAAGTGGACACCTCTGTTAGCGTGACGCGAATCTGACGCACCGTGTGACACGCCAGTTTACTCATATCTTTCAACCACCAATGCCAAACCAACCCTGGGTACAACGCAATCGATGCGACCATCAGCACGAGACTGTCACCGACGGCCAGGGCGCTCAAGTAGACGTTGGCCGACGTCCGCACGAGTCCGTCCCGCCTCAGCACGAGCAGCACGAGCGTGTTACCGACGAGTCCCATCATGCACAGCGGCGGCCAGCCGTACCGCCATAGGCCGATGGCCAGACCCCCACAATATTCGGGGTCCGTGTAACTTACATTAGATGCAATCTCGTCTTCGAGAACCGACGACGCTGTCGACAATATAGCCGTGTCATTGTCATTCTCCATGGCGCAACTCAAGACTAGTAAACGTCGGCACAAATTGCACACACCGCTACGAATACATATATGACTGTGACTTCAAACAACGCGACATCCAGCTTTATAACAATACAATATTTGCGTTGGTGCTGACAACATACTTTGAAGATTATTTGCATTTTTTAATATAAGACTACTCACAGCTTCATCGAATCGTCTAGTTTTAGGCCACCGATATAGCCTGAACATTCATTCAGTGACACGTACAAATGATCTCTGTTGTTCTTTTAGGCGGGGTCTCAAACTCTGCTTTCATTCGTATCACTGCTAATTCGAACAACAAACACGAATATACGTGAGGTGACTTCAAACACGCAACACCGCTGTCTCTTTGTCTAGTGACACTAGAGCCTCGTTCTGTCTTAGTTAGTCTTTCTGCTATTAAAATCACATCATTTATTCCTCACTTTTACGTTCATAATATTTTTTTATTATGCGGAGCATTCTCGCAGAACAATGTATTATTTTGATATACACAAAATGAATGTTCTTTATTACGAACTAACAGGTATACTCATTTATCAGTATAATTGTAATATACTTATACACTAGACCAATTATTATGTATTTTTATGACTAATACGTAATTTATTAAAAAGTGCTACGCTATTTAATACCGTACTAATTTTATTTATTTATACACCTATACTTTTTACATTTATTTTAAAACACTACTATTTGGGCGGGCGGGCGGACGGACGGACGGACGGACGGACGGGCGGGCGGGCGGGCGGGCGGGCGGACGGACGGACGGACGGACGGACGGACGGACGGACGGACGGACGGACGGACGGACGGACGGACGGACGGACGGACGGACGGACGGACGGACGGACGGACGGACGGACGGACGGACGGACGGACGGACGGACGGACGGACGGACGGACGGACGGACGGACGGACGGACGGACGGACGGACGGACGGACGGACGGACGGACGGACGGACGGACGGACGGACGGACGGACGGACGGACGGACGGACGGACGGACATATCGGGATAATGATAACGTGGCTGTAGACGCAAAGTTACTTTACTAATGTTTTTAATTGAAACAAGTTATTGCTTGAATTCATACTCACATAATTCCATATATATTTTTTTCCGTTATACAGTGCACAACTGGTCTCTTTTAAATATGCATATTTTAGCGCGTTAGTTTGCGTCTATAAAGTGAGTAATGATAAATGTAGCACTTTGAATTCAATATTAGCATGTTTATAATGATAGAATTTTGAATATTAGATATAAGCAATAGTGAGTTATTGCGTGTACCTATGCCTGCTCGCTCGCTGGGAGCATAGGCCATCGACCAAGGAACGTCTCTGTTGTTTCATGGTGTAGCCCGGCTCCTTTGTTTCTTTTTCTGGGTCTCTTTGCCAGGTATAAGCTTTTTGTAGTTTATTTCAGGTCATAAAACATATCCCAACTGACTTGTATGTATGTGAGTTAACATCCACGTGTCCACCAAAAATGCATGACTAGTAAAACATTATCCTGCATAAAGCCCTGTTATTCCTCGTCGTCTCTTCCCCGAGGGTCCCATGTGATGGCTTAACGGGTGATGGTTTGTGGAGGTTGCCTGAGCGTATGTCCTATCATCCTCTATTTTCTACTTTAATTAATGTTCTATTGGCAATTGTTTGGTCAATTCCAAAAGTACAGTGTTGGTTTATTGTGTTGTATTCCCTTGTAACACAACAGACCAACAATAACTACCTACTTCATAGTACAATTCCTCATACGCCAATCGGTGGAGTTTATACCGTTGTATGATAACGAACGAGATAGTGAAACAAAGAATGACTTTAATATCCCATCTTTGTTAGAGATACATATAACACAAAACAACCATATGGGTGGCGATAATCGAACCGACCCAAGAGCGAGGCTCAGATTGTGGGATTGTATCACAATTGCACAACAGATGACAGTACAAATGCTGGCGATAATTAAAATTCGTTGAATAACATATTCATCACAAACCGATTGCAACGATCCTTCGTTTATTTCGGCTAATCTTGAAGGAAATGGTTCCTGAAATAAAATAATAGGCTCATTACAAGGTTTCATCTGCCAAGGTATGTCAATCAGGGGCCGGTTTCATAAAGCCGCGTAACTTTACAAGCAATTATGCGGTCTACAGGTCGCAGCTAACAGCGATTATTCCGTGTAACTTACAGCCAGTTTCATGAAACAGATCTAACATCGGATAAATAAATAGTCGTAGAATTGACAAAACTAGGTCGCGGCGGGGAATCCCTGTATTTGCGGTGTCTGTAGACATACTTTTTCACTTTAGCTGCTGTTTTTGCCGTTCGTATAGCAAAGGAAAAGTTATGATGAATGTAATGGATATCCATTGGAAACATTAAAAATAATAGGTTGAGAATTACAAATGTCCATCCATGCCTGTTGCGTGGTTGAATTGCTTGGGTGGATATACGTAAACAAACTCGGGAATCGATTTATACAAATAATCTCCATAAAGCACTTGTGTTTAGTTACAGGTCAAGACGGCGTACGACCATATATTGACAAACTTAGTCTCGCTTAACCGACTGCACTGGCGCGCGCTAGTCTAAATAGGGGCGACATATGGAGGACTATTTTGGCAATAAGCACAGTGAAGGCGCTACCAAGCGGACAGAAATGTGACCGCCACGGCGCTATCATAATCACCACAACTACTTCGCCGAGAACATAGTCAGGTTACAAAAACACTTTTATTATCAATAAAATTATGTAACCCTTATGTAGTGTCACTGCTGAAAAGATTCAGACGACATAACTGTTTTGTATTAATTCACAGGTTTATGTGTATAATAATAATTAATGTTTATAATGTACGTATGCTTTTGATAATGAAATAAAAAGGAAAAAATAAAAGGGATGAAAAATTGATTGTCACTTCTGTTTATTTTGTGCGTGACCTATTTCATTATAAGTCTAATTTGGAATAGTGTTTATAATAGAACCTTGTCTGATGACAATTGGGTAGGCCTATCCTATTGTTATATCAAATTCGGCCTGATAACAAGCTAGCCGTGTCACGCTTACATTTTCCCGGGCGTTATAAACTCTCCGGGTGACGTTTTTGACAGCCAGTTTCATGAAACAGATCTAACATCGGATAAATAAATCGACGTAGAATTGACAAAATTAGGTCGCGGCGGGAAATCCCTGTATTTGTGGTGTCTGTAGACATGCTTTTTCACTTTAGCTGCCACCTTTGCCGTTCGTATGGGAAAGGAAAAGCTATGGCGAATGTAAAGGATATCCACTGCAAACATTAACAATGATAGGTTGAAAATATTACAAATGTCCATCCATGCCTGTTGCGTGGTTGAATTGCTTGGGTGGATATGCATAAACAAACTCGGGAATCGATTTATACAAATAATCTCCATAAAGCACTTGTGTTTATTTACAGGTCAAGACGGCGTACGACCATATATGGGAGAGCTGCGATGTCGTCATCAAGTGCAGCCTCCTCACGGAGCTTGGGTAATCGAGGCTATGACAAATTCGGTGTATGGTTTAGCATCGACTAACCAAATTCCATGAGGTGGCAGCACCTTTTAGCTCCTAAACTCTTTTCGGGCGAGAGTCGGTTAAACGAGATTATTTTATGGTTTTGATTTTCGGGTCCCTGTGGCACGTGATGGTGGTGGCACTTTTCACGTATTCAAGTTCACTGTTAAGGATCAAAATTGATTTTGAACTGAACAATGAGATCTGATAGCTCTTAACAATGTCCAAGACTGCTTTTTTGTCTGCCCGTCGAAGGCTGGCATTTCTCTTTCATGGCGTACCACGGAAATATACTTTAATAAAAGTATAAATTCCATAAAAATATAGATTTATATGTGAATTAAGAAATAAATATGCTTCATCTACAAAAATAGATAACTAACATTAGATATGAATGTATTGGTGGTTAAAAATGATAATACAAGAAACATTCCCAGATTAATTAAGTTGTGTAGATATGCAAAATTCTACAATAAACACTTCTCTATGCAATATAACAAACTTCTCGTATTATTATCATATAAAAAAATGCTTATGTTTGTTGATTTATAATTCACGTACTCACCGCATTAGGGATGCCGCGTAAGTGTTCAATTTGATTCGTTATGTTATGAGTTAATCTAGTTTTGATGTTAGTTAAATCAATTTACTTCAAAATAAAAATAAAACTTCCACATAAGCATATGTTAATATATATTTTAAGAAAGACAGCCTAATAATAAATAGTGTGCACACGGGCGTCGATCGGTGGGGGACGGGGCGGGGACGCACCCCCTACTTTTCAACGTGGGGGTATAGCATAGGAATTGTACCCCCACTTTTCAGTTCAGAAAAATTGCGGGGCATGTAGCCTGACTCACCATTCATCTCTCTTAAAAGCCGCTACATAGGACTAGTAGCTAGACAATAAACTCGCGATATGAAGTTCCGACCACCCATTAGAAAATCGACTGGCCACAGCGCGCAACTTGATCTTACTTCAGTAAATAATCATCATGCCGGTGTAGCGTTTACATTTTTCCGGCGTTATAAACGTTCCGATTGACGTTTCTGCCCATGCGCGATAAATATAAAATCATTAATGTGCAGCGAAAGAACAATGCATTTATGGTATAAATATTATGGGTTGTTCGTTAGGATATATATAAAGTTATTTGTAGCAAATTAACACGAGGCAAACAAGTTTTGAGGCAAGATGTTATTGTATTGAACGACATTTTAAGCAACTCTTCACAGTAATCATCACAGGAGAGTTGACGAACAGCCCGTAGCATTCATACCAAAAATGCTTTATCGTTTCGCTGCACATTGATTTTATATTTATCGCGCATGCGCAGAAACGTCAATCTGCAAGTTTATAACGACCGGAAAAATGTAAGCGCGACACCGGGCTGAGCCGCTGCCGTGCTCTATCAGTTTGCATCCTTATGTTAATATTATTAGTAGGTTCTATCCGTCAAGCACATTATAAATTGTGAAATTTGTGTTTCACTTTCACCCCTCGCAGGCTTGATGCTTATTGCCTACGACCGAATCGGCGGATTCCTGCACTTTATGTAGCTTATTCCCATTTGAGTGAACACAAATTTCTTTGCCACTTTTTCAGTTCATAAAAGCAAATTTACAGGCATATAGCGAGACTGATCACACCCGAGTTCAGATATAAACTTCCGGCTACCCAGTGGAAAATTATTTGATAAATTACTTGGTCGGCCGCAACTAGATCTTAGTTCAGTAAATATTCATCATGCCGGGCTCTGTCAATTTGCACCTTTGTGTTGATATGTTAATAGGCACTAGCCATCAAGCACATTATAGATTATTAATTGTTTTTGTCACCCCTTGGATTGCAGCCTGGTCGCCTTGGTGGATACTTATATCGCCTACGGCGGAACCAGCGGATTCCTGCACTTTGTGTAATTTGATCACATTTGAGTGACGACAAATTTCTTTGCCAAATGGTTGAATTGGGAAGTCCTACACAGGCACCCATGTAACATTTGCATTTTGTCACCACGGACCATAGATATAAATAGAACACATTAGTAGAACTATTGGGGGAAAATTAATGCCATGGACGTAGTGCCATGGACTTATATGCACATAAGTCCGTGTTGTCACTCTATGAATCAAGCAAGCAGTTATGGGTCCAAACTCTAGCCGCCACATTTTCAGGGATTGGGGTGAGCCATGTCCCTTTTTCAAATATATATAGCCAACATAACTATTTTAAATAGCATAACATAAAGGCCTTTGTTTTAGAATTAGCACAATATATATATATATATATATATATATATATATATATATTAAAATTTTATATACATACAAAACATATATGTATATATATAAATTGGTCCCGTTGTTGGGCGAATGCCTCAGTATGTTGCTTCCATGTCTGCCTATCTTGCTTTATCCTCTGACAGAAGGTACCCTTCCAATGGTCGTCTAGTTCGTCTCTCCGTCGTCTCGCCGGCCTTCCTCTAAATGTGATGTGAGGCATTCTAGTATATTATAAATAAAGTTGTATATGTTAATAACACTTTCTACTACAAATTTGATACACTGATTTGATATTCTAATAAGTGCTTAGGCTGTTTTGGTTAAGATCCACATTTACGTCGTGAGACTAACTTTGCAACACACGTTTTCAGCAAAACAACTTGTGATAAGTCGGATAAGAACATCTATGCATATCATGTCAGACCTTTACGGTACATGTAGCATAAACGTATTCTATTGCGTCTACATAGTACGGGCAACAGATCTCTACATTAATAGTAGAACAACTATACTAAAGAAACTTGGCGATCAACTCACAAATATATGGCTACCCAACTTGGGCCTCCGCCCAGCTGGTAAACAGCTGAATTTATTTCAAGTGACATACGTATTGGTTAGTATATAGTTGGAGAGAATTGTCAAATAATATCCACAGTCACACGTAGTGCTATGCTGGTGGAATTACTCTAGTCCCAAGCCTATTGTTTCAACATCTACATCATATCGTCAAGTTCAAAACGCACGACTCAGGTGGCCGTTTGTCGACATATTTGGAGTTCGCGCGTGCATGATGTTTTAGTTCAGTTATGCTTTAGTTGTATCAGCGCTTTACGACTTATGTTCCGAACAGCTGATATATCCCTAAAAGAGTGAGTTAGATGCGTCACTAGAACCGCCCAGTCGGGCCAATGGAGATTGCTATTGCTGTACGATAAATCATGATCGGTTGTTGGGGTTCTTCACAATTTTCTAAACCAATTGTTCAAGAGCTAGATTTTGGAATTTGGACCGATTCTGTACGATATGATTTTTTATGTACACTGGAGTTTTTTAGTTGTTCCCATTTGAACATATCGAATGCTTGCAAGACATTACCAACTGGCTAGCAGGAGTTGCGGGAACCTTCGGCGTGATCATCAGCCTTCGGAAGACGGAAGTAATACTTCAACTTGCATCCGGTGTCCTCCCCTCCGAATCGCCCATTGCAATTTAGCGGACCAAGTCGAGCAATATCTCAACAGTATCACCTATTTCGAGCTTTGCTCGACTTCAACATGCAGCATGGACAGAGAGCTAGGTATCAATTAAGGTTCGCCAATGTTGGTGCGTCGTTTATCTGACTGTGGAAACGGGTATGGGACAAAGGCGGCTTCTCGGTGAATACAAAACTGACAGACGACAGGGCTGTTCTTCTGACATCTTTGTTGTATAGCTGCGAGACATGGGCGCTATGCAGAAAGAACTGAACGGTTTGATCAGTTCCATATCGGCATAAGCGCCAATCCCTCAAGCAGAGGAATCGACATTCTACTTATGCAATAGTCTACGCCAAGAGCGGCCGAATCTGCACATCCGGATTTGGGTTGCGATCGCACCTCCGGCGTCACTGACGTCTTCGTCGTTTCCGAGGCCTTCCACAGGGTGGGGCGTATTTAGTTAAATATATAATACCAGTGTTAGTATGGTAGTGTGTTTGTATGTTTGTGCATGACCAACATTATCTGCGATGCATGCATCGTTTATCGTTGATAGCGAATACTGCTGGCAACAATCTTATACATCTTTTTGTAAAAACAATAGTTGACTGGAAAACTTAACGAGCCGCAGGTCCAGACTGAATCCATAACTGATTTCAGCCGCCTTCAGCCACCTGCGGCTAAAACACTCAATAACATGCGAACACACCGTCGTCGTATATAATAGCCAATATTGGCTCCTTACGACGTACCCCAGTCAGATTCGGATTCAGACATATCACTATTGTAATAAACGAACTTAACCAACGTAAGTGGCCATCTTTTAATATGACACACAGAACATGTTTCCAGTTGGAAGAATAATTACTTCATAAATATAACGTAACTGTTGTTCGCTTTGTAGATGCGCATATTGCTGGATATTGCCGTATCCCACTTCAAACGTAATCAACATGCAGAGTGCTAGAAGATGCCATTTCTGAAACCAAATTTCATACCAACCGTTTCATAGATGATATCGTATTTGCACAGAAGTATCTGCTTATTTTGAAATATTTTTTTTTTAATTATGTGTTGAATATGTCGATTGTACCAATATTGTTTCCATATTACTGTAGGCCAGTGGCACTTTACGGAGTACGGCTTTTATTAGATATAATTTATTTATTTATTGCTGATAAGTTTAGCTTATACACTATGAGTTTTTGAAACTATATTAATTTATTTATTTATTATCATTTAAACAACTTGACTTTTTCATTGATTAGTCATGTTTTATACATTTATATGTTACAAATGTTG
>JAODUO010000296.1:395000-396663 GCA_025642075.2 Ridgeia piscesae
GCTCCAAGAGCATGTGCGTGACATGGTCTCGTTTCGATCGAATTAGTATAACACGAGCACAAGCATTTTGGACGCGTTGTAGTTTTTCAATTACCGCCACTGACAGTCCATTCAGGAGGCTATTGCAACAGTCAATACGTGATATAACAAGGGCATGCACTAGCTGTTTTGTGTGTCCTTGATCTAGATTTCGACGAATGCGTCCAATGCTGTGGAGATGGTAGTATGCTGTTCTGGAAATGTTTGTCACGTGTCGCTCAAGGGACACTTTCGGGAAGATGGTGTTGGTGTGCTGATTTGGGACGGATGATGAGGATCTCTGATTTGTCGTCGTTCAGCTTCAGCATGTTGGTTTTCATCCACTGACGGATGCTGATGACACAGCGTTCCATTTTCCTGATGGCAATCTCGGGTGAAGTGTTGTCGCTTAGGCTGAATTCTTGGAAACGTTGAGTGTCGTCGGCGTATAGATGGTAAGTGATGCCGTGAAGTTTAAGTATTGACGCAAGAGGGGTCATATAAATCGTGAACAACAGTGGTCCGAGGACTGACCCTTGCGGGACACCACATGTCAGCTTGTGTGGTTTTGACTGCTCACCGGCAATCAACACCGTGTATTGTCTGTGTTGTAAGTAGGCAGCGAACCATGACACGCAACGATTCTTGACGCCGATGGTGTTATTCAATGTGTTTAGAAAAATAGCGTGATAAATCGTATCAAATTCTGCTTTCGTGACACGCTTGAAAGCTTTCGCCGATTACCGACAAAGTTGATGCAGTTGAAGGCTAGTGCCATGGCAACCGTCACGGTCAACTGAAGATAGCACTAGCAGCGAGATATAAAATTGGTAAAATCAGTAAAATCCAAGAACCACAAATTTGTCTTTCGCAGGTATGACGTTGTTGTAATCCAGAAACATTCACGTTGACGTATGATGTAAAATCGAAGAACAGTATAGCTTATAACTTGAAATAATAATAAATGTCTTAGGACAACATTACCGGTGGCAGCCGAAGGCCCCCAAAACGTGAATATATATATATATATATATATATATATATATATATATATATATATATAATATATATATATATATATATTAATTTAAAAAATTTTGGGATCGGGGGGCGGAAAAAATGGTCAGAGACAACGAGGGGGGTTTACGTTCCAAGTTTAGGGGGTTGGAAAGTGGATGTCTGACAGCAGAGTTTGGTAACCGATATTGTGAAGGGATGCAGAGTGGAGGGAGGGGGATTGAAGGACAACAAATGGAGAAAGAACAACAGGAAACATGACATGCAGGAAGGTGACGGGGAGAAAGTGACAGTAGAGAAGGAGGGGGGACAAGGGGGCGGGGGATGAGAGAAAGATCCCGGAGGTAAGACGAATGGAAGAGAGAAAGGGGAGGGGTGTGACCAAAAAGGGAAATCAATAACGGGCGATGACAGGAAGAAAGAGACCGGAAAGAAAGGAACAACAGAGAAAGCGGAGGGGGAAAAGTCCCCCCAGGGAGATGTAAAAAGGGGAGCTACCCCTGAAGGGGGATTGAGAACAAAAGGGATTTATGGGAATCCATTTTAAAGACAGACAGGACATTAAACAAAAAAGACTTGTTTTTTCTTCCGGGGCTAGGATAGAGCATGTGACTGAACGGGTGGAAAG